>CM053585.1:484943102-485006444 GCA_028646515.1 Pseudochirops corinnae | reverse complement strand
CGGGAAGCTACAACGCAGAGGCGGGTGCAAAACCTCCGCCTTTCGCTTTTCCGCTCTTGGAGACCTTTCAGCAGGAAGCTTATCTCCCTCTTTCACAATCCCCACTCTCGCAGCTGGTGCTAATCCCCCCTCCTCGCAGCTGGTGCTAATCCTCTGCTTACCTGAGAGCTATTGAGAGCTTTCTCTGCACCTCCCGCCAGGCCGCCCCCGGGGCACAGCCGGAGCTTCAGGCCAGGCTGGTTTCGGTTCGCAGTGCTGATAGTTCCTCGTAGCTGAGCTGACTTTAGTGGGAAGTATCTGTGTGCGTTTTTGAAGTTCTAGGTTGGTCCAGAGTCCTATTCCATGGGTATTTGGGGGTGGCTATGTGAGAGCTGCGATATATTGCTGCTGCTATGCCGCCATCTTGGCTCCGCCCCCCAGAAGGCAAGAGTTAATCCCTTTCCCTCACATAGTTTGCTCTAGTAAGAGGATCTCTCTCTCTGTCCCTTTCTCTCTCTCTCTCTCTCTCTCTCATACACACACACACACACACACACTCACATAACTAATATACTAATATAAAGCCATCAGTAGTAAGTACATAAGAAAGATTAAAGCAAAATGCTACATGAAATCCAGTGAAGATCATTAATAACTAAAGTGGGAGTATTAGGGAAGGCTTCCTGAAAGAGGCAGCTTAATGACCTGGACATTAAAGGATGGAAAACACTCCTAACATGGAGTTGCAAAAAGTAAGCTGTTGAAAAATGGGGTGTATCCAAGAGAAGAAGAGTCCATTTTAGCTAGAACACAGAATACATGGAAGCAGAGAAGTAATTGTATATGTGGAGCAAATTCAGTTCAAGAGTGAGATATATGGAAATGTGGAGAACTGTTCCACTGTCGGTACATTTGGACTGCTGGGGGGGGGGGGGCGGGGGCAGCGCGAGGTTCTAGCCCATCCCACAAAATACAGAAATGGTAGTTGCTTGGGAGAAAAAGTAGGCCCCTTGCCATCCAGATAGAGAGTACATATTCCTTAGAGGCAGTGTGATACTATGGAAAGAATGCTAGATTTGGTGTCAGATGAGCTAGGTTCCAAACCTAGATTTGCTATTTAATATCTGTATAATTTCAAAAGTCATTTAACCTTTCTAGGTTGGAGTCTCCTTATCCATAAATTGGTGGGATGGGGGTGGGGGGATGGTGGCTTAGATGAGCTATAAATTCTAAGTCTATGAGACCACGAAATCATGAAAGGATCCTGAGCCAAAGTCCTATTCACCCGGTGCTAGTTACAGCTCTTTGTTTTGGGTTTTTTTGTTTGTTTTCACTTTTAAATTATAATTTATTGACGTAGAAACAAAGGATACAGGGAGAGAAACACTTATAAATCTAACCACTCAGAGGTCCAGCTTCTCATACAGCCAGGATACATTTGCTGCCCACATTTAAGGAGGAACTGGCCAGTTCTGTCAAGATAGACTGACTGAGTAACCTATTCCTCTCTATCTCTCCCCTCAATAGGACATTCCTTTTCACCTAAGTGCACCAATCCAAGGGAAGAAAATCCTATGTGCCCATAAATCTACCAATCAGAAGTAAGCCAATTAAGAGAATATATCTGAGGGGCTACAGCTTCAGTTTGAGTTTGCGTTTTTTTGGTGTTACTTTTTTTTGGATAGTGAGTTTTGCCTTATGGAATCACTAATCACTCTGAATGTTTCTGTGTTGGAACCCATCAGCCCTGGCCAGGAGACCAGGAATGACCAGACTGCCTCACTCCAGCCTATGGCCATCTCCTTCTCTGAACTCCTACACCACCTTCTGCCTACTGTACTCATTTGTACTTAATATACACAGACACTGCTACACATCCCAAAATGGGAGCTGTGCTACGTGCTGAGAATGCAAAGATTAAAAATGAAACAATAACTGTTCTCCAGCTTAAATTCTATTAAGTAATATGAATATATATATATAAATTTATATTTGCAAATATATCTAATGCAAAATGATACAAGGTAATTGTTTACCGAGTAGAGAGAGGGAGTAGGATTTTAGGTGATCAGGAAGGCTTCAAGTTAAGTAGCCGTGTTTGAGCTGAGTTCTAAAGGAATCTAAGGATTCAAATTGGGCAGTTAGGTAGCTCAGCGTATAAAGTGCCTGGCCTAAAATCAGGAAGACTCGTCCTCCTGAGTTCAATTATGGCTCCAGACACCCACCAGCTGTGTGACCCTGGGAGTCACCCAACTCCATTTTCCTCAGTTTCCTCATCTGTAAAATGGAGAAGGGAAAAGCAAATCACTTCATTATTCTTGCCAAGAAAACCCCAAATGGGGTCACAAAGAGATGGACATGACCGGAAAAACAACAACGAAGGATTCTAAGAGTCAGAGATGAGAAAAGAATATGTTCCAGTCACTGAGGGAACAGCCTGGGCAAAGGCATGGAGGAAAGAGATAGAATATCAGATGTGAGGAACAATAAGAAGTCTAGTGTGACCGAAACATAGAATACGTGTAATTTATATTAAGGCTAGAAATGTAGGCTTGGGCTAGTTTATGAGTCTTTAAATGAAAAACAAAGGAGTTTATAGGTGATTCTAGAAGTAATGGAGAGCCAATGGAGTTTATTGAACAGGCAAGTGTCATGGTCAGATCTGTGCTTTAAGCATATTACTTTGGCAGCCATGTCAAGATGGACTGGCAAGGATGGGGGAGGAAGACTTAAGGAAGGGTGAGCAATGAGAAGTCTACCGTAGTTGTCCAGGAAAGACATGACAAGAGTCTGAACTAAGATGATGGACATGAGTTGAGAGAAAGGGATATATATATATATATATATATATATATATATACATACACATATATATACATATACATATATACACATATACATATATATATACACACACATATATACATATATATGTATATGTATATATATGCAAGATCTTATGGTGATAAAAACCTAATAAATAATAAATCCAGAGGCTTGATCCTTTATTAGTTAACCTCCTCCCTTCTACAAGTAGAAATTCTATCAAAATAAGGCATTAGCTAATGATAATGCCACCCAGGGCAACATTACCACTTAATTATTTCATGTGTGAATGCCTTTTTTCTTCTCTCTTCTCAATTATGGAAGGGATCTGATTTTATATCAATTGCAAATCCCCTGGACACATGAGATCTTAACTTGACATCTTTGAACTTTTTTAAAAAAATAAATTGATAACTTTATTTCAATATAATTGTCTTCCTTTGTAACCTTATGTATTTTATCTTATTATATTGATAAGTGGTCAACAGTCTTCACCAGATTTCCCAAAAGGTCCATGACACAAATAAGGTGAAGAATCTCTGTTTTAGAAACTATAATGAATGAATGAATACATGCACGAAGAGAAGAGAGTGCATCCTCAAGAAAAAGCACACATGATTAATTCTGTCACATTCTTAAGTCCTTCCTTATTCATGCTTCCATAATGGGTCATATTTCTATCTGTCTATCTCATACTGAGCATGGTTAGTTACAACTCTTTGTGGAGAAGTGTTATGAGAAAAGGCTGGAAAAATAGGGTGGTATCAAATTATAGAGGGCCACAAATGCCAGAAAGAGAAGTCTGAATATCATTTATGGCCATAAAAGAGCCACTGATGGGCTTTAAGAGCAAGGACATGATCAAATCTGTACACAAGAAAGATTATTCTGGAATGGAGAGGGTGGTAGAGAAAGTAGAGGCAGAAATGCCAGGCAGGATAGGTGGCAGTGACACATCCAAGATGAGAGCTTGGGCAGAGAGAAGTCAGTCACACACACATAGACTCTGCTCATTACAAGGAAGGTTATACAGACAAACAGTTCCTCTAGGAAACCTTGTGTGTTCCAGGGAACTGAAAATATGACCCTGGCAATGTCAAGGGATGGATGCCATAGTCAAATAGTAAAGAGTTCCTTGGCTAAGCAAAACAATTCAGAGACATGAGCTCAGAGAGGTGAAGTGGCAACAGAAAAGCAACAGGAGAGTTCTTGAACAAGTGGAGCAATTTGTGGACCCAGAGAATAGTAGAACAAAGGAGAATGAGGGACAAAGCCATCGGGTGGAAGACAAATCTGAACTTTGCCCTTCACTGGTATTGTGAATTATGGTGACTGTGCAGGTCTAGGGAAGGGAAATCAATGTTTTACAAACCCAAGGTTCTTTCCCCTTGTTAGAAAGCTTCAGTTCCAAGAAAGTACTGTAAGCCCAAGTTCCCTTCACCAGAGAGGAAAGGAGAGTGGTGTGGTTGTTTGTAGGCTCACATATGAGTCCTTTTTATCTTTTGTCAGGTTAGGCAAAGACTTTTCTGTGTGTTCGATATCCTGGTAGCCTGTGTGTTTGCAGAAGAGTTGAGGATCCTTTATCTTCTGAAAAACTTCAATAATGAACTTGGTTCCTGAAAACCTAGGGATTGGTTGCAGATCATGGTTCGCAGCTGTATCAGGCTGAAAAAAAAAAAAATTATTCTTTCCATATTGCCTTCAGTTGTGCTTCAACGGAAATTAGCATTTCTCTTGGAGTTTCTGATTCAGGGAGCTGAAAGGTGGTTGAGGGGAAGGGTTTCATTATTAGTAGGCTGACTGAGAAGTTAACAGTGGAGATGACACATGATCTGTGAAGTTCTTTCTCTGAAGACAATCTCTGAAGCTTTCCTTTTACTTCCTGTGCATTGTGGGAGGACAAAGTTGTTTGCCAAGTTTTCTGAACTTTTGGATTTTTTTTTTTTACAAACTTTTCTTGGTGGGCGAATTATTTAGAGACATACTGGTGGATCTTAACTAATGAGCAAAAGTTGAACTTAATCTATAAAACACAATTTCACAAGGAAGTTCTTGAAAGGCCACCATGACAAGGCAATTCAAAAAGGCTTGTTTTTCTTTTCTTCTTTTTTCGCATTTTAATCTTACATCAGCATCCATTCCCCTCCCCTCTTCTGTTCTTTGTATTCTCCTCAATTTCTTTTCTCATACCTTTGCTTCAAGTTGATATCCTATGAAGCAGAATAATGAAAAACTGCAATTTCACTCCTGGAGACTGTGGTTTAAAATTCAGCTCCAGCTCAAGTTAGCTAAATTTGGTCACATCAATTTCAACTCCCATTTACTCCAGGTACCTAAAGAACTCTTAGCCAGGAGACTACTGACAGATGCAGGAAGGAAGGAAGGACAGAAGGAAGAAAGGACGGAAGGAAGGACAGAAGGAAGAAAGGACGGAAGGAAGGACAGAAGGAAGAAAGGACGGAAGGAAGGACGGAAGGAAGGAAGGAAGGACGGAAGGAAGGAAGGAAGACAGATGATGGTTAAATTACTTACCCAAAGTCATATAGTTAGTATCTGAAACCATATTTGAACTCAAATTATCATCATCATAATTAACATTTATATGGTACTTACTATGTGCCAGGCACTGGGCTAAGTACTTTATAATTATCTCTTTTGATCTTCAAAACAACCTGAGAGATAGGTACTGTTATGATTCCCATTTTACAGATGAGGAAACTGAGACAATCAGTACAGTACCTTGCCTAGAGTCACAGCTAAGTGTCTGAGGTCAGATTTGAACTCAGGTCTATCCTGATACCAGGCCCGGCACTCTAATCACTGCACCTCAATATGTAAGAGTTTAAAGGGTTAGATGGGACTTGCAGTATGTTATGCATTGTCTCCTACATGTCTAACCTTACTGAAAGGTCACAGTGTGTCATAATGGAATGAGAAGACTAGAACTTCAACTGCCAATTAAAAGCAGGGCTGGTTTGGGGGAATAAAACTCCAAGTCATCCTTTCTGGATTTCTAAGCTGTTATCCTATGACATTGTTAGCTCCTTGTTCACTCTCATTATGTGCCTACTTTTCCCATGGAAATGAAAAGAATAACATAGGCATACCCTGACATAGGAACATCTGGCTTGTGAATTCCTGCAGTGGATTCATGTAACCTGTACTGAGAAGTGGATGATTACTTGTCCTGTACTGGGAGGTAGATAGTTTTCCCCCAGAGTCCCAGAGAATAACAAGTATCCCTGGAACACTATTCATTCTTCCTCATATGTTTCAGAATACATTTTCTCATCAAATCCCTTTTATAAATAGAAGTTAGTTTTCTAGGCCAATCCACAAATCTATTTCAACTATAACGTCCCTGAAATATTGTACATTCTCAATAAAAAATAGTATAAAACAGGAATGTTGAAAAGGTATACAGTACTTTATTTTAGTGACATTATAGATTAAATATGCTTTAGAGGCTGGTCTAGAACCTGACCACCATTTACTCCATTGCTTCTATGGGAAATGAAGGCTGCAACACAACAGGAGATAACAGTAACTCAGAAACACTTTTCACTCCCTAGTACTGGGGAGAAGTATCCATCCCTAAGCATAGAACAGACTGTTTGTATGTATATGACTGTTCATAGATAATCTAGAATGAAAAGACCTTATAAGCCATTTAGTCCAGCCCCTATATTTTACAGATAAGGAAAACAGACCCGGAGAGATCAAGTGATTTGCCCATTAAGTGAATAAATATTAATAAAAAATAAGGTAGGCTTTGAACCCAGCTTCTGCTAATTTCAAGTTCAACTCCCCCAACATATCAATCTGTCTCTTTTAAGTCACATATGTACATGTATGAAAGTATGCCCATAGTGTCCCTTTTGCCCCCCTTGCAAAACTGAGGACACACTAAAATTCTACTCTGATGGTATGGAAGTGACCCTGTCTTCTCAAAACCTACGCCAGTTAAAGTGCCAGTTCTGGTAAGCTTTACCAAGCTGGAAAGGCTATGGATGTAGCCCAATTATGGACTGACCATCTGTTGTCCAAGAACCAGCTTATCTAATTTCTGTGGTACATCACCAAGTTGTCCAGAGCGTGATGTTTTGTTCTCATTTCTTGTCACACCAACACTCCAAGACCATCTACTGAGTTAAAGAAGGACTGAAATCTAGGTCAGCAGAGAGTGCCCACACAGATGAAATTATAAGTGCTGAAAATTAAAATGTTCTATGAGAAAATACGTTTGAATTCCATACATTTAATTGATAAATGAACACTGGTACCACAACCTGTTTGAAAATGGAGGACTATTTATGGTAGTATGATTCATAAGCCTAATTTTTTTTTAAAGACCAGACCAATGATTCTTAAAGAAGCAAAAGATTGTTGAGTTGGAAGGGACCTGGAAAGGCCCCTGGTCCAACTGTGTATTATGCTTAATCACCTCTAAAATGTCCATCACAAGAAAGCATTTGGACTCTACTTGAGCACTTGGAATGACAGAAAACTCATTACTTCCTCAGGCCACATATTCTATCTTTGGTCAATTCTCATTGTTAGGAAGTTCTTCCTTATAAAAAGTGAGAATCTCTTCCCAATAATTTCTCCCCTCTGAAGCTATTCATAATAAGCCCATTCCCTTTTACATTTGAGAGTTCTTTAAATATTTCAAGACACTGATCATGTGCCACGTGAATCTTCTCTCATCCAAGTTAAATATCCCTAATCTCTTTAAAGGCTTCAAATGCCAAATGATTTGTCATTGTCATATAACACGATTTCCAGAGACCTCCACATACTGGTTCTCTTCTTCTGGGAGGGGACAAGATCACAGAATACCAGATTTGAGAGATATCTCAAAGGCAATCTAATCCAACCAACACCTGAAGGAGAAGAGAATCCTTCTTCCAACACCTCCAATAAATATTCATTTATTATGTGCTTTAAAAGGAAAGCCCATCATCACCCCAGATAGCCCATCCCCGTTTTGGCCAACTCTAATTATCTGGAGAGCTGAATCTCAACACCTTCCATCTACCATTCCTAGACTGACCTCTGGAGCTAAGTCGAACCCTGGCTCCTTCCTTCTCAGGGGCATTTCCCATCACACCACTGGAGAAATTTAGGAGACTGAAGCTCTCAGTTACAACCTAAAATTCAACTCAAATTAATTCTACAAGCATTTATTAAGCATCTCCCATACACATGCAAGGTAATGTGCCAGTCCTGAGAGATACAAAAGTCAAAACAAAAATAGCCCCTGCCTTCAAAGGGTTAATGTTCTAAAACTGCAGTGCAATACAGAGAGATACCCCCCAAACTCGAGCCCGAGAGAGGGGACATCCCTGAATGAAATGTGGCTTCTCTGCTTATTTCGCCTTTGGTTTTCTTATCTAGGTTGTTCATTAAAATGCGATTGCTTCATGTTGGAAATGAACCAGTTACCAAGCAATTCCAAATAGCCTCCCATGATTTCTAACCAATGCAAATGAGTGTTTCAGAGGTGTAAAGATCCCAGTCATCTGGGTTTAACCCCAGAATAAAGTTCATTATGCCTTGAGCAGATAGACTCATCCTGTTTTTGTTCTATTTAGCTGAGCGGTTCTTAGTTACCCATCAGTTGCATTCGGCATGTAATCTTAAAGGGCAAACTACAAGGAGAAGGAACAAGGTCCCCACTATGGATATTAATGAAGGCAATATCACAGTTTCCAATGTGGGTAATTTATAACTGGACCTTTAAGCACCACTTCCACTGGAAGGGAATGGTTCTTGCATGAGATGATATGAAAAGAAAATAAAATTATCAGAAGCTAGGACAAAATAGGAAGGGGCCAAATCAAGGAGACCTAAACACAATATGGGATGAATTAACCCAATTACATCACCATAATTAATTATCGGAGCAGAAAACGCCTCGTTATAGTTTGTGTCAAAATACTGTATGGCTTTGCTTTCTTCCTTTCAAAGTCCCCCATCTCTATTAATATTTATCTGCTAATAATTACAATCAATGTGCTTCTCAAAGAAAGATACTCTCATATCCCTGTTGTTGAAATAATCACAGAGTCTTAGGGCTTAAAGAAACCTCAGTGGTCACAGAGACCAATTGGAAAAACAGTCCCCAGCATAACAAACCCGACAAGTGGTCACATGGACTTTACTTGAAGACTTTCATTTCCGCAGTAATCTACTATACCTCTGGAAGCAGCCACTTACCTTGGGATACTTGAATTGTTAACAAGTTTTGTTGGCTTTTCCCTCTAAAATCAAGGCTATATTGGCCTCTCTTCAACTTTGACCCATTGATCCTGCTTCTGTCCTCTGAGTCCAAAGAGAACAAATCCTTCTTCTAGAAGAAAGACAAAGGATGGGATTTTAACTTCCTTATTCCTAGAAGCTGTGCTATTTTAATGCAATCCAAGATTACATTAGCCTCTTAGACTGTTCTATCAAATTGTTGACTAATGAGTTATTTTCAGTCTATTAAAACCCTGCATGTTTGTTGGGTGAACAGCCTCCCCAGTCACGGACTTATAAAGTCAATTTCTTGAAATCCAAGTTCAAAACTTGACAGTCATTCTTATCAAAATTCATCTTGTGATTAGTTTAAGTCCAATATTCAAGTCTGCCAACATCTTTCTGGAACCTCATTCATTCATTCATTCAACAAGTATTTATTAAATGTCTGGCTTAATGTGTGCAACTGTGCTTGGCACAAAGACAAGAGAAAATAGTCCCTGCCTTCAAGGATATGCATTCAAACGTAGGGATACTACCATTCAGTGTGTTACTTGTCCCTCTTGGCTTTATACAATCTGCAAATTGGATAAGGAAGTCATCTAAGCCTTTTTGCAAGTTATTGATAAAAATGTTCAATAGCACAGGGTCAAGCACAGATTTCCTGCTGCACTGCAAGAGAGACCTCCTTCACAGCTGGCAAGGAACCATTATTGACTTCTCTTTTGGTCCAGCCATACAACCAGTTATGAGTTCATCTTTTTCACCAGAATAACATGAGATACTTTATCACACATTTTGCTAAAATCTAAATAAACTATATCAACAGCATTCCCCCTATTTAGTCATAGCCTTTTCAAAATAAAGAAATAAGGTTAGTTTGGCTTGGTGAAAAAATGCTGGCTTTTTGAGATCACCATTTCCTATTCTAGATGCCCACTAATCCTTTGGTGTTGTTGCTGTTCCATTAATGCAGTCATGTCTGCCCTTCATGAACCCATTCGGAATTTTCTTGGCAAAGATACTGGAGTAGTTTACTTCTCCAGCTCATTTTATAGATGAGGAAACTGAGGCAAATGGGGTTTGTAAATGACTTACCTAGGGTCACAAGGCTAGTAAGTGTCTGAGGCTGGATTCGAATTCATGAAGATGAGTCTTCCTGACTATAGACCCAGGGCTCTAGCCACTGTACCATCTAGCTGTGCTTTATCATCCTAACTTCCTTCAAGATTTAACTTTGATGCCAAATCTTAAGAGAAGGTTTTTCTCATCTTCCTTGTTGTTAGCCCTCAAATTATCTTTGCTTTATTTATCTATGTAAATATCATATCCAACCAGTAGAAGCAAGCTCTTGAGGGGCAGAAATTCCTTTTTATTTTGTCTTTTATTGGCCAGCACCTAGCACAGTGTAACCATCTAGCATGGTAGGCAATTAATAAACTGTTATTGAATTTTAAAAATCTTGTGGGCTTTGGACAAGATGACCTCCAAGGATTCTTCTAAATCTAATATTTTATGACGCAAGTCTGCCTACTCATTGGACAAGAACTAGTCCACAGCAAAACTGTCAGAAGGAGGTGGTTTATTGTCAGTGCCCCCTTTCTCTCTTTTCTGATTTTTTTCTTCAGTTTCATTATTGCTTGCTTCCTAATATTCCCGCCAGGAGAAAAGGTACCTGATAAATTCATTCACATTAAAGTGGCATGTTATTCTTCTAAAGGTTTTATTTGCATTTTAAGAAAGTCAAAAGGAGAGTGCAAAGGAGTTAATCAAGAATGGAATTCTTGTAATAGCAGGAAAGAATGTGGAATGTAGGCTTCTTGAGGGAAGAGAGGTTTGTTTTTAATTTTTGTCTAGGTATCCCCAGAACATAGCACACATAGTAGGCACTTAGCAAATGTTTGTTAAATTGAACTGAGGAGATGTTTGGAGGCAGAGGAAAATTTTCCTAGTAGTCCTTAAATCAAATTTCTTAGACAATCACATATACTTTATCTGACTTAATTTATATATGCCACCAGTTCAGTCCCATATACACCAATTTATACATGTATCAAGGGCCATTCTATGGAGAATACAAGAGATTGGGACTGTGCCTTGGCCTTTTATTAGATGGGCCACACATGTGCCCTGGACCATTGCTAAAGGGCATGTGCTGTCAGTGGTTTCTGATTGCTCCTCTGCTCCCCATGATGATAGAAGATGCTGTATCAAAGAGAATCAATGACTAATACAGGAAGAGCTGCTCACTCTATTGGCTATGAGGAGTGAGGGAAGATGATTTCTAGTCACTTTCCAAGAAATCTCTTTGGACCACAGCCAATGCTAGTTCTCCCATGAACTTCAAGCAAGCAAGAAAGGGGACAGTAGGTATTTCTCTCCCTAATTCTCAACTCTCAGAAGCCTATGAAAGGTACATGGGCATGGCAGTGAAAACAGATACCTGTCCACATGAGGCTGAGACTGGACCTCAAGTCCCCAGCTGCCTCTTGTGCTTGGTGTTTGTTTCCCTGAATAAAGACGACAAACGAGAGATCATAAGATGGATGTTTCTAGCCTTGGCAGCTACCTCGTGAGCTTGAGAGTTTAGGAGATCCAGAGTCAGGTCTCGACTGCCAGCAAGAGGTGACGCTTGAAACTGCATTTCTTGGAGGAGAGGAACACCACTGCCAACAAAATTGTGCAGCTGAAGGGCTAAATGGAGCCCAAGATACGTCCTGGCTTGTCAAGAGAGCTGGACTTGTGCGTCGAATAAGGAGAACAGGTCAGAAGTAGAAATGAAAGCTCTCTTTAGTGGTCCCATAAAGTATTTCATGTTTGAAGTATTTGAATCGCTTGTGTTTTAAACATTTCTTTTTGTGGCAGAGGAAATAAACAGCTGTCCTACCTATGCCTATCTACTACTTTATGCATTAAGTAACTTTTCTAGAAGGGATCTTGTTAATCCCTTTTAAAGAGAACCTAGATATGAGCCATGAAGAAGCTGCACTTAACACTTTCCCAGGGCCTCCTGGGTGGGGGCATAATGAGCCAAAGAGTGTGAGAACAAAGATTGACTCCCTCTTCTAGAGACTGGGTCACCCCCCTCCCCCCCCACCCCACAACTAAAACTAGCATGTGTAAGAGCAGAATCGGATCTCTTTTGTTGGCAGGGGTCTCCATTCGGTTGTGGGTAAGTTTACCAATTTCTAAAGACCTTCTTCTGTTCTTAAAAAGAAAAATGCTTCCATTTTCTCAGTTTTTCTTTCCCAGATTTTTACAGGTAACAGACAATTCATCCTTGCCATTTCTTCAGGCTTTCCTTGTGTCTGTCACCAATTCAGCAGAGGAAATCGGTGGCGAGTGATTCAGGGACAGAAAGTACTGCCCTTTCAACTTGTAAACAGGGAGGTCTCAAATGTGGAAATGAGCCTAGTTAAGTGACCACTTCTGGCCATGGCTGGGCAGAGGATTTTAAAATACTCCGCCAAGAAAAGTATCCTGGAGTTCTCTTTGCTGAGCCAAGCATTCTGAGGAATTTATTGTATCAGATAATAATAACGACTTATTATCATGCTATATATAGTAATAGTAAAAAATAATACCTGGAATTAAAACTCTCACTTCTCAAAACATTTTCACATCAATTATTTAATTTGATCTTAGTGGCAACTCTAGAATATGGCTATTTTCTGAATGTTCAAGTTGAAAAGCTATTTTACTCTCATCTTTCTGAACTGAGAAAGGAGGAATAAGATTTAGGGAAAGATTGAAAGATTGGCCTCAGAAGACCCTTCCAACTCTGATTCCATGAATCTGGCAGTTGGCCACCTCTAGTTTGAATGTGCTGGCACTGTTGACAAGCAAGAGAGCACTGGGACCAAAGGAAAGTTAGGGAGAAGTTGCCAAAGGGCGAAGAAGATGAAAGAAGGATATAAGATGGTGTGATGGGAGTGGGAAGAGGTGAAAATAATACCCTAAATGGAGATCGCCAATTTCACAATAGTACTTTCACAAATGATAGTTGGTTGGACAGAGTTTGGAGTGAGGTTCTTGGCACTCTATGACCTGAACAAGCATATGGTTTGGCATTCCCAAGAGTGGACAGGACAAGCAGTTTTACTCAGGGCTTCCAATACTTCTTCCTTCCAACACTTCTTATTTCCTTTTCAAATATGGCACCTATGTTGGGAACTCCTACTGTCAAAATTTTCAGTCCATCAAAAAGACCCAAAGGGTCAATCAGTTTCACTGATTGCTTCTAACCTGAAATAAAGTCTATCCAAAAACCTATGTTATCAACAAGTCTCTTGGCTTAATCACTGATTATCGTGTGCTGCAAGATTTCATTAAGTTGTTATATTTCATGCTGACATTACAGATTCATGACTTAGGAACTTTGATTGAAGAGGGATTAGAGGGTAGCAAGAATAACCAAGAGAGGAGGGAGTGGTTAGAGATGGTGAAAGGGTATTAACATAGCCTTATAATGCTGTCTGAATCACACAGAGATCAGGAAAAAAAATGATACAATCAGAAGACTATTTTTTATTATCACGAGAATAATCAGCAAATTTCACTGCATTCAAAAATACCATTGCTATCCTGTTGCTAAGGGCTAATGAAGTGCACATAATTGGATGACTTAATTTGCATATTCCTTCAGTGCCTGTCTCTCTTATCTCTTCCAATGATTCTTTTGGATTATAAACTCTCATTGAGTAGGGTTATTTGGTAATATGTACCTATGACTGTTTAAACATGAAGACTCTTTAAACATTAGAGCTAGAAAAGGCTTTTTGGATCAACTAGCACAAAAATTCTTAAACATTTTGGTGTCATGGACCCCTTTGGCAGTTTATTAAAAATCTATGGATCCCTTTCTCAGAATGATGTTCTTAAAATACATAAGGGTACAAAGGAAACCAAGTATATGGAAATATAACTATCATTATATTGTTAAACTACTTAATAGACTCCAGGTTAAGAACCTCTGTCCTAGCCCAATAACTCTCACTTCATTTTACATATGAGGAAACTGAGGTCCATAAAAGGGAAATGACCTGCCCAAGAAGACATATGTCAATTCAACAAACATTTATTAACTATCTACTGTGTGCAAATGATTGTGCTAGAGTTCGGGATTGATACAAAGTTTAGATGAGTAGTAGTCCCTGTCTGTCCTCATGGAGACTACAGTCTATCAACATGATAAATGCATGTAATCTGATCAATCTAATACAAAACAATACATTGCTAATATATTAGGAAGGTACAAAATGAAATGAGGCTGGAGAGTTAAGTTAGTCCTGAGATATAAAGGGCCTTGAATGCCAGGTAAAGGAGTCTGAATTGTATTCAATAGGCCATATAGAGCTGTTAAAAAAAACTTTGGAGCAGAGGCCTGGCAGAACCAGAAGAGTATAATTTAGTGTGGCAGCGGTAGAAGAGTGGAAAGAGGATAAAAGAAAATAAATGACAAATTAGAAGACTCAGAAAAACACGGGAAAACATTTCTGAGTATGGTACAGTGCAAAGAACTCTCAGAGATCCTAGATTCAAATCCCATCCATGACAATCACTACTTGTGAGCTGAAGCAAACTGACTGTTCTGAGCTTTAATTTCCCCATCTGGAAAATGAAAGGGTCCAAACTGTCTCTAAGGGTCCCTTCTGTTCTAGATTGATTATCCTGTACTCTAATGCAAAGTAAAGTCAGTAGAACCAAGAAAACAATATACATGGCTACAATAATGTAAGTAGAAAGAACAATGATAACAACACAACCAACTCTCAAACTGAAGATTGTGTAATAATGACCAAGCTTGACCCTGGAAAAGAGTTGAGAAAATGCATCTCCCTCCTTCTTTGCATTTAGAGTACATGAATTATATAGGTTACACATCTAGCAACTTACCTACATGCATTCCTATTTACTCAAGGGAAATGGGGAATGCTAGGTCAAATATTGAAAATCTTTCTAAATAGCCTCAATCCATTTTCCTACTTAATACAATCCGGCAGAAAGGATCAGTTCTTTGATGACCGAGGATTGCATAGTGTGTCTCATATAAGCATCCTGGGTCCAAAACAGTTGTGTGACCATGGGCAAATCATGTGATCTTTCTGAACTTTGGTTTCTTCATCTGAAAATCTGAGATAATACCAATTATATTGCTCACTTCTATATAAGTAAAGTAGAAGAAATATGCTATATTGATGTGGATTATAATTATGATTACTATAAACATTCTGTATAAGGATTCTCCTTGTATAGGAATGTAGATAAATATATAGAAGATTTAAAATGTTACACTGAATATATATTATATCAAATAAATTCATGAGGCATCTGAAAGAAGTATACCAAACACTTGGGGAAAACATTTCAGACCCTATTATGATGAAAAAGGTCACTGAGAATATTAACAATTACCAACTCTTGTGCTTACTTTTAATAAGCATAATCTACACACACACACACACACACACACACACACACACACACACACACACACATTGGTTTATATGTTGTCTCCCCCATTAGGATGTAAGCTCCTTGAGGGCAGAGTCTGTCTTTTGCCTCTTTTTGTATCTCCAGCACTTAGCACAGTGTCTGGCACACAGTAGGTACTTAATAAGTGTTTACTGATAGTCAAGTAAAACAAGTTCACAATGTTTGTATTCACATATGTGTGCATGACTCATTCTGCATTTGAACTCTGTCCCTCTGTAATGGACAACATGCTTCAACACCAGTCTTCTGGAACCATGCATGGTCACTGCATTGATCATAGAGGAGCTACCATGCTATGAAACCAGCTTTGATCCTCTCTCAGCCCCAAAGGAAAGTGTTCCCTCCTTCCCATTCTTTTGGATCTCTCCTTTGCCCTTCTCACTCCCTGCCAATCATTACCCATAACTATGCACATGCTGCAGTCCCCCTTCTCTCCCTTAGATAGGATGTAAGCTCCTTGAGGACCTAGCGCAGTGCCTAGTACACACAAGACAATTAAGAAATCTTCCCTTTTTGGTGGTATCAGGTCAAGGAGCCTCTAGTGTGACCAACCCCAGTGAAGGCTGGGAAGATTGTTTTCAGGCAAGGGGGTTCCATGGGCTCAGACAGCAGGGTCACCAACAGCAACAGCTACAGTCACAGCCTCCAGGGTAGTCTAATCTGTCACATCTTCACAGATAAACCCACCACCACTGGTTATGTCATTCTTTTTTTGTTGTTGTCACGTCATTCTTTAAAAACAAAGGCTTTATGTGTGAGTTGGTAAACAATATGCCATGAACTTTCAATAGTCAAACACAAAAAAAGTAATTCAAATAATAAATAAGTCTCTAAAAAACCATTTCTTAGCAAAGAGTCATGGAAATGTTGCTTTCTTCCTACCTTCTCAGGACCTTAAGGTCGTACTCCATCTGTTTATTTGGATTATATGATGATATAGAATATGTTCATCCAGGCCCTGTTCCCTAGGTTAGATAGGGATTGAACTGGTAAACCAGGCACTCTAGGCTACTATGCTTGTTAGAGGCAGGTGACCAATGGGCATAGACTCTGCATCCAAATTCACTGAAGTCAGGATCATATAAGGAATTCTTTAAAGAAACTCACTTTATAACCCTTGAAAACTTACTCTTACATTCCCTTTTCAGGAAAGGTATATAATTAGAGAAGCAGTGTAACTGAAAGAGAAACATCTTCCTGTTATAACCTTGTCCCAAGGCAGGCCTGTTCACGCCTAACATGCAGAGGGTCCTCACTTTCTCCATTTTCCATCTCCTCCATGTACCTTTCCAGATCTGCCATGTATGCAAATGTGTATGTCCGCATTTATGTGTACCTGGCAAGGAGAGGGAGATAAAGGGAAGGGGAGAAGGAAGAAAAGGAAGAGAAAGAGAGGGGAGAAGAGGAAAGGGGGATAAGAAGGAAAGATGGGAAGGAAAAGAATTGGGAGGAAGAAAGGGGCTTTGATGATGGGAAAGGGATAAAGGAAAGAGAGGGATGGAAGAGGAGACTAAGGGGAAGAAAGGAAAGGGAGATAAGGGGGAAAGGGGGAGGGGAGAGACAAAAAAAGGGGAAAGAGGAAGGGAGAAAAGGAAGATAAATAAAAACATAGGGCAAGTTGTCTTCATAAACTAGAACCAAAAATAAGCAACATAGATCAAGTGTGGTAAAAACCAAGCAGGTCCCTTCAAGCAGAAGGCAGAAATAAAACCATACAAATTTTGAACCTTTCTGGATGATGCAGGGCAATTCCTTGGACTTCATCCCTGGAGACCCAGAGTTGTTGCTACTGTGGGTTGCCAATCAAATTAAATTTGCTTGCTTTGGGAGAAACTGCAATTTGGCCAATCATTCCCTAAAGGAAATGCAAACCCAATGTGAGATTCTGTGCAGCCGAAGCAAAGAGGCTGGCCCCAAGCCCTAATTAAGGTTCTCGTCAATTAGCAACAGCAACCCCTTGCTACCTCCAAAGTGTGCCAAATTAATTAAAGAAGAAGGTTTGGCTTAAAAAGACAGTTCCAGTTTACAATTTTAAGGATAGAGGGAGGTTGAAGGAGAAGAAGGGAGCCAAAAGAAAAGAACAGCCATTGTAAGAAGGATTTCAGATTCAAGATCAATTTTGAGAATGTATCTGGTTGTTCAAACTATAAAGATGTCTTGGTCAATGTCAAAGTATTCTGAAGCACTAAAATTTTCCCCAAAGGCCACCACTTACCTATCATGAAATCCCAAAGCCCCAAAAGACCAAGACATTAGACTAAACCAATAGAATCAAGAAAATTTTAGATCTACAAAAGACCATAAAAGATCATCGTACAAGAAAAGGAAATTTATGACCAGACTGGGTGGAGGGCTTAGCCTAAATCACACAGCAAATTACAGAGTCAGGACAAAACCTTGAGTCTCCTGACTGCTGTTTTGTTGTTGTTCCAACTGTTCTACACTGCCTTAAGAAAAACCCTTTGGAAACTAGATTGTAGCCATCTATCCTGTATTCTATTATAAATGAGATAGGCAATTTGTTGTTAAAATTTTCCAGTTTCTTCTGATGCCAAATTTTGAGTTTAAATATTTTCCTTACTTTTCCTAATTTTTATCACTCCTTGAAAAGGCAAACTCTATTAAAACTTTTTTTTACTTTTTGGTACAAATGCTAATTAAGTTTCTTCCCTTGCTTAGGGATTTTCATCTTAAATACATACATCTATGTATACACACATACACATACATATAAATGTATAGATGCATACAACTGCACATGTGTATGTGCACACATATGGATCTTTTAAGGAAACCTCTTTTCAAACAGCAGCTTTTGAACCTGGACGAATTATGTCTTTAACTTTCCTTTCAAAAAGAAGATAAAGAATTGTTGCCAAAATAAATTCTTCTCTATTCTTCTTATTCTTAGTTATCTAAAAAAAAAATTAAGTCACATCCACTACCTGGGCATTATCCTTTAAAAAAAGAGAAAGAAAGAAAGAAATCAAGCTGAGGGGTTATATTTGTTCCAGAATTAAGGTTAGCTTACAATCTGCCGTTCCTTTCTTGTGGTTGTCTACAGAGAATTCCCTGGCTTTGTGCTAAGACAAGAGCCTCTCAAGCATTTAAGTGGCATTCCAAGGCGTTGGAATCTCCTTTTTCATTCCACACACAGTTGACACACTGGATTCATTCAGGAAAGGGCTACAAGCCATAGAGAGTATGCCCAGGCAACTGTCCTTTTAACCTCACATCTACTAAGCAAGGACCAGGAGGTAATTCCTTTCGTTAAATAACAGGCTCAGTACATGTAATGGCTGTCTCTTAGTTTAAACCATGGTGTGGGACAGAGACCCTGACTGGGAATCAGAAAACCAGGGCTTTAGTAAAGCTCTATCAATACTCTGGCCTCTGTCTCCTTTTCTGTAACTTGATAGGCCCCAGATGGGTTCTCTATGGTCTCTTCCTAGCTCTACAACTCTATGATACTCTGCTGTGATTTCCTCAGTAAGAAAACAATTTGTCCAGGATGTAAAATTTGAACCCACTATTTCTCCCCAAATTAAAAAAAAAAAACCAAAGTATATAACAAAGAAATGCAGCAAGGGGTTGGTAAAACAAACCAGTTGGGGCTAGGAGACCCAGGATTCTAATTCTGGTTTCACCATCAACACACTGTATGACTTCAGACAAGCCACTGTTCCTCATCTATAAAGACTTTACTGCCTATCAGGGCAATACATTCCACTCTGGACAGTTCTAATTGTTAATTAGTTCTGAGGCAGAACCAACATTAACCTCTCTGCCTCTTAAGGCACCAGTTCATGGTCCTGCCCTACAGGGACAAGCAGTACAAGGTTAAACTCTCCCCCACAAATTCCTGAAGATAGCTGTAATTTAGCCTAGCCACCAGGCCTTCTCTTCCCTAGTCTGAATATCCCCAGTGCCTTCAACTGATCCTCTTTCAGAACATTTCTAGGTCTTTTCACTATGTGATCCCCATGGGGGTCATAACCACACTAAGCTGTGAACGACCAACAATTTAAGGTGTGTTAAGAAGGCCTAAAGCCTTAAGCTAAAGGGATAATAATGTGTTTTGTGTTTTTCTTTTTCAGTGAATTTTTGGTGGGAAATACTCCTTAATTTTGGAGGAGAATGGAAGTGTTTTTCTGAGTCCACAGAATTACACCAGTTAAGTGGTCACCCAGTCTCTATCTCTAGTTTCTTTGAAACCTCTAATTCTTCTAGAATACATGAAAAATCAGTAGCAATTCATTAAAGGATGTTTAGACTGGAAAAGTTATGTCTTTATCCATGTCAATAATATCACCTCTAATAATTTTCTTCCCTTTTAATCTCCCATTATCTTTTTCACCTTGAAGAATTTAAATGATCACCACCCTTTCTGTTTGAAATCTTTGAGTTTATAGAACTACTGTCACATGTCAGAGTTGAGAGGGTGTGTAGAGATCATAAAGTCATAGATTTCAAACCAAAAAGGACATCAGAGGTCATTTAGTCCAGAGGTGTCAAAAATCTGACCCATATGAGGCTCATAACACTCCTAAGTGCTGCACAAAGCAGATCAAAATGTAGTTTCTATCTGATTTTAGTGTGTTGATGTATTAATAACAAAAGAAATATATAAATGTGAGTGGTTTTCTAAGTCCCTCTCTCTCTCTCTCTCTCTCTCTCTCTCCTTTCTCTCTCTTTCTCTCTCTCTCTCTCTCTTTCTCCCTCTCTCTCTCACACACCCACACACACCCACACACACACACACACACACACACACACACACACACACACACACCATTGATCTAGTCCATGAGTTCTTAACCTAGGGGCTTACAAACTTTAAAAAAATAAGTTACATTATTTCAATATAATTGGATTCTTCTTTTAACTCTATTTTGTGCACATAAAAGAATATTCTGAAGAAGAGTCTGTAGGCCTCCCCAGACTGTCAAACGGGTCCATGATACAAAATAGGTTAAGAACTCCTGAACTAGTTCACCTGTCTCATTCTACAAGTGAGGAGGCTGAGGCCCAGAGAAATAGATTTGTTGAAGGTCATAAGTAGCAGAGCTAGAATTTGAACTTAAGTTTTTACAAGCAAATTTTAAAAGAAAGGGAAAGAACTGTGCAGAGAGCAGTGCTGAGGAGGGCAAGGGATCCAGAATGGGGTAGCTGGGGGGTAGGGGAGACAGGCAGGGAAGACACCATCTCCACCTCCTTCACAGTTTTACCAAGGCCTGGCCCTGCTCCTAATAGAAGGAATGGAGGAGAAGGAGCCCTGCTGAGATTCATTAGCCTTACCAAAATTGCCACCTTGAAAGGCATACTGAGCTTATAAGCACTTGCCGGAGACATCATTGTCTAGCTCCCACCCAAGCATCCTCTGGTGAGTCACTATTTACTCTCCTTTCATTTTAGAAAGATGAAAAGTTTCAAAGAAAATAGTTGTTTCAATTTTTTTAAAGGAAAAGAAAAAACCATTACAATTAGGGGAGGGGGAGGAAGCACAAACATTTGAAAAGGAAAAAGGGGGCTTTGGTGTTCTGTTTTCAGGGTTGGGGCTTAAGGGGAAAACAGTTTTTAAAGAGGCATTTTCTTCAAGCAAAACTCTTCTTGGCCAGAAGCACTCTGAGGAGCTAAAACAACAGTTAATTTGAGTCACAAGCCAGGTAAGTGAATGGCTTCAAAGCTAGGGTTGTTTGGACAGGGCCATGATTATTTCAAAGGCCTCGAAAACAAATGAAAAGGCTGCTTGTTTCTTTTTTTGCTGTGGTCTCTGCAACAGCAGCCAGGGCCTTATTTACACTTCTGCTTGCAGCAAGTATGAGGGAGGGTGCCCGGTGTCTCTCAGAGACTTTGAGAAACTCTCAGAGGCCAGGACAAGAGAAATCACACAGGACCATTTTGGCGGCAGGCCTCCCATGCCCCTTTTAAAGGACATTTAGTTTGATCCCAATGTTCCTCAAGGTTATAAAGGCCAGATACAACTCTTCTTTCAGCCCCTACTCCCTCCAGTTGCCCATAAGGGAGCTATGGGGTAGAGTTGATAAAGTATTAAACTCAGAGTGGAAAAAAAAACTAAGTTCAAATCTTGCCTCATGGCTTGAGCCTAAGTAAATTATCTATGAACCTTGGTTTACATATTTGTAAAACAGAGATTACTAGTACCTACATCATAAGATTGTTAAGATTAAATGGAAAGTATACACATTTTAGTTATTATGATTATTAACAATAATTGATATGTATATATCAATTTAAAGTTTACGAAATGCTTTACATAAATGATCTCTTTTGAGCCTCACAACAGCCTGCTGATATAGGTACTAAAGTGTTTATCGTATTCCTTGTTTTAAGGATGAGAAAACTGAGGCTCCAACCCAGGGGCGGCAGAAGGGAAAGGATTTCACGGATTACATCTCATTCACTGAGATGTAGATTCCTTTTCTATTTGGTCTTGCCCATTGGTTTCATGGCCTCTGCCCTATGGTTCAGACCTCTGGGTTTGGCCTTTGTACTCAGCTCATCTCCTGGGTAGGAAATCTATCTTCAGTATCTCAGGTTCTGCTGTGTATTGGTCTGTTTTCTTGCCAAATCCAGGCCAACTCTCTCCCTTCCCTGTGTTCGCCTGTTGGTTTCTCATCTGCTCTTTGACAGGTCCTCATAGAAAGTTGAGTTTTCTGAGTCCTGGCTTCTCACTCATACCCCTTAACTCACAGTCCCAATGTTAAGGTTGTACAAGAAACAGATAATAGTTTGGGAATATGCTTGGAAAGAAGGTATTAATCCCATAAACATCCAGTCTTAAAGAAAGAACAAATGTTATTTTGGTGCCTCTCAGAGATGTACCTAGGACCAAGTGAATAGGACTCTACTCAAGGGCACATTTCTCTTATCCCCAACCCTAATGGCCTCCATTCTAGATATGAGGCCCAACTACTGTCACAGCATTCTCTGACTACCCACTGCCTGTTATGTTGTCATGTTCCCACCCCCAGGCCCCAATTCCCAAACTGTCTTCTGCCCTTTCTTCCCCAAAATCATTTTTCCCCAGGTGCAATTTTGACTAGTTATAGCCCTAAAACCTACTATAACTCCAGCAAGCACCATAGAAGGCATTGTGAGAAAAATACTCTCTTGGATATACAAAATGTAGGATGAAAATATACATACAAGAAGAGTTAAATAACAAGGCTAATTTAGCAGGAAATTTAGTTTTTACTTAGAGGATTAAAAGAGTTATTAATGGGTCTCTTAGAGTCCATAACTACTGCCAGATATAACCCATTACTCAGCAGGATCTGGTTGTATGAGGATACTTTATTCACTGAGGCCAATGGGCATGGAGAACCTTTTCTGCTAACACTAAGGGATAACAAGTAAATGAATGGTTCCTTTCTTCATTCTTCACAATCATCAATCATAAATTATTTCTATCCTTCAAGAGGAGCCTGATAACTTGGCTCATGGCTGAGATACATTGTTTGCACTTCTTGACAAAAAAAAAGTTAACACAATAATAATTGCTAGTGTTTCTATATAGTATCTATGATGGACCAGGCATGATGCCAAATGTTTTACATATATTATCTCATTTGGTCCTCAAAACAACCCTTGGATGTAGGTGCTATTAATCTCCCCATTTTACAGATGAGGAAACAGAGGCAAACAGAAGCTAAAAGACTTGTCCAAGGTCATGTGTGGACACCATTGGTAATGCACATTTTTGCCTTTCCTCTTATTGGGAAAATTAAGACACTGTAAGTAAATTTCCAAAACACATTGTAGTCCAGCATACTGAATAGTCTGCCACAATCTTTCCTGCAAGAATTGAATGTTAAGATAGAATTAATCCACAATAGTTGAAACCTTTAACCCCAAGTCATAGGCAATTAGCAAGGGCATGAGCACAACATCTGGTTTCTAAGAGACAATAAAAATTATTCTGAGTTAAATTAAGATCAAAGATCAGGTTTGGATGAACTCAATTAAGCAACCAAGATTAGATGGAATCAATCAGCTTGAAAATTTCACACTGTCTTCAGAATTATGGGGGAGGGGAATCGTTAGATTATAAATAATATGCTCTACAACAGAAACCCAAATAATGGGCATTAAATGCATATGCGAGTCTATTTAAGTGACTGTTCTAAGCCAATAGTACTCAAGAGTGACCCAACCATGCCTCACTGGTTGTCTCTCATGTGCTTAATAATACTCAATGAATTAGTTAATGAATTTCCAAATTTTGAAAATAGTACATTAAGCTTATACAGAAGCTCTGAAAAAGCCCTAAGTTGCATGCCCCCATATCAAGCAGTTTTCTCATCTATAAAGTGAGAATAATATTTGTACTACCTAACCAATAAAACTGTTGTGAGGAAAGCCCTTCATGTTGTAAAAATTACATCAGCCAGCTGACAACTGAGAGGAGCCTGAGAGCCCCACCTCCATCAAAGATATTCTGCACAAACAGATCTATCTCCACGGCCCTGCCAGTGTTACTAGCTCACATGGATATTCACTGATTCATTCCACAAAAACGGGACTGGACACTGATGATGTAAAGTCAGACATGAAAGAATCCTTGCCCTCAAGAAGCTTAGGTCCTATTAAGAGAAAGATGCAGACTGAAAATTACAAACGTGCATATATGTTATATACACACATATATCCATATGTGTAGAGGCAGCTGTTTTTTTGAGGGGGAGGCAGCTTCAGGGATCAGAATGACAGGACCAAAGACAAAGAGCTGGAAGAGACTTCAGAGTCTTTGAGGCTGGCTTCCTCCTTTTACTGATGAGATTGCTGGAGAAGTTAGCATTTGAAATGAATTCTGAAGCACACTGGGAAATCTGTGAAGGGAGTTAAGGAGGAAAGGCACTCACCCAATTAGCCAATTAGAGTGCTGTGTCTTCACCCAAGTGTTTGTTGAAATGAAATGATGTGCAGGCTTAAAAATGCTAGACTCAGAGGTAGGGATGCTGGAAGGTGTTGGTTCAAATCCTGGCTCTTCCATTCAGCACAAGCTCTTTGGGTCTTTGTTCCTCATCTAAAAATGCCAAGGTTAAAAATGGATCCATGATCCTATGAATCAACAGGGCTTTTCCTGTTCCTCAGAAGAAACCATTTTGAATTAGTGATAAACATCTCCCAGAAGATTTCACAAGAGTGGATTGATCCAATTCAGTTAAAAAACATTTAACAAGCATCTACTAAGTATGAGGTACTGGGAATAAATACAAAGGTGAAAACTGTCATGGTTCCTGCCTTGAGGAGCTCACACTCCAATAGGAGGATATGGTCTATGTGCAAATGAAAGACAGAAGAGAATGTGATAAGAGCAAAGAAGGGATACAGAGGTCACACTGAGATCTTCCTAGTAGACATTTTATTTTGGATAAGTCGAAGTTCACAGGGGTAATTCAAAGAGCTATCTGTATTCATTTTTTCCATCTGGCCTAGGACACGGCATAATAATGTGACCCATCAAAGCAGTGACCACTGTCAGGTTCTGTAGCTGGCTATTCCAAGTCTTCACTAATTGATGTCCTCCAAATGAAGAAATAATCATCAGATTCATCAGTCACCTTGCTTTTGCTTCACTTCCAAATAAATTATCAACTTTGGTAAAAACCCTGTTTGCCTGGGCCAGAGTTGGAAGGTAAGAAAAGAATTGAAATTCAAATATTTGTAGAGAGTCAAAGTTTCCATTTATTCAAGTCCATCTGATTCACAGCAGAACATTGTATGTCTAACACATAAACATCCCAGGAGAAAAGTGCAAATAACATTATCATTCTTTGGCTTTCTAAGTATGCTTACTGTCTTTAGTATAGAAGGATACATCAATCTCTTTTCCACAGAAACAGAATTCTCTGCTCCAACTCAACCGGTTTGCTCTTGAACCACATTTACATTAATAGGTAGACAGGGATAGGGCCTAGAGCTGTAATTTAATCAGTTACGTGGACCTCTCTCTACCGTTGCAAGATGGAATATGAACCTTCTCCACAATTTATGGTCTTAGAAAATTGCCTAGAGAACTGAGATGTTAAGAGACTTGTCCATTAAATGTAATTGGCATTTACAGAGCACTTCTGAGTTTGCAAAGCACTTAGATAGAGTACCTTATTTGAGCCTTTCCACAAACCCGTGAGGAAGGTACAATGAGTATTTTTATCTCCATTTTATAGATGAAGAAACTGAGGGCTCAGAGAGATTAGGTGACAATCTTAGAGTTCAGAATCAAACCCAGGCCTCCCTGACTTCAAGACTGGCTCTCTATTCCTTATATCATGTGGGATCTGTTGTATTTTAGAATTCACAAAAATACTTTCTTCACAACAAACACTGTGAGATGAGTGATAAGAGGAGGCATTTGTATAACGATAAAAGCAGGGGCGTGCTAGCAAATTAGCAACTGGCTCTCAAGGGGAAAAAAAAAAGAAATCTTTTGCATCCTATTCTTATTTTTCTTAAGCATAAACAATCAAGAAGACAATAAATCAAGCCTTACTTAGTAGTATTTGATTCTTTCTGATGCAGAAAAAATTTTAACAATCAGCTCTCCCAAGCTGGTACAAACTGGCTCCAGTATATTCCTAGATAAGAGGTTTACAAAGGGCTTCATAGACATTATCTCATTTGATCCTCAGAACAACCCTATTTGGTGGGTTGTGTCATTTTTATCAACATCTCCTACAGATGTGGAAACTTAAAGAAGACTAATTATTTGCTCATGGTCACCCAGCTAGTAAGTACCTGCAGCAGAATTGGAACCCAGTTTTCTTCTGACTCCAAGTCTAACCTGATTGCCACCACATCACAGTGTTTCCCAATATTCTCCTTCTGCTAATGAGAATACATGATGTGCCCTTGGTTACACAACCAGAAGAGAACAGAGCCAAGACCAGAACCCGCATTTCCAGATTCTAATATTAATGTTCTTTCCACTGTGACCAAGGCTCCTGAAGTGCCAATGGACCAAAATGCTAGTGACTTGTTTAAAGTTAGCAATAAATTAGCTAAACTTGAGTCAAAAGGAGGTTTTCTTAGGGTCACAGATTTAGAATTAGAGGGGACCTCTACAATCCCCTCATTGTACAGATAAGGAAGTCAAGGCATTGAAAAGGGAAGTGACACAAGTAGACAGTAAGAGAGTTGAGATTTGAACCCAAGGTTCCCCTGACTCCAAGTATAGTCCTCCTTGCCACTCTACCATGCTGTCTACCTGGCCATGATGACCCGACCAAGTGGCTTCCACGTTAGAGTACAGATGAGACAACTCCAGTGCATGTTTGTCCAGGTGTCCCTCCTCTGCCTTTTCACATAATGGGCATGGGCTCCCTGAGTCCCACCCTATGCCTATTTGTCTGCCTTTGTAGGCTCTGGTCAGGAAATGATGTCTGGTGATCATCACAAACAAACAACAGTCCTTCTTTGAAACCCCAGCATGGGGGGCATTGTTAGCAGCACGCACCATGTCAGCCCGCAGTCATTTTTTTCTGGCACAGGATGCTTCCTGCTACAACAGATCTAATCCCTTTTTAAACATTATTCATCTCCAACATCTGTTTCAGACTGAGATGAACTTCTCTCGTCTTATTCAAAGCCTCTCAGTCTTCCAAGTGGGAGAGGAACTCTGCAAGGTAATCTTAGAACTGCTACGATGATGGAAGTCACACACTCTGTTTTAGCTTGAGGTAAAATGGGTCTCTGTGCCAGTCACAGATAATTACAGACTGAAATATTACATGAAAATTTAAATATGTAAAATGTCTCTGGTGCTTCAAATAAATGTCAGAAACTGTCCATACACCTCAGTTACTAGACTCAAGGATCAAATTTAAACAGACACGTTTATCTCAGCTCAAAGGGAGGCTTTTTCTGGATTCCCACAAGTGCTAGATTTGCATGGGAAGCTGATTGAAAGTCTTGAATATCTGACTCCTGGGAAGCAGTTCTAGGAAACAGTAGTATGTACTGCATTGAAGTTAATGTATTTATCTGGCTATGTCTACATGATATAAGCCAATCTTTTAAATGGTTAACATAAACACAAGTTAATAACTAGCTATTTTTTAAAGAGTTAGCTGACTGACTAAATTCTGTAAGTTTCTTCAAGTTTTCAAAACTGTTTGAGTATGCACCAAAAGCTTCAATTATTAAAGTGTGTGTGTAGGGGGGGGTGTTTAGTGAAAGCCTGATATCTTTAAAATCAAATAATTTGGTGAATACATTTGTAAACTCAGATACTAGTGAAAAATGTCTTTGAACCTCACCATCTTTTATCCTATAAATAATGAAAAGGACATTTCCAATGAGCGTCAGCCTTACAGACAAGTGGAATACTCCTGGAAGGAATGATACTCTAATTGATTAGTATACATTTCTGTTCTATTTTTGAATTAAGCATAAAAGACAGAAAGGGCACTGGCACTTATGGTAAGTGGAGAAGGTACAGAAAGGGTAAAGGGGGACAGTATTAGAATGCTGGAAGTTACATTCATTCATTCAACACACACTTAATAAAGGTTTACTGTATGCAAAACATAGTCCTACATATTGGGAGAGATGAATGAGTAAGGCAGGGACTATGTCTTTATAGAATCACAGTATAATAGGAAAATGAGACACAAAGGTAAATATATCCAGAACATTGAGTACAACACAAGTGCAAGATAAGATACTACCTGAGACCTAGAAGGAAAAGTCACTACTGATCAAAAGACAAACTTGCCTTGCTTTGCAATATTGCCCAGGCCTAACCTTGCTTCCAGCCATCTTGTTATAGAGACTAGGAATCAGAGTTAAGGCTAATCAGAACACAGCACACAAAAGAGCAGTGCTTTTGTTGCTGGAAGATATAGTAATAAAGGCAGGAATATGAAGCCGGTCTGCTTCACCTGGTTTTTGTCTTGCCTTTAGCTTCATTTGCATGCTAATTAAAAAGGATCTTGGCATGGAGGTGAACTTTGGTGCCCTCGTCCTTAAATGTTTGGGAGTGAGGGGTTGGTCTGGGAGTGGCAGTATACAGAGTCACTGAAGTGGATTTAACAACAAACCTTCTAACCACAACTCAGATAGTTATCAGGGGTCAAGGACAAAGAGACAATGCCATGATAAGGAGTCAAAGAATAGATTTTCTTATCCTGGGGCATTCTGTTAGTTTTTCTTGGCTGCCAACTAGGTATGGTAGTTAATGTTCTTCTAACACATAGTCAAGACCATCGTTTGCCCACGTCAAAGAGAATTCTTCATGCAACTACAACCTAGCAGATGGTGCAGAAGGCAAGAAATAACCCTAGAAAACTGAAGCTACATAGATAATGGTAGAGAGAAATTCAGCAACCATGAAACCAGCCGGGACAACCAGAAGATGAAGCTTAAAGAAGACAGACATGATACCCATCAGAAATAAAGAGCAGGTGACAAAATGGTATCATTTGAAGACACTGGCAGTTCTGTAGCTGTGAGGCAAGCTGCTAGGGTTCTGTGATCCACTGTGAATCCTTCCACATGGGGTCCTAGTTATGCCCCTTCATGCCTATTTCCTGTTCATTCCATATGTATGTTCTTTCTATGTATGACTTCCCCCCCGATGGTGTGCTAACCTATTGGACCGTGTATCCTATATATACATGGGGGTGGGGAGAGCTTTTCTGGTCACTTCTTCTACTCTGCAGTTCGGGTAAATGACTTTTGTTTGGAATTAATATGTCCTCTGGCTGCATGGTGAATGTCAGAAACTTTGAAAGGGGCTCATGAGCTGTAGATCTGAGTGTGTGCTGATCCACAGCTAACCCACTCTTGAGAGTGGCTCAAAACCAGGGGCACTTCTCTAGGAGTTCACATGTGAGAGGACTGCACTGTATCTGGAACCAGATATTTCTCTTCCTCCGATATGTATTATTCCACTCCTCTAAGAGAAGCTTGGCTAAAATGTTAAACATTAAAAAGTATTCACCATAAGCAGGGCACACAGACCCTGATGGGGGCTTATGTCATGTCTTTAATTGAATTTCTTTAGACTACATAGCTTTTCCTAGAAGAATAATGTGGAGTCATGGATGGAGGGATGACCTTTTAGTCTAGAAGAACTGCATCCAAAGTCCATTTTGTATCAGACATAATAGCAGAGTGACCATGGTCAAGTGACCACACGTCTCACTGCCCCACAAAACACTCTAAGAGGGCAAACAACTACCAAGGTGATGAGATATCTCAGTGGAAGTAGTTTTCAGACCATACTACTGACAAAATCATACATTCTGAGAAGGAAAAAAACCATCCCAAGGGAGCTAGAGGCCTAAAACGTGACCAAGTGCTTTTGCTTTAAGAGTCAATAGTGTATTTAGTTTTGAAGGTACCAAATTCCTAACCATAACCATATGTTTTAGAAAAACCATAGTTTTTTCTAAGCACTGAGCAAATGAAGTGTATCAGAATATTTAAAGAATACCAGAAGTTCTACTGCTCAAAAAATATTTTTTCATATACACAAACAATGAGAGATTCATTTTGGTTAACAAGATCCCCTTTCCTTCTTCATTCCCAAAACAAAAGTATAGCCATTCACACTCTAGTATGAATTACTTCAATCAGATCACATTTTCAAATGAGGTAATGTGTAACAATGTTTTGTAAACCATGGAACATCATTCCAGCTATCACTATTGTTGCTGTTGTTGTTGTTCATTCACAAAGTCATATTCCAATGACTAATCACGGCATGAAAGTAGCCCTGGGTTCACCAAGGCTATGCCAGCTTTGAGTTCTCCAAGGCTATGCCAGCAGTATGTAATCTCTGGCAGGCTCTATCCTCCAGAAAAGACTTTTAAAACAATCTGGAAAGTCTGAGTCTGCTGCCCAACAGCCGCTCTAGTTAAGTACAGGAAGTTTGTTGCCATCAGCTTGATGACTAGGTAATCTAATCTTTCATTATGAAATAAGAACAACAACAAAATTGCTCTAAGTCCTTTGCTACCACTTCGTTTCTGTTTCTACACTGGTGGAATGGTGAAAAGAGAGGCTGAGGAGAGGGTTTCTAAAGACCAGTTTTCAAACTACATTTTTAAACAACCGTAAGTATTTAATTGAAATGTGAGATCTTTATCCAATGTGAACTCTTTATCAACATACTACTGATAGAACTGAACTTTATTACTGTGGATGGATGGTTTTGCTATAAATCAGGGATTCTTAACCTGGGGTCCATGAACTTTTTAAAAAATAGATTTTGATAATTATTTCAATATAAATGGTTTCCTTTGTAATCCTATATATTTTATTTTATGCATTAAAAACCATTTTTTCTGAGATAGGTTTCACTAGATTGCCAAAGGGGGCCATGACAAAAAAGGTTAAGAATTCTTGCTATAAATGAAACCAAAAGATAAAGGGAAGTTTTGACTATTTAGAAGGATGGCTAACAAATTCTCCTTAGAGAGGCAGAAAAAGAAAAGAAATTGGATGAGCTGAATGAACTTGATGAGATCCTCCAAATCAAACCAAGACATCATATGTTTTGATGCTTGTTGACTTTAGTGAAAAGGTGGGCACAAGACTGAATGTCAGATGTATGTTAGGAAATACTGATCAGGTCTGAGAAATGAAAAAGGACAAAGGTTTATAGGCTAGTAGACTTCCTGTAATCTCCTAGTCATGGGTCCACTCTCAGACTCTCTTTAAAACCCTCATCCCTACCCCTTGCCCTTGAAATCAAGGCGGTGAACCTTTTGAGAGAAAAATCCTTTATAACAAATAATAAAGAGAAAAAAAGTCAGCAAAAATGTAAGCAACATTATCAACCAAGTTTTGCATTATATGCAATGTTCCATTCCCATAGTTTTTCACTTCTACAAAAAAGGGAGGAAGATACGTTCTCATATCTCTTCTTTGGTATCCAACTAGGTCATTATAACTTCATAGCTTTTATAGTTTTTGTTGATTTTTTTTGTTCTTTCCATTTTCATCCATGTAGTAGTAGTTGTTGTTGCATAGTTTTCCTGGCTCTGTTACTTCACTTTTCATTAATTCATATAACTATTCCCACATTTCTCTGTATTCATCATATTACTACCTTTCTACAATGCAATAACATCTCATTATATTCATGTACAATATTTTGTTTAGTAATTCCTCAATCAATGGTTTTATGTTTTGCTTCTAGTTATTTGATATTACAAAAATATTTTTGGTGTTTATAGGACCTTTGTTTTTATCATTGACTTATCTGGAATTTAAAAATAACAGGGGGACTCCAGAGTCAAAGGATAAGGACATTTTAGCCACTTTCTTAAATTAGTTCCAAACTAATTTTCAGAATTGTTAGACCACAGTTCATATATTAGTAGACCCAATTTTCCAGTTCTCCAACATCAGCTAATCCCATCTTCAATCATCTTTTCCAATTTTGGGGGGTATGGAATTGAACCTAGGAGTTGGTTTGATTTGTATTTCTCTTACTAGCAATGATCTGAAGCAATCTTTTATATAGTTGTTAGTTAAAAACTCTTCACAAACTTTGATCATATCCATTGAAGAATTGCTTTTGGTTTTATATATTTTGGTTAATTACATATACATATATATACACACTATATATGTATATACTATATATATATATATACACACACATATGTACATACATATATATATGTTTATATAGATATATGCAATCCACAAGTGTATATGTGGATATGTGTATGTGTGTGTATGTGTGTGTGTGTGTGCATATGATGTCAAGGTCTTAGCAAAAATGTTGTCTTTTTAAAATCAATTACCTCTCTTACCCTACTTGTCTTAATTTTGCTCATGAAAAGGCTATTCAATTTCATTTAATCAAAATTATTGATTTTATCTGTTGTAACTGTTTCTACAGCTTGTTAGGTTAAGAATTCTATCCCTACGTGTAGCTGAGAAAGGTATATGATCTAATTCTCTTCTAAATTCTTTATAATTTGACTTCTAATATTCAGGTCATATGCCCATTTGCAGATTATTGTGATATATGGTGTAAAACACTGGCCTAAATTTACTATCTGCCAAACTGCTTTACGATTTGTACAGCAATTCTAGTTAAATAAAGAATATTTCTGAAGAAAATTATGTTCTCATATTTATCAAACATGATTGAGTGCAATTATTTCTGATTATATTCTGATTCTTAGCTAGTCTCATCTAGTAACTTACCTTTCTATTTTTAAGCAATTTCAAATAGTTTTGATGATTACTGCCCTAAAGCATAATTTGAGGTCAGGAAGTACTAGTCTCCCCTTCATTACTACTCTAATTTTCATTTTCCCTTTGATGTTCTAAATCTTTTTTCTTTCATATAAATTTTGTTATTATTGTGCCCAGCTCTATATTGCTTTGGTAATTTGATTGGTATAACACTAGCTCTGTTGATTAATTTCTATAATATCATAAGTTTTATTATATTGGCATGACTGAGCCAAGAGTACTGAATATTTGTTTTTTATCATTTATCAATTTTTTAATCATTTATACAAAATTTTTCTAATATTATGCCTTAGTAGATTGACTAACATATATTTTATGCATTTAAGTTATTTTGATTAGGATTTCATTATCTATTGTTACCCTCTTGATTTTATTATTGCTATGTTGAAATTCTATTGATTTTTATGGAATAATTTTGTTATCCACTACTTTACTGATGCTATTAATTATCTTAATTGGTTTCTTTGCTGATTCTCTAAGATTTTGTAAGTAAACCATCATGTCAGCAAATGCAGATAGTTTTAATTCTTTTTTTCCTTTAATTTCTTTCTCTCATATTATTGTTATTAACAGCATTTCTAGTACAATGTCAAATGATACCATGGAAAGGGGACACCTCTGATTTATTCTTGTATTTTTGGAGAATACCTCCACTATTTACCTGTTAGATATAATGTTAGTTTTGGGTTTTAGAAATATATTTTTATCATGTTAAAAAAAAAGAAATATACTACATCTTGACAATAAATGACTGGTTACAGAAGTGAAAATCATATCAAAATCAATACACGGCATGCAAATTGGAAAGTGGAACAGGTGTTCTAATCTCAATAAAATTACTATCCTTATCATGAGTCTTAGTAGAATCAGGCAATCTAGATCTACATGCCTCAGTCCTCAATGCGCTACATGAAGAAAGTGAACTGGCAACTATAAAGAAAAAAAATAAAAAGAGTGGCCAGATTATTGGTCCTATTTCTATCCTCTGAGATCAAGAAGAATGACTCTAATCCTTCTTCCACATGTCAATTCTTCAAACATAGCCACTGAATATAGAAGATAGCCATTATATACCCCTTCCTTCTATTCACCAGTCTAAATATTCACATGTCATTCAATCAATCATCATTTGGTATAATCACAAAGCCCTTCACCACCCTCGCCACCTTACTCTAGATAATCTCTCTTCTAAAATATGGCACCTAAAGCTGAACACAACACTTCAGATTTAGTTTGACCAAAGAAAAGTACAGAGAAACTACTGTGTCCCTAGATCTAGACATTCTTCCATTCTAAATGCAGCCTAAGACTGAAATTGGAGTTTTGATTATTTTTTGACTGTCGACTCATCCTGAGCTTGCTATCCACTAAAATCTGTCTTTTTCAAATAAGTCTATAACCATATTCCTCCCATTGCATACTTGTGAAGCTGATTTTTTAAGCCCATGTATAAAACTTTATGTTTATCCCTATTAACGTTAATAATATCAGCTTTTGCCAAGAACCAGATAATCCCATGCTTTCTCTCCCTATAGGACTGGAACACAGTCAGCACCAAAATCTTGTTAGCCTTCCCCTTGCTCACATACACACATACATACATACATACACATACAAACACATAAACACACACACACACACACACACAATTTCCAAATACTTATGACCAGTAAATCAAAGTGAATAGAGTAGGATTCAGGTTCAATTTGGAAACAAACTTAATCTACCAATGTAATTCCATTTAAATGGAATTTAAAAGCACATGCTATTCCAGTAACACATCTAAAATTGTTTATTAATTTTTGTTTTTATACTTGGCTTCCATTTATAGTTTAGTATAAAGTAGATTTTTAGTTTCAGTCAAATACATAGTCTGTTCTATTTCAATGTTCACAATTGTATTTGGTTCTTCTTCTCAAAGCTGATCCATCCTTGTACCATCTATTATTCATTTTAGCAAAACAGAACTCTACATGGTTCATCATTAACTGAATTTTCATTTGTCACTCAACCATATCCTATCTATAATATTTATCTTTCCATGTATATAGATTTTATCTCTTCAGTTCAATGGTAAATTTGTGTTTAGGACAGGAACCACATCTTATACTATACTTGTATTTCTATTAGAGTTACATACTCAATAAATATCTGTTGAAGGAATTGGTAGTATGGTACAGTACATTAACATTGAACTTATAGCCAAAATATAAAATCCTTGAAGGCAGAGGACTATTTAATTTTTTTATTTGTAACTCCCAGTGCCTAGTACATAGTAGGCATTTAATAAATACTTGTTGATTGATTGGTTGATTGAAATTCTAGCTTTGCTATTAACCACCACATGACTTCAAACAAATCATTTAATGGTGGTCCTCACTGTCCTTAATATATAAAATGATGGAGGTTGTACTAGATGATCTTTATGGTTCCTTCCCATTCTAAAATATTACAATCAAATATATTAATGTATACATGCCATCATGATCTCCCACAACTGAAAACACTGTAATTCTATTACAAAGTGGTTAGTCTGTAAAAAAGCAGATATAATACCAATTATCAGAACTTCTCCTTTAACACAATGGACTAGGGTCATACTGTGGGAACTCTCAGTAGTTAATAATTTTTATTACTCATTTTTCCTCCACCCCACAGGGAGCTAAGAATTTCTGAAGTAAACTTGTCTCTAGGATATACAATCTTATGCATGTTAGCAAACGAATGCTGGCAATAAGTTTAAAAACAGAAAACAGTGATTCAGGATGAATAGAAAGTAAAAACCATGGTTCACATCTTAGATACAAACTCATTTCCTTTCTCCACAAAGCATTTTGTATCTTGAACCCTTCCAAATGCTCACTGTTACAAAAGGGGAAGTTCAGACAAAGTCTTGCTTTAAGGATTGGAAACCCCAGTCATCAAGGCAGCAACTTCAGATCAGGTCTTGACAGGGTCTGCAACTTCAGGACAGTCAGATTATCTCTCTAAGGAATACTCCATAGCTGGTAAGATAGTCCAGATCTCTGCTATTCCTACTACCATCCTCCAGTTATGTGAAATGTAATGGATGCCATTTTTCTTCCCCCTGGTGTTCTCATTTTCCCAGCAGTCCCTTTTCTAGGATAGTCAGATCCAACAATGAGAGAGCATGGTCCCTAGAAAGGGAAAATAAGCCCCTGCTCTCATCTAATCAACCTTGGGCCCAAGGTTTTACAGAAAATGTAGTCTTCTCCCACTATTGCCCAGTTTTGTATACTCCATGCAAAGGAATTAGGAGAGAAAAAACAAAAAGACATAAAGTAAGACTGTTTCTTAGCCTGTCTACTTCAAGGTAGTAGTTCTTTCCACTAATATTAGGGCATATAAAGAATTGCCAGTGGAATTTAGTTTGGTATGAACCAAGCAAAATTCCCTTATATGCTTTGGGGGGGTGTCCACATCTGTAATTTCATCAATATGAAGGGCTTTCCAGTAAGAAAACTTCTCCTCCTCCCTACCACCAATAGAAGTTGGCTACTGTTCTACAATTTATAGTCTTTGAAGATTACCTTGAGATGCTGGGAATGACTTAACAAAATCACCATAGGCAATATATGTCATATGCAAGACTTGGACCCAGGCTGTTGTGATCACAACATATCAAGCAACTTCTCATATCAAGAAGCAGAAAAGAGTTACATTTTTCATAACTGGGAAGTAGGAATAAAGTATGAATGAATCTATGAAAAGGTTACTTGAGTCATATCAAATTAATCAATAAACTTTGTTAAACACCTGTTCATAATTCCAACCATAAGGGGAATTATTCCATAAATAGGATAGTACACTGAAATAATGTCCCATCAAATAAAAACATGGCTTTAACTGGGTTTCAAAAATTCCAGTGGTTCTATCCTTCCTTCAGCTATTCATTTAAGGGAGGGAACATGTTTAAAAACCACAACAACAACAACAACAACAACAACAAAACACCTCAGTTTTGCCATTCTGTATTCATTAAAGCACAGAGAAATAAAATGGAAACTTGCCAACTTCAGATGATTTTGGCTCAGATATCATGCAAAAGAAGCCCTGAATTTTTAAAAACTAAAATTGACACATAATTACTCTAAAAGATGTTCTTACTGCTCTGTGTGTTTGAACTTTAAAGGCAACCTGCTATACCCATGCTCTGATTACCTTCCAAGCACACTTTAAGAACATTTTGTTTTTATTGGGTGCCCAAATACCTCTGTGTATAGAAGGAAAGGCAATAGCCTATTAAGTAAGATAGGCTTTAAGTAGCCACCAAAGAGATGGGAATCCTCGAATATTTGAAATGGAAAGAACTGTAGACACCAACTATGGAACCATCACATTTTACAGAAGACAAAACTGAGACTCAAGGGGGAAATTTCCTTCCCCAGGTCTCACAGGTGATAGAAATTCAGGGCTCAACGTCAAGTCCAAACTTCTTTCCATGACACCAGGGCAGTTCTCAGACTCAAGACAAATCCACCAGGAATATTTGGGAGATTTTCTCACATTTAGGCCAGAACCTCCAAATCAGTCTCCCTTAGGCTAGTGCCAACTAAAAGTCACAGCTCACCAAGTTCTAAGGGGAGTGGACAAGTATTCACAATAGCCCAAGGAGTGTCCCTTCTGGAATGTCCTCTTACTGCCTCCTTGGAGGACAGGCATGGACAGTCTAACAGGATGTAGACTGTATGAATATTCACCATATAATCCCAGCAGAATGGGCTAACACCTACAGAGAAGGCTGGATAAAGCCCTTTTATGCATTTTTGTAGGTATGGAACATGTACATAAAGTGTGTATATGTTGTTTATCCCAGGAGAATGTAAGATCCTTGATGGCATAGACTATTTAATTTCTTCTTCGTATCTCTAAAGCTTAGCACGACACCCAGCACACAGTAGGTGTTTAATAAGTGCTTGTTAATTAATTGATTGGTGATGTCAGGCCACTGGATGGCACTTCCAGGGCCTGGCTGTTCCCTCCCTGTGCTTAAGAAATACAAAAGAACATTTGTTTCATTATGATCTGAGGTAATTCAGCCTTAGATCCAAAATATCCAGTTCAGCTCATTCAATCATGACTTCTTTTTTGAGTGATGAATACCTGTTCAACTCCCTTAGGAGCTATAAGAGATACAACAAAGAAGACATACCCCCTGCCTTCAGGGCTCGACAAACTATAGGTGGTTCATCGGAGAGGAGGCTCAATAAGGGATGGAGTCATAAAAACTGAAATTTACATAGTCCCTTAAATTTTACAAAGCATTTTATGTACATTGTCTCATTTAAACTTTACAATAAGCCTAGAAGATGAGTACCCCTGAAATTGCTGTTCCCATTTTATAGAAGAGGAGACAAGAGGTTCAGTAAAGTCAGGCCACCTGCCCCAGGTTCCACAGCTAGTAAGTATCAGCTATCACACACTGTCAATCTGGCAAGCTGACCTGGAAGAAGCAGGCTTCTGAGATGTGCCTGATAGGATGGATTTTGTAGATATAAAGAAAGAGGAGAAAACGTTGTTTCCTCACACTCATCCACCCTGGTCAAAGGAAGAATGTGTATATGGTACAAATCTGGGAATGAGAGTTTATGGGGTACAGAGGAAGAGACAGGCTAAGAATAAAGTATGTATCTTGGAGGAAAAAAGGGAAAAAGTACAGAGAAGTCTCTGAATCTAGAGACCAAGCTGAAAGCGCTCTGTGTGCTAGAAGTCAGTGTTAAGGAAGGCCATCAAGGGAGTAGACTAGTTTAGACACTGTCAAGGAAATGTACTATACAGGGAAGGTACCAGAAGGCCGGATTGGTCTTTCGCATAAACAGAATAGGCAGCTGCCTATGGGATAAAAAAGGCTGAGAGACAGAACCCAGTGACCACATTTTTCCCCTCCACTAAGCTCTCCCTGTGTCCTCTGAATCCCTTTCCCCAGTAGTAAAAAAAGCAAATATTCAAATGCCAATGCCATCTGGGAGGGGCAAGACATTATCAGTCAGTAACATCTAAACTCAAATTAATTAATAATCCCTAGCAGAGAACAAGGGAGCAGGAATGGGGCACAGAACAGAGAAGTCTTAATGGGGCCAGAAACCAAGAAAGATCTGATATATGAGATGCTGCCATGGGGCAGAACCATAGCAGAGGGCCCTAGGCCAGGGAACATTGGAGTTTGGTGTTGAGATGGGGGAGGGAGGCAGAAGGACAACAAAGAGGCCTTGAAAAAACACCCCACAAACACTTCACAATTTTGTTTCAAGAGCTGGGGGATGTCTGGGACAGGGTGCTACATAAGTAGGCCTTTCGGATATCCAAAATTGCTCTTAGCTACTACATAATTTAAATTACGTTAAGAACATCATTTTCAAAGAAACTGTGTTGAAACACAGACTCAGGGCTGGAAGGGACCTTGGAGATTACCTGGTTTAATCCCCTCATTTTTCTGATGAGGGGGCCTGGCAGCTAGAGACATTTAGTGACTCACCCAAAGTCACCTTTCTCCTCCTGTCACCCTCTGCTCTAAAGATGAACTGCTTTCCTTCTGAGTAGGAAATCTACACTGGAAAATGCACGAAAAGACGCACAGTACCTAAGCTAAAATTACATCAGCCCATCTTTTAGAGCTGTGGTCACGCTCAAATAAATGAAATGCATTATGATTGCCAAAGGAAGCATTTAGGTCCTTTCATTTCTCCTAAAACAAAGCTAATACATCGCACTTATGACAATTCACCCCCATAGCTGGGAGATGCAAAGTTAACTCAGACTATCTCTGCCAGACCGCTTTTTGAACAATTGCTTGAGTTAAAAAGGGAAGGAGCAGGAGCTTTCTGCAGGAGCTTTGTCTGTACATATGTCCTTTTGTTCTGCCCAGAATGTCCCCCTTGCCCTCTTCAATATCTAGTCCCCAGCACTGAAAGTTTTTTTCGAAAGCTTCCTCTTCCATGAAGCCCATCCTCCTTGTCAAGGACCATTTCCCCCTCAGGCCCCACATAGCATAAAATGAGATTATAGAATTTGAGACTAGAAAGAAATTTAAAGGTCATTTAATCCAACACCCTTATTTTACAGATAAAGAAACTAAAGCTCTGAGGTGGGAAATGACTTATCCAAGGTCATAAGGATATTAACTAATAGGGACCACATTTGAATCCAGATCTTTAGACTCCAAATCCAGTACTATTTCCACTACACCATGGAATAATAGAATATATTGTTCCTTTCTTAGGCATTTCCCCTGATAATTAGGGATTAATTAAATTAATTAATCTTTTCACTACACCATGGAATGATAGAATATTTTGTTCCTTTCTTAGGTATTCCCCCAATGATATGCCCTTTTCCCCCCAACTAGATTGTAAACTCTAGGTCTCCCAAAGGTCTAGATTAAGGCTCCTGTCTTTCCTAAATAGCATCTAGCATGCTTCTCTATATACACGGGTTCTTAGTAAATGTTCATGAGCTTTATTGAAATTAACAGACTTTACTTACTCAGTAAGCCAGTCAATAACCATTTATTAAGCACCCATTATGTGCCAGACATTACGCTAAGAGCACTGGGGATACAAAGAAAGATAAAAGATAGACCCTGTTCTCAAAGAACTCACAATCTAACAGGGGAAAGGACATGATAAATATCCATGTACAAACAAGGCACAAACAAGATAAACTGTGGGTAATGAGTAGGAGGAAAGCAATAGCAATAAGAAAGATCAGGAGAGGTTTCTCATAAAAGATGGGATTCTATTTAGGACTTGAACGAAGTAAGGAGGCAGAGATGAAGGGATACAGGGGGGACGCTGATATCAAGATAGAGAATTCCAAGGCATGGAGAACAATCATTGAAAATGCCTAGTCTAGAGACAGAGGGAAGAGAAGTACACAAAGTAAGGAATAAGACTGAAAGAGTAGGAGGGGACCATGTTGTAAAGGGCTTTGAATGTCAAATAGAGGCATTTATACTTGATCCTGGTGGTGATAGCTACTAGAGTTGTTCCAATGGGGAAGGAGGGGTGACATGGTCAGAACAGCGCGGAAGGAAGATCAATTTGACAGCTGAGTGGAGGGTAGACTGGAGTGGGAAGAGATATGTGGTAGGGAAACCAAGCAACATGCTACTGAAATAGTCCAGTTGTGAGGTAATCAGGTTCTATACCAAGGTGGTGGCAGTATCTGAGGAGAGTGGGGATTAGATAAGAGAGGTTATTAAGGTAAAAACTGACAGGACTTGGGACCAGATTGGATATGGAGAGTGAGAGAGTGTGAGAAGTTAGGTGACCAGAAGTATGGTGGTGCCCTCAAAATAATACAGGAGTTTTGTCATTGTTTATTTGTTTTGAGGTGGGTTGTAAGTTCAGTTTGGGGCAGGTTGAGTTTAAGATATCTATGGGACATGCCATTCAAGATGTCCAACAGGCAACTGGAAATGGGAATCTGGAAGCTAAGAGAGAGATTAGGGCCGGATAAGTAGCTCTGAGACTCACTAGCATAAAGACGATTGAATCCATGGGAGTTGATGAAATCATCAAGTGAAATAGTATAAAGGGAGAAGAAAAGAGGGCCTAGGACAGTACTAACCTTAACTAAAGACTGTACAGTCATTTCCTTTGGGACTACAAAAAGAATTCAACTAATGATAATAATTTGTATTCCAATAAATCAATGAATTGGTCAGTTGGTATCCAGGCCTTCAAGTAAACCAGATAGGGGTCCATTTCTCCTACAGAACTGGTCATATCATCATTCACAACCAGAGCTGGGTCTAGGAAAAATCTCAAAGGGTTTCCATTTGCACCCAGATTATGATCTGGACGCCCTGGTTTCCTCCTGTACTCATTGCCCTCAAGTCCCACTTGGCTGCCCAAAGCCTCCTATATTCATGCCCCAACCAGGAATGGCTTCCCTGTCCAGTGTCCTGTGCTCCAAAAGTATTCTCAAACACCTCTTTACAAACAAAAGAACAAACAAAACTCCTCCCATTCCCTCAGTGGGACAATTCCCATGTGGCTATAATCATCACCACTTTATATTTATACAGCATTTTAAGGCTGACAAAGTGCTTCCTTCACAATGACCTTGTGGGGTGGGCAATACAGCAGGCATGACCCACTGTGTTGCTAGAGGGATTTAAGGTTCACAAAGCACTTTTTTCATAACAACCCTGTACAGTAAGGAAGACAGTTCAAGAATGATGACATGGGGGTCAGACCGGGCATTCCCTGTTTATCCCCATGTAACAGATGAGGAAACTGAATTTCAAAAAGGTAAGTGTCAGAGACAAGTTTTAAACCCATACCTTCTATTTTAAGTACCCATGACTGATAAAAACTTAAGGTATAAGACCTCTTCAAGGTTTCCCCATTTTAACAGATGCTTACTGCAGTAATATCTGAAATCCAAGGAGTGAATCTACAAAGGTAGAATTTCAGGCTTCATGAGAGGGAAGTTTGGGGCCTTTTGTATATCCCTAGTTATGCTTTTGGAGTCTTCCTTGACTTTCCCTTTTCCTCATCTCCAATATTAGATCAATTTCCATGTCTTTCCATTCTCTATGTATCTTGCATCTGTCCCCCTCTGTCCACAGACTACCACCACCTATGTTCAGCCCTCCTCACATCTTGTGTGAATCATTGCAACAGCCTCCTAATTGGCCTTCCTGACTTTATTCTGTCGCCCTTTCTAGTCTGTCCTCCACACATATTCTTACCAAACAGGTATAACCACTTTATGTACTTGCCCATGAAACTTTCAGTATAAATACAAGCTTCTCTGATTGGCACTGAAAGCCCTTTACAATCTGGCTCCCACCTGCCATTCAAGGTTCACTGTACATTACTCTTCACATGGTCTGCATTCCAGCCAAACAGCCAGCTGGCTCCCAACATACAACATTCCATCCCTCTTGTTGGTGCTTTTGCCCAGGCCATCCCTTATTCCTGGAATGCACTCACTCTTCACCTCTGTCTAGCAGAATCCTCAGCTTCCAGCAAGGCTCAGGATAGGCACTACTTCCTACTGATTCCTTTCCTGAACCCCACACTTATTAATACTCTCTCACTCTCGAAATTTCTTTGCCAATGCTCCGAATTTATTTACTAGTGCATATATTCTATCTCCCCAATAAAATGTAATTTCCTCGAAGGCAAGAGGAAATTCCTTTTTTTTTTTTTGACTTCGTAATCCCAGTGTCTTGTGCATGGCAGGCACCTAATAAATGCCTGAATTTAATCTTGATGGGATGAATACCAATTCTAGAGCTAGAGGACTTCAGTTCAAATCCCACCTCTGAGACTTACAGTATTACCTGGGTGACCTTGGGTAAGTCCCTTAGACCTCCAGATCTTCTTCTCCAGACCTCAATACCCTCAACCACAAAATGAGAACGATGAAGTAAATGGCCTCTCAGGATCCCTTCTAGGGATTTATAATCCTGTGAAATTGCATGTGACTAAAGCTGTATTTCAGTCTTATGTACAAACCAACAAGCTGTTGTCTTTCCATTAGGCAGAACAACTGGAGCAACCAACACATCTGGACCTCTGTAAACTGTATTGCTGTAAAAAGGAACCTTAGCAGGCTAATTCTTCTAAAAATTACAAATGCAATGCAGACTGTCATAATAATATCAATATTCTTATGCCAGGTAATACCATCCCCCCAAAATATTGACAGGGGTCTGATGCCATCTGTGCCAGAGACAGAACACAAGGATCTAAGGAGATTTGTTACAGAACACTAATCTCCTGAAGTCAACCCATTAATCCAAGGTTGTTTTGTCTGCTACTGCAACAAGGTGTGGGTGGAGCCTGGAGGAGCTGAGGGTAGGGGGCTGAAAGGTGAAACCCTGACAAAAGCCTAAAGAAAGCTCCATTCCCAGTCCAAATGCTGTTTGGTCCTAAGTTTTGGTTCATGACACACAAAACATTTCATTAACAGAATGTTAGCATTATGCTATGCAAACTGGGAGTGCCCTTGTGCTAACACACTGTCAAAAAAGAAAGAGAGAGAGAGAGAGAGCCTAGGTGAGGGTCATTTCTAAAATCTGTAGAAAGAGAATGATGAAGGTGAGAGATGGCTATACTTGCACGATAATGAATGATAAAGTGGGCAAGCTGTTAACATCAGTTTCAGTTTCCAATTATTCACCACTGCTTAACTCTTAGAAGCCCTATGAGTGTTCCTCTGCCTGGGCACTCTGGCACCCATGAATTGCAGACCACAGTTATTTGCCCTAAAAGGGTACTTATGAGATCATCTTGCTCAGGCCCCTGTCCAAAGTAAGCAGGTAAGGAGTTGATTATTTCCCATTGTGGGCCAGGTGCATATTGGTCCTAAGTACTAGGTCAGTATTTGGTGAGATTGTGTCAATAAAATTGTTAGCCCCCACCATCAACAAAAAGTGATTAAAAAAACTATTTTACTGAGTAAAGGAAGGGTACCAATATTTAACAAAGATATTAAGCATTGACAGGATGTCTGATGGGTTCCTCCAGACTCCTGGACACAGCTAGGCCAATAGCAATAGCATCCCACTGGAGAATGATGTCTGTCATGTTTGAACACCTACTTGCCCTTCTGACAGGATTCCAAGCTGCCAAATTATGCCTTGATGCTTTTAGTTAATCAGCTAACGAATAATACCATATTAAGGTGAGTCAATATATGGACCTTGAATCAATAACTCTATGACCTAGTCAGTCCTTTAGGGCTCATGGCTTGGGCAGAATATGTGCATGTGTCACCCCCAACAATTTCCATTTTACACATAATATTCCTGAGATCTAAAGGTGTTAAGAGACTTGCCCAATGTCATCTAGATAGTAATGACAGAGTTAAGCTTCCCCCCATATGCAAAAGGTTTCTAAGCATTCTTTTAGTCCATTCATGGAGGTTCAAATTGGGGTGGAGAATGGAGATAAGCCCAGCTGACCTCAGTCAGGAATAAAATATTCCTTGGCACATCCCTCCCAAACCATTTGTCTGTTGGTTTGGTTCCCTCCTAGAGATTTGAGGAAGCTCAGCTCATTATTTCAGGGCTCCTCTGCTCCTTCAGGGTTGAGCTGAGGCAAGAACTGGAAATGCTAAAACCCTCAGAGAGGTATTTCCAGCCCAAATAGAAACAGGAAGTGCCAGTAATCTCATAGAGAAGATTTGTTCTTAAAAGATTGGGAGCCCTTGGATAGTTCAGATCAGGTTGGGCAAAACATGAGGCAAAGTATAGCTTTGCATGTCTACCCAAAAAGGAAGTCCCAAACCTTTCCAGGTCCTCTGCCCTTAGACAATAGGCCCCGTGTAGTCTTCCTAAGCTATTACAAATCTCAAAATTCCTATTCCACTTCCTCTCACCTGAAAAGAAATAACATTTACTAATCTTCACCATAAACACGTATTATGATTTGGGGGAAGGGAGGGGAGGATCCTATCAAATCAAACCTTGTAACATAAAGTAATTATAGAAAGAATAGGGCATTATTTGCATATCTAGTATTTAAAGGGTTACTTATGTAATTATTGAATGTAACTTAGAATAAGCTGTTTGATTTTCTTTCATCATGAGCCAAACATTAGGTTTTGAAAGGCATTCCTTTAAACTTCAATTATATAAAAGGCACATGGTAATGTTAAGTTACAACTCCGGCTTAAGTGAGTCAGACATGAAAGTATTTATGACTGGTATTTTGTGAGTAAGTTACCCTTAGACATTTTTTTTTAAAAGAAGGCAAGTATCTATTGCTCGTGGTAGACACAAGGCTATTCTCTGCTATTAGAAATTCTCACTCTCTTTACTTCTAGGTAGAGTCCAGTCCCCCTGACTTTTGTTTTTTTAAGCTCCCAACAAAACAAAGCTGACTGTGCCGTCAGCACCTGAAACAAGTAAAAGCAATCCCTTTATGAACTCCCCGCCAGATATTTGCCTTGCCAGACCTGGTGGGGCTGGGGGGAAGGGGAGGGAAGAAGCCAGAGAATAACTTAAAACAGTAGGCTCCAGTGAAAACATCACACATGAAAGAGATAAAGAAATGAACTGAATGTTGTTTTTTCTCCTATGAAAAAGCAGATTGGATCTGGGCCTTTTTCAAACCTGAGGCCAGGTGATCATCATTTATTCTGTCAGGAGCATTTTCTATAACCCGACAGAACAATGTGCCAGTGACTCAGTGATTGCAAGGATCAGTTCAGCTTGAAAGGGGTACACAACATTTATCCAAAGAATATTTATAAGACTGTTCACCGAGTTGGGGGAGTTTGTTGTTGTTGTTATTGTTTTTGAGATCTGGCAGGCAAAGTCCAGCACAGCTTGGGTAACCCATCATTTTAGCCCTGGTCTTCCCTATAGGAAGCTACCATAGTTTGGCCTGTGGCTAAGGGTTCAAATTGACAAACAAGCTGCCATAATTAGAAGTTTACAACAAGAAGCTAAGTCTAAGTGCTGAGGAGAGAGAGCAAGGTTGAAAGGGATTCACTTACAACTTTGATGTAAGACATCACTACTTTTTGGAGGGCAGCCACATCTTTGATCCTACACAAATTGTTGAGAATTGTTGAGATCTTGAACCCTGATCAGTCAAAGTGCTACAAATTTTACAGTTATTTCCAGTTTAGGTGAGTTTTCAGGTGATTAATAATAGCATAAAATGACAAGAAACACCTTCCCCAACAATTCCTCGGTCTAGTTAAAAAAAAAAAAAACCTTTAGATAAATAAAAAATAAACCTGAAGGATTTTTTTTATGATTGCAGCTGTTCCCATGGTATCCAATTGACATCTGGTAATCACCTTTCATATTTTCAGAGTTTATTCTTTTTTTAGATTCAGCAGGAAGCAGAAAGGTTCTCGTACCCGTGATTGTTTAGTTTCCTTATGCTTCATCTCAACCTCAGCTTCTATGAAGCATGGTGTGTGATACAGTACAAATGGATGAAGAGACAGAATATCCAGAAGGCATTGGTTCAGTTCTGCCACTAACTCAATGTATGACCAACCCTGGGCAAAGCACTTAACCTCTCTAAGACTCCATTTCCTTGTGTATAAAAAGAAGGGAGTTAGATTAGATTAATTTTATGATCCATTTGTAATATTGTATTCATTTATAAGTGACACATTTTAGAGCAGTCACTGGATTCATAAAGAAAAAATACTAGATCACAGAAAACCAGGATGAGGAAAGGACCAGAGACCATATCATAGAAGGAATTGTTCAAGAGCCTGGGAATGTTTAACCTAGAGAAGAGATGACTCTGTGGCAGGTGGGGAGGGAATAACATGATAGCCGTTATAAAGTAGGTGAAGAGTAGAAGAGGAATTAATTAGACTCATCTAGCAATGTGAAGTCATTAAGAATCAAGTTTTGCTCAGTACGAGAAAAAATATTCTACTAACAAAAAGTAAAACACATATTTGCACATACCCAATTTGGGAACTTATTTTGCTTTACTATGCTTATTTTTTTATAAAGATTTTTTAATTTCTTTTTTTTTCAGTGGGAGAAGGGAAAAAAGGAAGAAAAAATAAATGCATGATAATGGAAAAATTATTAATTTTAAAACATAAATATCCAAAAATGAAATAGGATGGTTCAAAAGGTAGTGAGTTCCCTCTCTCCTGAGATCTTCAATATCACTTGTTTGAGATGTTGTAAAGAGAGAATTCCTGCCCACATATGGGTTAAACCAGATGACCTCTGAATTACCTTCAAGTTCTAAGGTTCTCTACCTCTTTCAACTGTAAAATTCTATGATTCTAAGTCACTTAACCTGTCTGTGCCTCAGTTCTTTCATCCATTAAATGAAAAGCTGCCATATGCTCTCTTGAGATTCTTTCCAATTTTAGATGTCCATGATTCTCTATTTCTCCACCAATCAGAGGTTTTAGACTTGTATCTATACATCAGAATGTAAGACAGAATTATTCTTTTCCTACTGGAATTAACCAATCAAGAATTTCATAAGTACCTACTAGCTAGACATCTGCTTTATTAGGAATTATAGGTGATATTGAGAATTATGGGGGATACTGATCAGAGTCAGGAAGACACAATTTCCTATGTTCAAATCTGGCCTGTTTTTCTCAGTTTCTCATCTATAAAATGAGCTGGAGGAGGAAACAGCAAACCACTCCATTTTCTTTCCCAAGAAAGCCCCAAATGGGATCATGCAGAGTTGGATACAACTGAAACAACTGATGAACAAGTATAGAGTCTCATAGTCACAAGGGACTTCAGAGGTCATCTGGTCCAAATAATACTGAAAGAAGAATCCCTTAAAGAACTTCTCTGACAAGCAGTCACCTATCCTCTGAGTGAAAGCTTTCAATGGTGGGGAACTTACTGACTATAAAAGTAAGCCATTCCATTTTTGCGCTACTACTCTGATTACTAGGAAACCTCTACCTGAATTTAGTTCAAATTCACCTTCCCATCCATTGCTCTTAACTCTATCCCTGAGGCCAAGAAAGATAACTTTAGCCCCTCTTCCATGTGAGAAGCCTTCAGGCACTTCTGACAATATCGAGGCTCGATATCCCCAGGTTCTTCAGCTTCTCCTTGTATCCCCACCCTTCCCTGGACATGCTACAGCTAGTCAATGTTCCCTCTGAAACTTGGTACCACAAACAGAATGCAGCATACCAGATGCCATCTGGCCAGAGCAGTGTAGCCTCCCTTGTTCTGAACATGGTATGTCTGTTCATGTAGCCTAAAATCCCATTAGCTTTTCTGACTGGTGAATCTGCGGCATATTAAAATTCCTAGGTCTTTTTCAAAACATCAGATAGTTTTCAAACTTCCTAATGCCAAGCCTATAGTCACAAAGTTGATTTTGTAAGGGGCAATAGGATGGTCCTCAGATGCACATGGTCCTTTCTTCTGCCTGAGGAGGTTAAGGTGAGGAATGAGTAGAACTTTTTTCAAGATTTCCTCAGCCGACGAAGAAGTAAGGCCACCCAGCTGCTTGAGACCTAATCTTCTGTCCCAAGATGCCTGAAGAACATGGTTCCCAGTGACCCTTCTTCACCTCTGTCTCCATCTCTACTGTGTCTCTACTCTTCTTTCAGCTTCTTTGGCCAGTCATGGTCTCTGTCCCACTAGGGATCAACAGTTTGACAAGTTAAGTCCTAGGTGGGATTGGAGGTGCTGTCTCTCTACTTTTTCTTCTCAGTATGCCTTCTTACAGGTTATGGACATGTCTGTTAAAACCCCTAGGCATACTTCTAGCTAAAAAATGTGATGGTCCCAATTGCTCTCAGGAATGATTATCTCTCTGAACTACAAATCCCAGAATGCCATTCATTTCTCAATTACCCTCTCTCCACCCTGACCACCCCCCTACATATCAATCATAATTTTTGGAATCTAATTATTCAACCAGATCCAACACCATATAAGAAAGCATGCTGGATTTGTATCTGAGAAGCTCAGTCCAAATTCTAGCTCGACAGCTCACTAGCCATGTGACTAAGTCACTTTCCCTCAATCACCCTCAGTTTCCTCATCTATAAAATGAGAGCTAGAGAAGCTGACCATCGAAGTCTCTTCCTGTTCCAAATTTATGACCTGTGAAATTCCTCCAACTCTATTATCATATATTCGATGTTGCTCCATCTTCCCCACAAGGCTGTCATGAGAGAATCTGCCATACGCCTTGTTGAAATATACCCATGCCTTGATTTATTGAGTCTAGAAACCTTGTCCAAAAATACATGCACTTAGTCTATCATGACTTGACCTTCAACTAATGCTAGCACAAAAGAACTGTCATATCACATTCTCTAAGTGCTCACCAACCCTCCCTTTAGTGTTCTAGAATAAAACAAAATGGAGCTTATACTTTATTTGAGGAAATAAAACTAACAAACTGGAAAGAATTGTAGACGTGTATTAGAGAATATAATAAAATACTAAATTGTATGTTTTAATGACTTGAGTTCAAATCCCAAGTGAGATAAGGAGGGAGTACATGGGGGACAGCTAGTGCAAACAGGAGGTGGGAGATGGTATGCCAAGCTTGAAGAACAACAAGTAGAACCATTTGTCTGGAACTCAGTTCATGCTTTGTTCCAAGAGTCAGGGACAAGAACTTTCAGACTTGGATGTCCCCAAAACTCATTTCATATACAGAATTTATTCAGGAGTCCAATGTGAATAAGTAGGAAACTCTCTACATATGCAGTAGGAAATGCAGCTCTACCATTCTATAAAAATATTTTTACTGAGGAGGGTAAGGGTTCCTTGTTTTCTATGAGGAAAGGAACAAAGAAAAGAGTTGAACAACCTAGATGATATCTGACAGTCTCAGAATGCAAATCTTGGATAGCATGGTCCTCCCAGATAAGACTATGAAAGTGAGAATAAATGGTGTCATGTCAGTTATTAGATTATCTATCATGTACTAGGTATTATGGAAGTCATAAAGAAATAAAATACATAGACCTTATGTTCTAGAAGCCTGACATAAGATACTGATACAAATATATGTGTCACTTCCCCCTAATCTGATCTAAATAAAACCCTGAATATGCTATATAATCAATGCTATTTTTCAGTGTAGACCCACATACTTTTTTCATTTTGAAGAAGACTGATTTGGGGGGTGCCACTTATATTTGGGGATAGTCTATAGTTAAACTAATCTAGTAGTCAATTTTCCTTCCATATGTCAGAAGAAACAAAGTGACACATTTTGCCAACATGCACATACCTTCAAATTTTCTAATGTGCAAATTCAAATTTAAAGATGTTCAGTGTTTATACAGCTACTTAGGATCAAATCTGGAAACAGTGCTGGCCAACAGGAGGAAGAGTTTATACACAGTGGATCACAGAAGACAGCTAACAGATTTTTGATTCCCCTTAACTCAATATGATCAGTTGGCACCCTTACTTGGCCTTCTTTTCCACAAATTGGAAGATAAGATGGGTAATATACCAAGATTAATCTGTCCACAAGTAATTTCTGGTCATATACTATGTGACTATCTTGAACCAGAAGAATATACATTATATGGAACTACAGTGATGGGGTACAGGCTCTGGGAACTCCTTTGAACTCTCCTAGAATCTTCCCACTTGATGATGCGTTTGCCTGAGGTCACAAGCCTTTCATTATCACTAGGCCCAAATCTCTGTTACTAGTTACTAGTTAAGAGTAGGTTACTCTGTTACTCTTAAACCTAGCCCCTCCATTGTCCAGTTACTTCCCACCCTTGATCCTATCAAAATATCTATACCCAAATCTGTTACCTTTAAACTAGCCTAGCCTTCCATTGCCTTCAGCGGTTTCCCACCCTTAATCCCATTCCTGGATTCTGACCCCAGAATCAGCCCCATCAAGATCCTCCTTAGACTCCCCCTCAAGACCTTCCCCAAACTCTTCCTCTAGACCACCCTCTAGATGTCTCCCACAGTCTTTCTGTATCTAAGATTCATCTTGCCTCCATGGAGCAGCTGAGATTCAATCTAGTTCAGACTCAGTCTGTGTCAGATTGTTCTGGCCCACTTTCAATACAAGCGTCACAAATGCTTAGGCTCCTTAAGAGTCTACCCATTATGGGGATGGCTAGGTGGCTAGGTGGTGCAGTGAGTAGAACAGTGAGTAGAACACCGGGAGTCAGGAGGACTTGAATTCAAATATGGCCTCAGACACTTAACACTTACTAGCCATGAGACCTTGAGCAAGTCACTTAACCCCAATTGTCTGCATTCCCCCTCCAAAAAGAAAAAAAAAAAGTCTACCCATTATGGTAAATCTTTAATAAACTTTGCTTTACTTTGACTGAGAGAAGGCTTGAGTCAAATTCATTCAGCAGGACCTGGCATGCCAGTGTTTTGGGGTCTCGTGTACCCCTAAACCCCAAACCTCAACAATAGTAGGTACTAAGCTCCCAACCCTCAAATAACTTTCTGTCTAGTTACAGAAATCAAACCAATATACATGAAACAATAGGTAACAATGCATCACAAAGTATAAAAAAGTGTTAAACTATGTTACGTAGACACAAACTATATTAGCTGGTAGCAAGGCTGAGAAAGAAAAAGGAGACAGTATGTGCCAGGCAAGTTCAATCATTGTCAGTAACTTAACCACTCCTTCCCCTCCAATCCCAGTGGAGACAGCCCAGTAGCCAAACCCAAGGGCTAAGGCCCAGGGGTGGAGAACCTGCAGCTGGAGGCCACATGTGGCCCTCCAGGTTCTCAAGTGTGGTCCTTTGAATCCAAACTTACAGAACAAATTTGCATAGATTCCATCAAAGGGCCATACTTGAGGACCCTAAAGGGCCAAATGTGGCCTCAAGGCTACAGGTTCCTCTGGCCTAGGCTATAATACTCTCCTTCATCCCCAACTCCTGCTGATTCTATCTGCTTTCAGTCCAGCCCCTGGTATGAAGGAGGTCCAGCCTTAGATATAAAACTTGGGGTCTTCCTTTCCCTATGAAGAAAAAGATCAGAAGTTGAGTTTGAATGTAAAGATTACATACCCTAGACTAGTATTATTTAAGGGAGGAGACAGATATGATTCAAGCCCAGTAGCCCTTGAGGAGATCACAGCGGCCAGTCTCTGGCCCTGATCATCTGCTTCCCTGCTTAGTAGGAACTGAAGTCTCTCAGAGAAGAGTGGGGGAAGGAAACACTAGAGATGTTATTTATTCCTGCCTCCCCTTTAAGCCACACAACACCCCTTGCTGCATATTACAAATCAATGTAGCAATAATAATTATTCTTATTAAGTATTATATCTTGCATTCCTATTGTGCTTTAAGGCTTACAGAACATTGTTTCTCATAGGTTCCCTATATAGAGATCTTAACAAACAAAAGGAGCATTTTATTACCCCTATGAGGATCCTGCCTTTAACATCAGTAATAGCAAAACATATAGCAACTCTCCAGTGTTGTTCTATATAATATATGAGATTCCTTTAGAAACCTTGAAAAGAGATAACATGATATAGTAGAAAGAGCTAAATCTGCAGATTTGGGTTCCAGTACAGGATCTGCTCCCTTGGGGAAGTCACTTCAGTTGTCTGGGCCTCAGTGTCTTCAGATGTCAAATGAAGGAGTTAGACCAGATGACTTTTATATAACTCTGTCATAGAATCATACATTTAAAGCTGGAAGGGATTTTAGAGGGGATTTAGTATGATCTCCTCATTTCCCAGAAGAAGAAATTAAGGCTGTGTGGCTGGCACAAGGTCCCTTCCCACTCTGACAACACTCTATGAAAATCACAGTTAAGATTGAAACAGCACCTACATGGGCATGTGGACTCTCTCCCTAACAACATGGCCCTCCTTCCTGCCAGAGCTATCTTGGGGGGCACTCCTCAGTTAGGTAGGCGCCACTGGGTTTTCATATGTATGCATACACATGTACATGTACATGAGTGTATATATGTACATATACACATGTATGCTCATAGTAGGTGACTAATAAATACTGGATGAAAGAAACAATGTTCAATCTTGAGTCAGATGGCGAGGACAAATTACTAAAACAGAGAATGCATTTCATCCAGAATTTGTCTCATTTGATGAAATGGCAGTAAAGGATCTAAAATGAGTAAAGTTTCTTTGATGTACCCTTTCCAGAAACACAAAAAACTCTCATCTACACCTTCCTTGGAAAACAGAGATGTCTGAATTCAACTAGTTACTTAATTAATTTTTAAAAAGTCTTTGGCTCTAACAATAGCAACAGCAGCTGGCCTCTCTATAGTATCTTGAGGTTCGCAAAGAGCTTTAAAAATATCTCTTTTTATCTTCACAATTCTGAGAAAAAGATAATCATTATCCCCACTTTGCAAGATGAGCAAATTGAGACAGAGAGGTCAAATGACACTGACTGGGTCCCACAGCTAGTGAATCAGCTAGATTTGAACTCGGCTCTTCCTGACTCCAGGCCCAGCTCTCTGTCTACTGTGCCCCTTAGCTTCTTCTTCCTACTTCACATACCCTTTTCCCTCACACCTGTGGAAACATCCCTGTTTGTTTAATTAGGGAATTGGGACAAGTCTTTTGTAGAGAATGGGAAAAACATCACTGCACATGGTGCCAGCCTGGGACCCAGCTCTGCCAGGGGGGAGACCTCAGAAGAGTGATTTCACCTCTCTAGGCCTCAATTTCTTCATTTTAAAATAAAAGGTAAGGACTAGAAGACCTCTCAGGCCCCTTCCATCTCTGAGGGTCTACATATCCTCTGGAGCATTGTTTTTCTCTCTTGCTGCCTGAAAACAGCAGCTGCATGATACCAGGATGTACATGTTTCCTAGATTCTAAGAACAAAGATTCTTCTAATCATTATAACCAAGAAAAAGCTTATTTTCTTGACTACTACAGCTCCCTCTCTCCTTTTCTAAGGAAGTGTAACATTCACTGGGGAAAAAAAAGTGTGTGTACATGTGTGCGTGTGTGCGTGTGTGCGTGTGTGCGTGTGTGTGTGTGTGTGTGTGTGTGTGTGTGTGTGTGCAGGTATGTGTACAGGGAGGGAGGGAGGGAGGGAGGGAACAAGATGCCAGTGGATAGAGCACCAGATCTGGAGTCAGGAAGAAATTAGTTCAAATCTGACCTCAGACACTTACTAGTTGTGTGGCCCTGGGCAAGTCACTTAACCCTGTTTGCCTCAGTTTTCTCATCTACAAAATGAACTGGAAAAAGAAATAGCAAACCACTCCAGTATCTTTGCCAAGAAAATCCCAAATGGGATCACAAAGAGTTGTACACAACCAAAACAAGATATGTATACATATATATGTTTGTTTGTGTATATACTATATATATGTATATACGCACACATACAAGCGTATGCATGTGGGCATATGTATATATATGCACAGGTGTGTATGTATATACACATGTATATATGTATATATGTGTGTGTTTGTGTATGTATATAAACATGTACGCTGAATAATATACATACTGAACACACAAACATATCAAACAAGATACGTGCACACGTGTATATGTATATATGTGTATGTACATACACAGAGTTGATCGTACAAGCTATCCTGTACCTACATGAATCTCTCAGATTTATTTACTAACTGAGATGAGCTTCCCTGATGGATTAAAGCTCAGTGAGACACTGAGAGCAGGAATGGTTTCGTGTTTGGTGCTCGCGTCCTCAGCACCTCTAAGAATGTCTAGTCCGTGTAGGCACCTAATGAAATTTGTTGACTGCCTGATTGATTGGAGAATGACCACCATCAGCTCTGGAATAATGGAACATGGATATCATGATTCTTTCTGAAGAGCAGGCCCTCAAAATGACTTTAAATGCAACAGTGAGCTCGACAAAGGGGAAAAAATGTTTAGAAATTGTACCATACATGAATTCAAACCAACTTACATGCCAGGTCCGGGGTAGTAGGATCTATTTTGTGGGGGGTCTTTTTCAAACCACTTCCATGAATATTCAGCAAATACAGTTCTCTGGGAAGTGTTGAGAATTCAAAAGAACCAATCCTGTCATCAGAGGTAGTGTTATATAAGAAAGAGGAGAGAGAAACAGACTTGGATTCCAAAGACTCAGGCTTAAGTCCCACCTCTGCCACTTACTAGATATGTGGCCTTGGGCAAGTTACTTACATCTTCATTTTCAGTTTCCTTATCTCTGAGAAGAGGATCCAGTTTGTGTTACATATTCAGAGGTTGTCATTAGGATTAAATGAGATGATATATGTCAAGCTCTACATAATTTCTTGCTTTTAGCTGAGGTCAAAGTGAAGGAAGTAATCAAGGTAGGACTACCCCCCAAGACTCTCCAATGGTCCTTCCACTCTGCCATATTGATTGTCAGACAGGAAAATAAGATTGGCTCTCCAAGTAGTGAATGAAATAGAATGGGAAATTCAAGTGAGAGAAGAGAATCATAGGAGGAAAGACAAAACCACCTCGCAGAATTTAAGAAGGGACAAGGGACCTCAGAAGCTATCTAGTCTGCCCTCTCAGGTAAACCAACCTGCCCAAGCTCACACAGCTAGTGGCAGAGCTGGGACTCTCCAGGTCTCCTGACTACTCAGCCATTATTCCTTCCATTATTCCATGCTGCCTCTAGTAATCATTTCAACTCAACTAACTAGCTTAGGAAGCTGCCTGTGCACAATTTCTGACATACCATAAAAAGTAAAAACCAACAACCGAACTTTAAGGAATGTCTTCTTAGTGTACGATTATAATGACCCACATGGAGAAGCGATGCCAAACTTAATTAACATTTACTTGTAACTGACAAGAAAGTTGACAGGCAAGAAAAAAAATAACTTCTATGTCAAAGAGGGCATTGGTGAGATGAATACAAGGGAACTACCACTTGTCTTAATTAATATAGGTTTAAGATGGCATTGGGGCAAGTACCAATGTGGATTATTAAAAATGAAATTTTGACAGGCAGACAGAATCTAGCAACCTTGAAGTGAGTTCTTACAAAGCTCAAAGCAACCAATATAGTATCCCAGTCTCAGAGCAATGTGGGAAAAGAGTTAACTTTTGTATATTTTCAGAAAACAGTAGTTTTTAGAGAACAAGAAAAGTTCAAGTGGATGACAACATCTGCACTTTGTAAACACATTGTCTGAGTGGTGTGAAATTCTTGCCTTAGCTGCTGTCTATGTTTATTAACCAATTCACATTGAGAGCAAACTAAGGAAAAATGTACACTGGATTTCTTTACTGGTTGAACCTGAAGATAAAATGCCAGCACTGTGGAAAAAAGGAAACCATAAGAACTGAAAGTCTCACCCCTGACAGCAGTAACAATTCAGGGTCCCACATGCTCCAGGTGCTGTTCACTGGACACCCCTGTGGCTGTAGTGACTCTGAAGTGAGCCTCTAATCAGTTCAGTGATTAGCAACATTTAAAAGGGCCAACCTCTTTCCTTGGGTCTTGATTCTAGTGATCTTCAGGCCCCTGAGTGAGCCAGGAGCAAGAGCCGGTAAGCATGTAGGGGTGGAAAGGCATGGAGGGAACTGATTACCTTCTGGTTGAAAACTTGTCAGTCATGGGAAGTTGAGATCACTGTACCAACTTCTGAGCAGGAAGGGGGAGCACAAGGCAACCATAAGACCTCCAGAATGGTGATCAGTTTCCTTAGGGTAGGGAGGGGGAAAGGATCATAGATAACACCATCACCTATACTGTGGTAGGAGCTACCAGCCCCTGTCCTAGTACTAAACTTAAAAATTATATTGCTTCCCTTTCCCCCTCAAATTCAAAATGACATTTACATCAGGCTTAATGTGCTAATTTATACACTACTAAAGCTACTGGAGATTTAGTAGATTTCTTGACCTTTTCCCAAGTTGAGCGCACATCCATTTTAGTAGCACAGAAATGGCACACCATAGACAACTATGTAATGGCAGCCATCTCTAGGCTGGGAGGTGGGGGGTGAGAAGGGAAGAAGGAAAAAAGAAAAAAAAAGAATTTACATGACAACTTTGCTGTATATTTAAAAGGAATAGCAAGTTGTACATAGTAGATCTGCAGTTTCACGTAAATCATTTACTATACTATGTTATAGAAATGATTGTTTTATTCCGTAAATTGAAATAAAATAAAAATGTAAAAAGTATAAACCTGGTTTTTCTATATAATATAACCTTAAATGGCAGATATGTACACTCTATGAAAATCTTGACACGGATGGTTTGTAAATTTCCTCCCTTTTTGTTTTGTTGTTAATGAACTAGGTCTTCAGGAGATAGAGAATCAAGTCATCCAAAGTGCAAAGAGTTCAAATATTCCACTATTTTAGTAATCCAGGATTCTTAAGAGAATGTCTACGTTATTTTAAAGCACTGGTAGAATCAGAAGCTTCTGCATCATTACATGGGAGAAACATAAACCTGCCTATGTAATGAAAAGAGCACCAGATACTGGAGTCAAGTGACCCAGGTTTGAATCCTAGCTCAGCTATTTGCCTACCTGGCAAGCTGTCCTTCTTAAGGCCTCTTTCCCCCTTTGTAAAATGAGGGAGATTTGACTAGATGGTTGCTAAGGTGACTTCCTGGATCAAATCCTATGATGCTAAAAAGAGAATGGAGCTTTACCTCCAAGAGTATGGAGTCAGGCTCAGAAAAGGGGTATGGGGAATTTGTCTGACTAGTGCAAGTGAAGATTTTTCACCCCAACAAAAGAGACAGGGTAGCAAAGAGGACAGAATGCTAGGTATGGATTCAGGAAAACCTGGGTTCAAATTCAGCTCCTGAAACTTATTATCTATGTGACCCAGTGTAGACCACTTAAGTATAATGTGCCTCAGATACCTCACCTAGGACTTAACTGCCTACCAAGTGGGATATAGGTGCAATCTATATCTGTGGAGGGAGTTCCCACACCAAGGGTTCCCTATCTAATGAAATGATAGAATTCTTGGTGTAGGACTAGAAGAGACTGCAGAGGCCCTTCAATACAATTCCCTCATTTTATAGATGAGAAAGGAGTTTCTTTTACTATCATTTAACTTACAGAATCAGCAGTCAGTAACATCAGGCTGTCATACATTTATTAATGAGAAAATTTCCCCACTACATGTATACCATGAGTTAGCAGTTTCTTTTGTATCTGTGCTCTCAGGGTTTTCAATCTCACTGAGCAAAGCATAAGGCTAGGAAGAGCAGTATCTTTATTGGTCCACTGACTCCTTGAAGAGGGGAAAGTTATACCCATATTTGCTCTGCTCATATTGCCAGTAACAGAAAATCAAGGCAGGTAGGTGGCACAGTGGATACAGTATGGGATCTGGAGTCAGGAAGACCTGAGTTCAAATCTCAATTCAGATACTTACTAGCAGTGTGACCCTGGGCAAGTCATTTAACCTTGCTTGCTTCGGTTTCCTCATCTGTAAAATGAGCTGGCATTCCAGTATCCTTGCCAAGAAAACTCTCCAGAAAGGGGTCACAAAGAGTAGGATATGATTGAAAACAACTGCACAACAGAAAAATCAAGGCATATCAATTAAAAGATAAATTAACCAAACACACTCCATGCAGCACAATGCTCACTGCTATAGGCATACAAGAGAAGAATAAGATACAGTTCCTCAGTCATCTTACTTCCCCCTCACACTCTGCCCTCCCCACCCATAACCAGTCAGCTGCCAACTCCTGTCGATTCTCTCAAATCATTTCCCACTACCACTGTCAACATCCTCATTAAAACCCTCTCATTTGAACTCTGGCAATAGCCTTCTAACTGGTCTTCCTGCCTTTCCCATCTCCAGTCTTTTCTCTACATGGCCACTGAAATAATCTCTCTCATGTACAAGCCTAACCTTTTTATCCCTCAAATGAACAAGCTTAAGTATCTCCTTATGGCATGCAGGATAAAACACAAGCTTAAACTAACATACAAATATGACCTGGCATTCAAGGCCCTCTACAATCCAGATTTGGCCTACCTCTCCAGCCAGGTATTTCACCTGAGGCCCTTTCATGTACCCAACTTTCTAAACAAACTGGACAATTGGTGCCCCCTGACCTCCTCTTGCTTTCTCTGGCTTCTCTGAATTTGTATTGGCCCATCCAGCATCATGGCTAGAACATTTTCCCTCTAGAACCTTGCCTGATGAAATCCTAATACTTCTTCCCTTTTCAAGGGAAGGTATCTCCTAAGAATAAGAGGCTGACTTTTATCTGGCACTGAAGATGTGCCAAGGCCTTTAGATACATTATGACATGTGTGTCTTGCAAGAGTCCTGTGAGGTAAGTGCCATATGAAAGCTTTCCTCATCTCCCTGATGACAGGTTCCTTTTCTCCTCCCAAAATTCACATGACATTTCATCTAGATATCCTTTGATTTTATCACGGTCTACCTTCTGTGGGACTAGCAAGCTGCTTACCTCATAGAATCGTAGACTGAAAGTCAGAAGGGACCTCAGAGTGTATCCAGTACAACTCTCTCACTTTACAGAGGAGGAAGCTGAGGCCCAGAGAGCCTAACTGACTTGGATGAAGTCACAAAGGGAGTGAGAAACAGAGTGGACTTCTGATTTCAAATGCTCTGCTCCACATACTACCACTGAAGCAGAGAGGTTTGCTGACTGGGCTTCCAGGCATGTCTGCACAAAGGAGAATGAACTCCTACTGTGTCCCTTTTACATACAATGCATGAGGAACCAGCTGGTTGGATACTTCCCACAACCCCGTCCTTTTTCTCTACCCCATACCCAATGCCTCATACACACAGTAGGAGCTGAATGATCTCACACACACACACACACACACACACACACACACACACACACACAGTAGGAGATGAATGATCTCTCACATACACACACTAGGAGCTGAATGATCACACACAATAGGAGCTGAATGATCTCATACACACATAGTAGGAGCTGAATAGTCTCACATACACACACACAGTAGGAGCTGAATGATCCCTCTCTCTCACACACACACACACACACACACACACACACACACACGTTTCCGGGCAGTAAAACGAGGAGATATGTTGTACTAGATGATCTGTAAAATGCCTCCCGGCTCTAAATTCTATTATCCTATGACTTTCTTCTCAGCATATGGACTCTAAATCCCTAATGAAACAGCTCATTAAAGAAACACCCACAGAATGAACACACCAAATCTTCTCTAACCAGTCCACTAGTATCTGTTAAGGAACTATGATGCTCAAGGCACTACATTAGGCTCTGTGGCATATACAAAGGTGAACAGGACCTATTTATTCCCTTTCTTAAAGTAACTTCCAGCCTAGCTGGAGAGGCCATGAAGATAGGGAAAGTGACTGCCTTTAAAAGGGATAGAGGCATCAACTGAGTGACACCATCTATTACTGCTATAGTTCTTGGAAGAATGGTAGAGATTACTTCATGGTGAATTGAGAGGGAAGATTTTATGAAGAAGATGGCATACAAGCTGGGCTTGGAAGAATTGGCAGAAAGGGGTGGAGAGGGTATTCCTAGAAGGGGCTGTAGGGGAACTGGTGTGGGGGGTGGTGTGAGGAAGGGCACAGGAGGAGGAATATGCAAGGTATATGGCTGAGGTATAGTGAATAGACAGACTTGGATGGAGTCAGGAGAAGAGGGAGGAATTGTACTACAGAGTACTAGGAGATAAAGATTCATGAGTAAAAGACAGGATTTTTTGGTTTTGGGTTATTTTACATCTACATTAAAAATAACTGGAGCCTTTCTGGTTCCAGTTGGCTCAAAGAATTCTGAACCTTAAAACCCCATTAGCTGTCACTCAGAGGCCCTATATTTTCCCTCCCCCATTCCCCACCCCATGCCTTCTGCAGTACACCCATTGCTCCATGTTGTTCCATCTCTAATATTCCCCTCCCTGCACCTACAGTTGCTCTCTCCGCCCCTACCTTTGAAGAGGGCTGATGGAGCCCTCCAGGTCTGGCAGCCACTCAGGTCGGCAGGGCTGGCTGCCTTCTACTTCAAAGAGCCTGGCACTCTGGGATTTCCCATCATTGGGAACCCCAGGAGGCATGGTGAAATGCTGAAGGGGAAACTCCAGCCTGGGAGATGGAGAGAAACAGCTTTTGCAGATAGGGGCTTCCCCACTAGAAGTAGATTCCGGACAAGGCTTCTCAACTCCCATCAGACAGCAAAAGATTGAGCCAACTCTTCAAAGTCCTTCTTCCCAAAAGGGCTAGGAAATGTTGTTGGTCATAATAGTGAGAAAGGGACCAGGCAGAGTATTTACGTGTTCTAAGATGGAACAAATCCAGTAAAGAAGAAGAGAAATCATCCCAGGGAGGATAGGAGTGTTTTAGAAGACAGGACTCATCTATTCTTGTCACCTCAATCATGGATCCCTTCAAAAACCTCCTACCTGGTCTCTCCACTCTCTTCCAATCACTTCCCTTCCCTTCCCCACCATGCTGCACACATACTGAATAATCTTCCTAAGATAATGATTCCATCATAAGATCATAAAATCTTGTAGTTAGGAGGGATTTCAGGGGTCATCTAGGCCTGTGTTATCAAACTCCAATAGAAATTGGGGCCTCTAGAACATACAGGATCCCTGCCAACAGCATTACTGACTTAGAAAATCACAAGTTAACATTACTTGTGTTCTATTTTGCTTGCATTTATTTTGTTAAATATCTCCCAAATTACATTCTAAACTGGTTTGGGCCCTAGTGTTTGACACTTCTGCTCAACAGAATGAACTTCAAATTCCCATCTCTCTCAACTTTATCTCACGCCCTCTACTCTTCTCTACATACATCATATTCATTCCAACCTCAAAGTCTGTTTACACTTTCCTATCTAGACTGCCTTGCTCTTTCCTTTCTTTCATTCTAGATCCAACTCATGTTTAAGGACCCAGTACATGTCCTACTTCCTCTGAAGGTGCTTCTATTCAGCAAGGTCCACATTGTACTCTTCTTTCTCTAAATACCTATAACACTTGTGATAGTATGACTTATTTGGGGTACACATTCACTAACTGCTTCATATATTTGGGTTTATCATAGCTTGACATAATAAAAGGACCACCAGTCAATTCTAACCACTGCCTATTCCTTTTTATTATACTAAAAGACAAGTATATATAGAGATATATAGATACAGACAGTACTTAGTACATTCTATTAATATCAACATACTACTAGTCCTTTCCTATTGCTATGTTGGTCCAGGTTCATCCATCAATCTATACCCATTTATTACCGACCTACTATGTTCCAGGCATTATTGGGCATCCAAAGAAAAAAAAATGAAGCTATCTCTGCCCTTGAGGAGCTTATCTTCAAATGAGAGAGACAACTCTTTCCCCTTCCCTGAACTTCCATAGCACTTACAGTACTGTTGTAGGGAGTGTCAAGAGGCCTAGTTTTAGAGTCAGAGAGCTTGGGTTCCAACACTGGTTCTACCATTTGTTACCTGGGTGATCTTGGATGAATCAATTAACCTGGCTGGGCTTCAGTTCCTTCTGTAAGAGAAAGGGCTTGAAATTGAGGATGATCTCTAACATCTTCCCCAGTTCTAAATCTAGGTTCCTAAAACTATCTTGTAACAATTACGTCCCCACCTCCTGCCTCCCCAGCCACCTATTTCAAATAATCCTCTTCCCGGCTTCTCTTGTCAGCTTGTCTCCTAGCTTTCTTTGCCTGCTCTATGAATTGGAAAGGATACTGAGTTTAGAAAACTTAGGATTCTTACGTTTAGTTTTGTCCCAGAGAACACAATGACTCAGGCTGGACCCTTTAAGGAAGAGAATTTCTTTCCCCTTTTGCTTGAGTGCCATATAACAGAGATGGCAACTTCAGGTAAAGAAATGTCCCCTTGGGAGTCTGCTCCCAGACCTGCCCCAGACAGCCCCAAGTTGGTAGCTGACAGGTGGCATCAGTATAAACTCTCCACATTCAGCACACTAAAAGTAGGGGGGGATTTTGTTATTTGAGGAAAATATTAGCTTTCCCATCACCTTTCCTTATACGTTATATTCTCCCCTTTCGTGTGTGTGTGTGGAGAGAGAAAGAGAGAGAGAGAGAGAGAGAGAGAGAGAGAGAGAGAGAGAGAGAGAGAGCATTTTGTTGCTTCCTGTTCAAAGTAATTCATC
>CM053585.1:484904979-484942602 GCA_028646515.1 Pseudochirops corinnae | reverse complement strand
ACAAACAATGCCAGCATTCAGCTCTTTATAGGAGGAAAAAAGTGAGAGAGGGAGGGTGAGTATTTCTCCAGTGACTGACTCTGCAGCTGCCAAGGGGATGTGTTGAGGAGATCTTTAAAGACCAAACCATCAGGCACAGTCTCACCTGGCTGTTAGCTAGACGGTGTGGACCTTCCTCAGCCTTAAGGGAGGCAAGGAGAGTGAGAGACTGGATGACAGGAAAATCCTTTGGAGAAAACACTGTTAATAAGGTGACTAGCAGGGAGAAAATAAATAAAAAGAGAAAGAAGAAGTAAGAGGTCACAGACCCCAAAACTCAAAGACTTTAAACCTAGGTCCAGTGATGGACTGTAGGGCCAGAACAAGACAGCATTTTCTGACAAAACCAATGTGTGAATTTGCTAGTAAGTTTCAAGGGAAGGCTACACTTTGAAGAGGGGAAAGGGGAGAGTTATGAAGGATTGCTAAGGAGTGAAAGTGATGCAAAAATAAAAAGGAAAGAAGGAAGGAAGATACATGAAATAATTTTTACTTATAAAAAAGATTTTATTCTTCTAGAAAAGAGCAGAAGAAAGTTTAGAAGGGATGCAAACAAGCTGCTACTACTATGACCAACTCCATATATACTTTTAAAGATACATATGCTTTGTTTCTGGAAATGTTCATGTTTGTTGATATTTGTCACATTCTTAATTTTAAAAAGGCTTTGTTTTAGTTCCTAAAATCAGAGCTGTAAGAAGCTATTTGGCACCTCGAGATCCTGCCCCTCCTTTCATGCTTAGCTCAAGTCCCATTTCAATAAGAACATTTAGAGCTGGAAGAGACCTGGGCCTCTCCTGTTCTGCACGTGAAGAAACCCAGAGTCACATGGCTAGTACATGATGGAGCTGAGATCTAAGCCCTATTTCTGAGTCTAAATTCAGGACTCTCATCACGATGCCACATTACAAACTTTGTTCTGGTTAGTTCTTTAATAAACTCTACTTTCCATCCAAAATGGCCTGCCTCATCATTCTCCCCTGCTTCCATTTGGGTGCCTTCTCAACAGTAAGAAGGCATTTATATCATGCCTACTATGTGCCAGGTATTGTGCTAAGTGCTTTGCAAATATCTCATCTGATCCTCCCATCAACCCTGCAACACAGGTGCTATCACCATTTTTACAGTTGAGGAAATGGAGGTAAAGAGGTAAAAAAAAAAAAAAAATGACTTTCCCAAGGTCACACAGCTAGTAAATATCTGAAACTGCATTTGAACTCAGGTCTTTCTGACTCCAGACCCACTGCTCACGGCTGGCATGTACTCCCTTCCCTACACTAGCTCTAAGAATCCTGAATCTCAACAAGGCCAAGACTAGAAATTCTAGAGTGGAAGGTCATGGACCCAATCACAGAATTTGACCATCGGAGGAGACCTCAGAGGCTATCTAGTATAACCCATGCTTACTACCTGTGCAACTGTGGGGAAGCTGCGGAACTTCACATTTCTCCTCAGTTACAAATGAGGGGGAGAGGGCTGGGCTCAATGCCCCCAAGATGCCTTTCAGCTTTAGAGCTACAAGCTTCTAACTTCTAGACAAGGCCTTTCCTGATCCACTTCTACCTCAGTCAGTGACCATGCTCGCTCGCTCGCTCTTGCTCTCTCTCTCTCTCTCTCTCAATGACCTTCTCTTTACTTGCCTGTGTACAAGGCAAATCCATCAGTAAGAAGGTAAGCTTCCTGAGGGCAAAGACAATTGCATTTTTTTTCTTTATATGGCCAGTGCCTAGCACAGTCAATGACTGGCACATAAGAGGTAGTTAGTAAGTCCTCCCTTCCCTGAGCAGCCCACAGTCGTCTCTTACCTCTAAGCTGCAACAGTCCTTAGTGCCTGGATCCTTCATCTGGTACCTACCTGTTTTGTGCTCCTGGGCAGCTAGGTGATGCAACAGATGAAGCACCAGAGCTAGAGTCCATAGATCTAAGTTCAAATATGGCCAGGAGCCTGATGACCTTGGGCGAGTCACTTGACCTGTTTGCCTCAGTTTCTGTAAATTATTATTTGTAAAATGGGGACCATCACACCCCTATTTCCCAGGGATGTTGCAAGGATCAAATGAGATAATAATTATAAAGCATTTAGCACAGTGCCTGGCCCATAGTAGGCCTCACATAAATGTTAGCTATGGTTGCTAGCAGTGTGAGACCCTGGGCTAAGTACACTCATCTGTAAAGTGTGGATAATATTAGCACCTATTTCCCATGGTTATACTGAGGATAAAATGTAATATTTATCAAGTACTCTGCAAACCTTAAATCACTGCTTAATGCTAGCTAGTCCTATTATCATTCTCATCTTGTTGCCTACAGCAGTACAATTTCTCTATCAACAGGCATCCAACTGTCCCCACCAGATGATGAGTTCATGATGGAAGCAGAGAAAACGATTATCCATCAGCATGGCCTTGAGGTCTGGAGCTGGATTTCAAAGCCCAAGTCAACTGCCACTCTAATCAACAGTCATATTTGACTTCTTAAGCTCAAAACTGAAACCTTACTAGAATAGTCTATATTTGGCCTACAAAGAACTTCCCATGCTTCCCTCTGGTCTACAAGAACTACTCCCGTATTGATTTCTCCATCCAACAGCGCTCATTAGGGCCTTGTAGATGCTTGGCTGATGGCCTCAGCATACTTACGGGATCAGCTCATGCTCTGGGAATAGAAATTGCTGTCTTTTTTTTCCTCCTCTCTCACTCTCTCCTCTCAGAGAAGTTAGAGGACAGCATTACAAACTGAGCTCTGTGCTGTATTCCATGAGACCTCTCATACTTGCCCATTTGTCCATAATTAAGAATGGAGGCCTTCAGAACTTCACTCTTAAATTCACTGCTGGTTTTTTTTTTCTTTTAACCCTCTACAGCTGAGGTGCAGGCATAGCTTGTGAGAAGAGAAGGGAGCTCTCTTTGCTCATGTCATTCCCCTCACTTGGAAAGTGATTACTACCTATTCTTGAAGGTGTTTATATCCTACATCACTCCTAGCCATTCTAGTCCAGAGTAACCATCCTATCTGTGCTGTGGACATAATGCTGCCCTTAGAACCTGATTCAGAATTTCTGAGGTAAAAAAGCTAGGGCTACACTGCCAACAGAGCAAGGCTGATCTTGGGAGGCTAAATTCCATCAAGGCCAGAATAGATCACCCTCTCCCTCTCCCAACCCCCCAGGGGAAGGCTTCCTGGAAAGTCCTAAGTCACCCATTAAAAGGCAGCACTCAACAGAATGCCTCCGTCTGCACAACTCATCCTCCTGGGAGGATGATTCTAGTTGTTTCTGACCTCAGTCTGCTCCTTGCCTCACCACCTTCTCAGCTTCTCCTGACTTTGCCTGACTCCTTGACCTTCTGGTCTATTCTTCCTCACATTGTGTTCACCCCCTCCTGCTACACCCTCCCCCCATCTTGCTTGCTCTTTCAAGGAACATCACCCTCCATATCCACCTGCACCCTGACTAGGCCCCAGGCCTGTCATTATCCCAACCTAGACTCAAGAGTATTCCAGTATTAATTTGACCAACACAGTCCCAATCTAAGTACAAGCCTCAATCCTCCACTGCTCACCTGCCCCCAATAAGAAAAGCAACCCAGACTAGTGGACCATTCAGTAAATAATTTTCTGTCTGTCTAAAAAGCCTCTTACTGCCACGAAAGCATGGTCTCTAGAGCATTAGATCTGCAATTGGAATTCAGATAATTAGTTTTTCTGATAATTCTGAAAAAGCACATATGTGGTGCAGTAGATGGTTCACTTGGCCTAGAGTCAGGAAGACCCAAGTTCAAACCTGACCTCACTTACTAGCTGTTTAACCCAGTGTGCCTCAGTTTCCTTATCTGTAAAATGAGCTGGAAAAGGAAATAGCAAACCACTTCTACCTTTGCCAAGAAAACCCCAAAGGAGGTCACCAAGACTCAGAAGGGACTGACCTGATTGAACAACAATGAAAGTTCTAGATTTGATAAGTTCACCTAGACCACAAAGAAATTTAGAACAAGGCCATCTGGCTCTGGGTACTCTCTCCTTCACCCCCTCCCCCCACTTTTTAGCTTCTTTTTATATGCTGTCCCCTTCCTTTAGAATATGAGCTCCTTGAGGACAGGCACTTAACAAATGTTAACTGACTGACTTTCTATATCCAGAGTGCTGCACTAGGCCTAGGGAAAGATAAAATTTAGAGAAAACACAGCCTAGAAGGCCCAGTGCTGGCTCTACCTTCACTCACACCCTGCTACACTGATTCTGGAGTGGGAGTTGGAGAAGAAATAATCTGACTCAGAGCAGAGGAGTAATATGATTAGTTGAGCAGTGATATAAAGGATAAATTAGAGTGGGGAGGGAACTGAGGACATGTCAGAAGACATGTCAGGAAGCTATTAGATAACCCAGATGGGTGGTCTGAACTAGGGTGGTAATGATGAGAGTAGAGAGAAGATGTTGGATAAGAGAGATATTATAAGGATAAAATCAAAAGGGCTTGTGAAATGATTGGATCCACGAAGAGAGAAGAGACAAAGATAACCCCAAAGTTTTAACAAGAGAGGCTAGATCAGGGGTGGGGAACCTGTGGCCTCCAGGCCATCTGTGGCCTACTAGGTCCTTGGGTGCAACCTTTTGACTGAGTCCAAGTTTTATAGAACAAATCCTTTTATTAAGAGGGTACAAAGACAAGAACACAGTAGTCCTGCCTTACTGCCATTGCCCTACATATGCAAAATACATGTAAAGTATACAAAAAGTAATTTCAGAAGTGGGGTCAAGCAGTACTACTGGGGTATCAGGAAAGGCCACCTTGAGATGACATGAGATTAGCCTTTAAGAGAGTGAGAGATTGCAAGAGGCAGGTGTGGGTAGTGAATGATCCAGGTATAGGGCATACCCCATAGTACAGAGGGCACAAGATGCTATTCTCAGGTACAAAGAACATTAAGAAGGTCACTTGGTTAGAACACAGAATGTGTGAGGGCAGTAATATGAAATCAGTCTAAAATCTGCTAAAAGGTAGGAAACAGAAAGATATAATTGACATAGTCTGCTTTTCTGCTAGAGATGCCAAAAGTGGAGAAATAGGGGAAAGCACTTACTTGGTGTCTGAAAGCCTGTGTACAAACCCCAGCTCCTTCACATTTTAACTAACTGGCTTTCCTCAACTGTAAAGTGAGGATTACAATATTTGAACTTAACTCACCAGGTTGTTGTGAAGCTCAAATGAAGACACAGGAATATTTTTAAAATGAGAAGAGAACTCAAGTCCTTTCCACAGGTATGAATAAAGGGAGAGCTCTTAATCAAACAAGGGATAGACGTGGTCACAAAAGATGAAACAGATCACTTTGATTAAACAAACTGAAAAGTTTTGCACTAACAAACTGAGTGTAACTAAGATAAAAGTGGATATTATCCACTAGGAAAAAAAAATCTTTACAACAAATATATCTGATAAGAGTGAAATCCAAGCTACATAGTAAACTAATAAAAATATATAATGCTAAGAACCTTTCCCTGATAAGAGGCCAAAGGATATGAACAAATAGTTCTCAAAAGGGGAATTGTTAACAGTGATAAGGGATGGAGCATGATGGTACATGCCTCCCAGCTATAGGGGAGGCTAAGACTACCAGATCTTTTGAGCTTGGGAATTTTGGAGCCAGAGCGGGCTATGCTAATTGGGGATCCTCACTAAGTACTGTAAGCACCAGGAGGAGGATAGTCACCAGCTTCCCTAAGGAAGAGGCAAATTGGTCCAAGTTGGAAACAAAGCAGGTCAAAATTGCTGTGCTGATCAGTAGTGAGATAAGGACCTTGATAACTCCTATACTTCTAACCTGGAAAAGATGAGAGGACCCAGTCTTAATCACAAAAGAAAGAAAAAGAAAAAAGGAAGAAAAGAAAAGAAACAAAGAGAAATGTATATATATATATATATATATATATATATATATATATATGTATTTGTATATGAGCACATGTATACATGAAAAATTGTTCCAAATCATAAGAAAAATGCAAGAAACCCAACTCTGACATTTTATCTCAGACCCCCCCCCAAATTGGTGAAGATTACAAACAATGGTGAATAATCATTATTGGAATTCATCCACCTATTCAGGAAATCAATTTGGAATTATGCTATGAAAGTAACTAGATGTCTAACCCAGAGATTCCACTGTTAAGCATATAATCCAAGGAGGTCTAATACAGAAAAGTCCCATATACACTAAAGTAGTTGTAGTGGCACTTTTTTTTCTCCTGCTTTTTGGAGGGCAGTTGGGGTTAAGCGACTTGACCAAAGTCACACGGCTAGTAAATGTGTCAAGTGTCTGAATCCAGATTTGAACTCAGGTCCTCCTGACTCCAGGGCCAGTACTCTGTGCACTGCGCCACCGAGCTGCCCCATGTAGTGGCACTTTTTATTGTAGTATGGAACTAGAAACAAAATACAAGCTTGATTCTGATAAGGAAAAGACTAAATAAGTGGCAGTACACAAATGTAAGGAGATTTTATTGTTCAATAAGAAATTATGACTATAAAGCATTCAGAAACATGGCAAGACTTATATGAACTGATTCAAAGTGAAGTAAGCAGAACTAAGAAAACAATGTAACTAATGACTACAATATATAAACAAAGAGAACAAAATGAGCAACAATTAAATGCTGTAGAACGATAGTGGTCACAATGGTGCTCAAGAAGAGAAGAGAAAATGTACCCCTCTCTTCTTACTCCAGATATGATAGACTCTGGCTATGGAACAAATCACATGCTGAGAGAATCGGCTGAAACACTGGTTAGTTTTAATGAATTCCTTTTTTCCCTTTCTCTTTCTTTTGTTTATTTTGTGTCACAACAGATGACTCAACAAAGAGGAAAGACTGCAGGAATATATTATAGAGGAAAGTTAGATAAGAAGGAAAAAAGAGATAAAAGAATGGACCCATGATTTCATTGGTATAGGGAATTCCCAAATAAGGAAACTCTTCCTACCAATGCAGATCAGCACCTTTTCTACAACTTAAGTTCTTAGAGAGTTGCCTAGGAGATTGAGATATTAAGTGACTTTCTCACAGTCATACAGTCAGAAGAACCTGGGTCTTCTTGGTTCCAAGGACAGCTTTTTGTCTACTTGGATGTAGCATTTACTTTACATATATTTTGCATATGCAGGGCAATGGCAGGAAGGCAGGACTACTGTGTTCTTGTCTTTGTACCCTCTTAATAAATGGATTTGTTATGTAAAACTTGGACTCAGACAAAAGGCCGCACCCAAGAACCTAGAAGGCCACAGGTTCCCCACCCCTGATCCAGCCTCTCATATTAAAACTTTGGGGTTATCTTTGACTCTTCTCTCTTCCTGGATTCAACAAAAGATATCAAGAAAAGTTTAAAATTGAAACCAACCTGTGCATAGAGCACCAAAGAAACTGAATAACTGTTATTATTTCTCCCAGCTTCATTCTGCTTTGCCAGCTCTTGTTCAAATCTGACTCACTGGCCCCATATCTCTATCTGTTCCTGGAGGCCCATCACTGATGCCTACAGGCAACTTTCCTTCTCACTACTTGACCTGCCTCTTCTTAGAGCTAGATTTGGATAGAGTTACAGTTCTAGTCCCACTTCAGCCCCTGGTTAGTGACCATCAATAAAATGAGGGGAGTGGACAAGATGACCTCAAAGATCTCTTTTTGGCTCTAATGTTTCATGATTAATTTTTAAAGATCATCTGTGTTCTCTTGTCAGTCCCTGACCCAGACCTTGACTCTGATTTCCTAGTATTATCCCCAATATTTCTTCCTAAGCATCAGCTCAGCCTTGCTCTAAGGACACATGCACACTGGCCTCAAAGTCCTCTCATGTTTCCACAAATCCATTACCAAAACCTGCCAACCTGATCTCCCCCCATGTCTTACCCTAACTGTAATATCCCTGAGAGTTGCCCTGATTAATTCCTGCTGAAGTTAACCAACCTTAGACACAGATGAGAAGAATTTCAGATGCAGTGAAAGAGTCTTAGCCAGAGACAATCCTCTGGTACCTTCTAAGCAGTCCCTTTATCCACCCATCTGGGACTCATTCCATTTGCCAGGTTCTATTATAAAGTAACATGTCTTTGAAAACACTATAAAGAAAGTGCTTCTCTTGTCGAGCCATACCCATTAATAAGACAGTCATACCAGAAAGTTGTATCAGTCTCCAGGTGGAGGATGGGCTATTTCCCCAACACTTCTAGGACAAACTTATCGCTGGGCTTCATTCAATCAAATTTAAGATATCCTATATATTAATTCTCCCAAATAAAAGCTAAAGGACAAAGGCCTCAAGCCACTGGTTGTGGGCCCTGCCCCCAAGGAGGTGAAAGTTTTAGTTAATAACCAGGGAAATCTATTAGGCTGGAAATGAGAATTAACAGAAAATAAATCAAGTGCTAATTACAGTCTGCTCTGGAGAGCTAGAGGAGAGAAACATCCCCTGGAATGTTTCAGGGCATTTCCTGGCAGGGCCCATTGTCTGCTGTTGGAAGTATTCAATCATGACTTCAGTTCTCCATCCACTCCTCCTTCATGGCACTATTACCTTAATTATAAATAAGGGACTTTGGGTTTCCTTGAAATATAAATGATAGAATCCCATATAATTATTAAATGCAAGTACAATTCAACCACTTACTAAAGACTATTAATACACAAAGGGTGGGAAATCCTGCACCTCCTTATCAATCCTGATTACACTGGCTTAACTGAAGACAAATACCTGGGAGTAAGACAAAGCATTGTTGATAATAGATAACCTGGATAACTATCTGTAAATCACAGAATGTTAAAGACCAAGGAGATGCTAGGAAGAAGCAACAGGGGTAGAAGACTTGGATTGAGAAAGGCTGGAGGGAAGGGAACTAAGCATTTATAGGGCACCTCTTACGCGCTTGGCCGTATGCTAAGCACATCATCTCATTTGATCCTCATAACAATCCTGTCAGGCAGATATTGTCACCATCCCCATTTTGCAGTTGGGAAACCAAGGCAGGGAGAAGCAAAGTGACTTACCTAGGCTCATAGAGCTGGTAGGTGCCTAAGGCCAGATCTGAGCCCACGCTTCCAGACTGCAGGCCCAGAGCTCTCTGCATTGTGCCCCTTAGCTACCTGGGACTTAGATCCTTCTCAGACTCTGACCAGCTGTGTAACTCTGAGCCAATCAATGATCCTCTCTCAGCCTCAGTATTTTCCTCTGTAAAATGGGGATAATAACAGTACTAACCTCTAAAGGTTGTTATAAGCTATCATGTGAGATAATATGTGTAAAGTTCTTTACAAACCTTTAACAAAAATTTAAATCTTAGCTTTATTTTGTTGATTTAAAAGATATAGGAAGCCCCAGAAAGAAAGTGACTTACCCAATACCACAGAGTTAGAAAGTGGCAGAGGCGGGATTGAAACCCAGGGCTTTGGGCTCCCACTTCAGTGCTCTTTCCACTGTACCAGGCTGAATATCCACTGGGAACCAAGGAGAGCTTTATGAAGAAGATGGCACCTAAGTCTTGAAAGATTAAAAAGATGGAGAGAGGTATTCATCTGGTGAAGGGTGAGCAAAGAAAGTCTGGGAGGTGGGGACAAGTGAAGAGAAGCAGAAAAGAGTGTTCAAGTGTGGGAAATAGTGAGCAGGACAGACTGAGTCACCATGGTGCTGATGGAAGGGCTAGGAGATAAGGCTGGCAAGGTAGGTTGAGGCCAGATTGTGGACAGCCTTAGATTCCAGTCTGAAAAGTGCAAGTTTTACTGAGTCTGCAGGTGCTATGGAAGCTTTTTCAGACCACAGCATTAGGGAAAGGTGTGTAGGAAAGAGTAAAGCCTGAGAAGACTAGAGGCCTCCAATTAGGAGGCAAGTAAATGATGATCTGAACTGGGGAGATAGGAGTGAGAACGGAAAGGATCGGGAGCCCACAGGAGAGATGGTGGAGGTCCAGGCAGCCCCTGTCAGACTCAGTTAGCTGGTTAGGCAGGGTATGGGAGCCAGAAGAGCTGAGGAGAATCGAGGCTTCCAGCATGAGTAATCGATATAAGGGGCAGGTAAGTGGCACAGCAATAGAGCCCTGAGCCCAGAGTCAGGAAGACTTGAGTTCACATCTGGCCTTAGACATTTACTAGCTGTGTGACCTTGAGCAAGTCATTTAACCTTGTTTGTCTCAGTATTCTCATCTGTAAAATAAGCTAGAGAAGGAAATGGCAAAGCACTCCAGTATCTTTACCAACAAAACCCCCCAAAAAGGGTCATGAAGAGTATGACAGGACTGAACAACAACAATCAGCATGAGCGGTTCAGATACAAAGGTGTCAATACATAAAAAGCCAATTAGGAGAGAACTGACAAAAACTTACATTTATGTAGCTAGTTCTTTTAAGCTTACAATATTTTCCTCCAACTGACCTCAACTGCATCTGTTCTAAAAAAGATCCACATTCTCTTCAGTTCATCACATCCATCAGGCATTTTTCCTTCCTAGACAAAAAGCAAAACATACAAATGCTTTGTTTCACCAGACTGATCATCAAAGGAACGGCCAGGGTGGATTCTGCTGATACGTAGTGGCAGCTCAGTCTTACACAAGATTTTACAGTTTATTTTGAAATAAAAGTGCTTTTCTCATAACCCTGCAAGGTGGGCATTATTGCCTTTTTCAAAGATGAGGAAATTAAGGCTCAGAGGAGTTAAGGTACCTACTCAAGACCACATCGCCAATAAGAGGAGGGCCCAGGACTTGAAGCCAGGTCCCCGCTCCAATGTTTACAACACATCATCTTGAGCAAGTCACTTAACCATTCTAGGCCTCATCTGTAAATTAGGAAGTTGGATCAAATGGTCTTTGATGTTCTTTCCCAGCTCTAAGGTTATGTTCCCTATGTTCTTCTCACTCTAAATCCCAGGTTCTTTCTGCAAAAACAATGAGCTCTCAGGATTCCTCCCGACCCTAGAATGTTCTTGTGAGCTTACTTATTGCCCTCTGATCAGGCCACAGTCAAGTTTTTGTGACCCATGAATAGAGATATCTCTTACAACATCCCTACGTAAGTCACTGTACAAACATCAGGGCTACTACTTTCTTCTAAACTCAAGAAACCTTAGCAGCACAGTCAGGATTCAGTTTTAAATAGTTTCTGCCTAGTAAGAATAATAATAATGGCTGATATTTTATAGGAACTTAAGCATTTTGCACATATTATATCATCTGGTCCTCAAAACAACTCTGAGAGGTGGGTCCTATAGGTATTGTCATCCCTATTTCACAGATAAGGACATTGAGACTGAGAGAGATTTTTAAAAATTAATTAATGGAGTTCAGATTTGAAGCTAGGCCTTCCTGACTGCTAGTCCAGCACTCTGTTAACTCTGCCCTGCTGCCCTGTTATAGTTTCATTTCCTCCTGCTCACTGTTGTGGGTTCCACTGGTCATTCCACATGCCCCTCCCTAAGCCTACACCATAAGCTCCTTGTGAAAAAGAAGAGTTTGAGGTTGGCAAGAAGGAAGGAAAAGACCTATTCCCTGATGTAGCTGGAAAACAGTGAGCATCTGAAAATATGGTCAGCTGTCTATGGCCTTTTGGATGGGAAGGAATCATTGTAGCTTGTCTTTCTAGCATGGATCCCCTGTGAATTCAAAGTCTGGCTGGGACTTATATTCGGATATTATTCCCCAGTAATTTGTGTTCATCAGACACAAGTCAGGCATTGAGACCCCCAGCACACAACAGGTCTGTGTTGCTGAAGACACAGACTTACATCACTTTCAAGGGCATCCATTCCAAAACCTTCATTTTATGGATGAGGATATTTAAGCCCAGAGAGGTTAAATGACTTCTTCAGAGTCCTCCAGGTAAGTAAGGAGGAGAGTTGGTACCTGAACCCAGGTTCTCTGGCTCCAAGCCCCAGGGTCATTCCACTGTATCATGCGGCTTCCAAGAAAAACACACACATCCCAGGACATCCCATTGAGTTGAGTCTCCTGAAAAGCTTACACCCACAACTTCAGGTGTATTCCTCCTGAAGCAATGGCTGTTCTTCCCATGATCAAAGGGAACATGTAGGGAGTGTGGAAGAGGTCAGAAGAGGGGAGGAGAGTGAGAACCTCCTCTGATATCTCCAAAGCCAAGTTCCCACCAGTCAGACTTCACTGAGAAACCTCACACGCTGGGCCCCACTAAAGCCAGGCAAGATGAAGAGACCCCAAAGAGAAGGAAAGCACTGAGGCTATATCAGCAATAATTGTACCTGAAAAACATGATCGGTTTCAACTTCCCAAGTATAAAATGCACAATTTGGCTGCCTTTGCTCATTTATTATTAATGATAATGACAATAATAACTTCTAAGGGGCTTTTCATCTTCAAACCACTTTACAAATACAGACTGTTTAATTTGAGTTTCATATTCTCCTTTCCTTCTATCCAAATTAATTTCACCTCAGCACAGACTCAGGTCACAGAAACAAGCACCTCTATCTTGTCCTTGAAGAGCCTCTTAAGCAAACATTCAGATCAACTGCATTTTTGTCAGGCATTTCTGTAGCACTGTAGCTAGCTGTGCTTTGGATGCTTGAGAGAATGTGCCTGTAAGTCCGTCTAGTCTTAGGTTTTTATGTTAGTTTGTTCTTCCTTTATGGATTCAATTCCTTTTTCAAAGACCTAGATCAACTCCAAAGGAACTATTTTTTTATAAGGGAGGAGAGGAGAGAAAGAAGGGAAGGGATGTGGGAAAACTAGAATCTTTATTTTCTTAAAAAACAAATGAATTACTCACCTGCACAGAGAGTAAGAAATGAAGTGTCACAAAGATGGTTATTTCAATAGAGCACATGAAGTCTCTTCACACAGCTCAACATTCAAAGTATCTGTTTCTACAACAGCTCCTATATCCATGATCACGGTCACTTGTTGGTCAACACTAATCTAAATTTATCTCTTTCTCACCCCATCTCCTCTTGACCAAACCACATCCTGACTGATGCATGCACACAGTCCCTCTGTGAGCTTAAACATTCTCTTAATGATATTGATTCCTCAACCCCTCCCCTCACCACCATCTGAAATTAGTTGAGCTTACCTACTCACTGAATAAATCAACAACCAGATTCACAGAATTACAATACTGCAGAGCAGCTAGTCCAATCCTCCATTTCACAAAGGAGGAAAATGAAACCCAAAGATGTTAACTGACTTCCTTCATGGAGTAGGGAAAAAATGATTTACCTAAAGCACTGCCAAATTAGCTTCTATCAATGCAATCAATTAGTATTTATTGAGTGCCTAACATATTCAAGGTATCAGACTAAGTACTCTTGGGGATATAAAATGTGACATAGTAGCTAGAATTCAGAGAGGCAACCAGTCAATCAAGAAGCATCTACTATGTAACAGGGACTGTACTAAGCAATGAAGATACAAAGTCAAAAACAAAATAATACATGCTCATAAGGAGTTTAAATTCTAGCAATATAGTGGAGTCATAGAAGCAACTCACCCAGTAGGAGACATAGCAGAGTTCTAGAGTTCAAATCAGGGAGCAACTTTGTGGAGTGTGATCACTTCTACCAGAGGACAAAAAAGGAAGGCATTTTATCCAACAGAGAGCAGTTTGAGGCAGGAAGGAAATTAAAGGACTGGGTCTTCTGGCAGTAGAGAAAAGAGTTATCAATTCAAAAGGCAACTAGTGCTGGAAGTTGAGAGTATAGGAGAAGACCCAAGAAGTCCAGCTGAGTAACCTGCCTAGGAGAAATGCTATACCTAAGAGTGAGAATACCATAAGAAGAGAGAGAATTTTGCAAACTGTAGTACCAGAGGCATAAGTTGTCATGTCCATGTTTCCCTCACATGTATGCCTCACTACCATTGTATCTAAGTTTGTACTAACTCTCTTTGACAGGTGTTGTATCTGTGGGAGAGGGAACCCTTTATGGAAGTTTGGGAGGAATGTTTTATAGGTTTATGGAGGTTTGTTTTATAGGTTCTCTTCTTACTATCTTATCTTAGTAAATGCCTTTGCTTCAAGGGAATTGTGTCTCCTGTATTGGCTAATTAAAATCCTAATTGCTATTAAGGGTAAGCTCAACTTACCTTGTGAGCTTGTGAGTTATGGTTTCAGGAGTGCAGACTCGTAACAGTGGCCCTCTGAATCTGAAAGTGGTCAGATCCACTAGGGACCCAATCTGTAAATCCATGAAAAGAAAGTCAACAGCATAAGGCAGTGCCCAATTAGTGAAATAGGCAGTAACTACTCTAGTTCAGAGGACAAAGAGAGCTTTGTAGGCTAGAGTGGTCATTGGATTTGAACTGAGCACTGAAATGTAGTAAGGATTCAGAAGAGCAAAGAGGAAGAGGAATTTCCAGGTGTAAGGAATGAAATGATGGCAGCAAAGGTGGGGGAAAAGGGGAGGAGGAGTGGGGCAGGGCAGAAATGCCCCCTGTTGTGTTCTACTCCTTTTCTCTTCTTGGCCTCTTCCCTCCTAACCTTCAGGAAGCACAACACTGAGATTAAACTGTGCCCTCTATCACACATTTTTACTACCAGAAATACTCACCCAGCGGGCTATAACATTCACCTCAGTAAAAATCAAAGTTGTTAGCAGATGCATTTCCTTAGAACTGTTCATTTCAGTTGTGCAAAGTCCTAAAAAACTGTTTTGATGGATATCATCCTAACATATGGTGTTTCCAGAAAGCTTTCAGCCATTTGCTTCACTTTGATATTTTTTTCTTCCAATTTGGATAGTAGGGTAAATTAGAGTCCTTTTTATAAGCATACACTTATTATTTTCTACAGGGAAAGGGAAAGAAATTTGGACTCCAAATTTCTAGCCTCTAAATATAATCTGTTCTGAAAAACAAAAGCAGTTCACTACTTTGTAGAAGTATACTTTGCAAGTAGTAGGGCCTACTTAATAAGCAGGTGCTTCTTTAATATTTGTTTAATATAATTGTAGAAAGAGAGCTTCTAGCAAAAGAGGAGGAATATCATTTGGAGGTAACCTTGAAGGGAAGGCAAGAAGTCACAAACTAGGCATGACATTATCAACTGTTCTGCTAAATTGTAATCTCCTTGAGGGCAGGGTCTTTGCTATCTAAATTTTATATCTCCTTATTAGCAAGTATTTAGATGGCACTTGGGGGTTTGTAAGTCAGTTTACATATGTTATCTTAACTGATCATCACAACAGCCCTGTGACATAGATGCTATTATTATCCCCATTTTACAGCTAAGGCTAAGAGAAATTAAGTGATTTTCATAGGGCAAAATGTCTAAGGCAAGATTTGAACTCAGGTCTTCCTTATTCTGAGGGTAACACTCCATCCACTGGACCACCTAGCTACTCACAGACAGTACCTAAGAAATATTTGTTGTTGTCACTTGGTCAGATCACATTACAATCTTCTAAGAATCTCACTTCCCTACCTTCATCCCAACCTGTAGCAGAACTTAAGCCACACTCACAATGTCCTCACTCAGCTTTTTTTTAAAGCTGACTGCAATCACTTCCCATTTTCTATCTATGACCCCAGAGCCACCCATATCCTTGACCGTAGTTCTCTTCCCAGGAAATAATATCAAAAACCCTAAATTAAACAACGTATACCTGTGAATAAGCCACAAATCAGTAATTATTAGTGTATTGACTAAATATTTTGGACTCCTTTAATTCCTAAAATTCTTGACAGTCCCTGACTTCTGGTAATTATTTACTCCTTGATCTATTTGTATCTTTAACCATCCTGTCTGGACTCTTCTCCAAGAGCCAACTCATGACCACCAATCACTGTATGCTTTGATTCTTTACCTATTCCTGCTTTCATGCCCCAATACTTCTTAATTTTTGGCTAGATTCTTCAGGACTTCAATCCCACTTGTTGTAATGCTACTCATTCCTAGTATGATAGATCACTTGGGATCATATGGCAAATGAAAAAGCAGATTCTGAACCCAGGTCTTGTGTGAATTAATGAACTGAGTTACAAATTCACAGACCCACTGCATCAAAATAGTAACTCAAAAACCTCCAGAAAGCCAAATCAAAGAGGGTTAGGTCTAGGATTCCAGCCATATCTGCAGGATTTTCCTGTAGATAAATGCTGCCTAATGCTTGATTCTGCTCTGATTCTTGATTCCATTCCCCAGAGGAACTGTTCTTAACTTTTTCTTCTTATGCCCAACCACACCCCAAATCCCCACAGTTGGAAGAGACTATCTCCTACTTCATTCACTAAAAAGACTCAGGTGGTAACCTGTCAAGGCTGCTGGTGGTTCAGTAGAGAGTGTTGGCTATGGAAAGGAGAAGACCTGAGTGCAAGTGCAAATCCTGCCTCAGGCACTTATTAGTTATGACAGGTTGGACAAATCATTTGACTTTCTCATACTCGGTTTTCTAATGTGTAAAATGTGTGGTTGGAATTCAGTGTTCTCCAAAGTCCCTTCCAGTTGTAATTCTATGATCCTACAACATGAGCTTCCTCGGCTCCTGGTCCTCACAAAATCTGAGCTGGAAGAGGCCTTAGAAACCATGTAATCAAACCTTTACTTGAAAAGGAATCTCTTGTATTATCTGACAACTGAGTGTCTATCTTTTGCTTAAAGACTTCCCATGAAGGAGAACACATTTAAAACAAATACCTATGTGCAATGCCTATGTGCAATGCCAGTCTTAATGTATACTTTCAGAACTGTAAAATGGACCACCCCATACAATATTAACAGAACAAAAGGCCCATTGCCCTAAGGCAGTTATAGAAGGAGTAACACCTAGTCACCACAAGAGTATGGATAAATATCCTCATAGTACATAATAGTTTAAAAATTTTGGAAAAATCAGACATAACTTCACTGGATAATAATAAAGGCTGATGGCAGATATACACCATTACATTTCTCAAATGTAACTGAATCTGGTTAACTTCTGGATGGGGCCTAAAAAATGTCCAAGATGGAAAAGTAGAATGAGAAGGCCATCCATGGGAGACACGTACATGAATGCAGTCATTAATATGGTGAGAAAGAAGCAGCAAGAAAAATGTTCAGGTTAAGTGGATTTGTTTAGGAATACAGAGGTTTATTATGGCTATTTAGGACACTGCCATTGCAACCAGAAATTAAAGAAAGATTATCCTTGAGGTACATAGTTTTGGTGATAATGTAGATGAATCAAGGAAGCAGTAGAAATCACACAACATGTCATAACAAGCTGCAAAACTTCTTTACCTACTTAATGGCTATAATGATATATTTATAAAGTACTTTACAGTTTTCAAAAGGGCTTTCCTGTGAGGTATGAAACATGATTAATCCAAATATTCATTTTATTCATCCCATTACACAGGTGAAGAAACTGAGGCTCAGAGAGCTTGTGGCTTGCTTAAGATAACATGACTAGTAAGATCACATGGTCCAGTTGTTTGTAAATGCTTCCTGACTTCCAGTCCTGTGCTCTTTAATATGCTCCCCATAATCTTTTATCCATTCCAATTCTTTTTTGGGAGGGAGAGGGGAAGGTAGAGCAATTGGGGTTAAGTGACTTGCCTAAGGTCACACGGCTAGTTGTGTGTGTGTTAAGTGTCTGAGACTGGATTTGAACTAAGGTCCTCCTGACTCCAGGGCCAGTGCTCTATTCACTGAACCACCTGACCACCCCATATTTACTTTCTTTTCTTTTTTTTATCCATTTCAATTCAACAAGCATTTATTAAGTGCCTACTGTGTGCCAGGTACTATGTGAAGTGCACAAAAACAAAATCATTTCTGCTCTCAAAAAAATCTCACATTATACTGGGAAAATTCAGATTTGTTTTTTTGTATTTTGCACTACAGTTTGATGCTGGCTATTTTCCCCAAAAAAACTTTCATGCCTGTTAACACATTTGCCAGCCCTGGACAGTACAATGATTAATACAGTAGTACTGCAGGATTTCTCATTCTCTTGTATATTCGTAGATTATTGGGCTAATGATACTAGATCTCTAGCTGAAAACTTCTCTATTAGCAATAAAAAAAGGGAAAAGAAACAAGAGTTTAAAATCTACATTTCCACACTTGCATTATTTGAGAAGTCATCAAAATATTCCCCAGAGATTATATATTCAGAATCTAACTCCTCTCCTCCAGGGAACATGAACGATGACTTCAATAGAAGGTGGACATCAATTTTAATTAGTTGGTTATTTGATCTCATGTCGTCAGAGATGGAGGATCTCAAAGGGGAATTAACTGTGCTTAAGCCTGAGACTGCTTAGAACCAAAACACCCTGCAAGGTAAGAGTCCACCCAATTAACATGAAACTTTGAGCCAATTAAATATGCAAGAAAATTAATTCCATGATTAAATGAAACCAATAAACCTTAAAAATACTAAAGCGGGAAGCTGAAAGAAAGAACAAATAAGCAAATCTGTGTTGTCAGTACAATTTTATAAAATGATTAAGAAAAAAAAATCACATTTTTCTGTGGAAAACAATTAACCAAATAGGGTGTGGGATCATTTAAGAAGGGTGTGAGGAAACAACAAGTCTAGAGCTAGTTTTTTGTCTGAATTTTATTTCTCAAAATTCCACCTTCTTGCTTATTCACTAGACATTTCTATTGACTTCTATTCTGGGAACAAGTCTAAGTGTTCCTAAAATGTATTTAATATTACCAGTTCCTTCATTTCTGTCCAAAAACTTTGTCATAATCCTCCATGTGAAACTGTTGGCCCAAGCATCGCTAGATAGGCCTTTAATTTCCCCAAGAAAATAGATAGGCTTTTAATTTCCCTTAGAAAATAGAATTCACCGACTTTCTAGACGTGATAAAACAAGTCTTCGCCCTTTTTAGTCTCTTCCCCTTTCTGAAAATCCCTACCACGTGACACCTCCCTATTTAATGGACAAGTCCCTGATTCAGAAAATTCCAACCAAAGGTCACACCGTTATGCTGTAGGTTAAGTACTGCTTTAATGAGAGAGAAAAAGCAAACCGTCAATTCCAACGTAATGAATGCAATTGGCAAATTTCAATTAATGAATTACCACTATCCCCCAATTGTCACTATTGCTGAAGAGCTTGTTAATGTATCCGTTATTCATTGAAGAATGTAAGGGGGAAAGAATAATTTGCAAGAGGAAGAAAATTGAACAAGAGGGTCTAAATATTTTGCATTCCCGAGTATTAATATCTAATGAACTGACAAAGCCCTGGGAAGAATTTTTGAACAATAAAGGAAAACTGTGGCTACAGATGGGTCACAGTACGGCTAATCATCAAATGTCTGGTCCCACCCTGCTCAGACTCTAAGGTGTTTCGTGACCTTGGGCAGGTCACTTAGACTACACGGCCCTTGTTTCTTTATATACAAAATGAAGAATTTGGGTAAGTGACCTTAACTCAACATTATGTGATTCTCGGACTAGAATACATTATTAAGAAGAAGCCTGACTATGGGATTATTCTATTTCCACAGGTTATTAGAGAGGAAAACAGCAATATTAGAATTAGTATGTTAAGTGTAGAATCATAGAATGTTAGAGCTAGAGAGAATTTTAACAGATAATCTGGTCCAATCTTCTTACTTTATATGCAAAGTTGAAACTACAATTCTCAGATAAAAATATTAATAACAAACATTTGAAGTTTTACATTTGCACACATAAAAGGTCCAGAGGAAATAGAAACTCTGATATCAAGCCAGTTGTATTTTTAAATAAAACTTTGTACCTGTCAAGATTCTGTCACAAACTACAGTTACTATACACTTAGTAATTTATATGTGTTCCTTCTAGATGGAGACCAGAACATGGAGCTGGTGTTCCATGAAAGAAGGGGCTCTGTCTTAATGATATTGGTTGTCTGGTTTCAAACCCAAACTCCACTACTTATTATATTTGTGAATTTAGACCAGTCATTTAACCTGTCTAGGTTCAGTATCTCATCTATAAATGTGGAGATTGGATATCATTATACCTAAAGCAGATTCTAGTTTTAAATCCATGATCTTATGATCATTTAACCTTCAAGCACTGAGGAGTGACAACCACATAATATCTTTTGAGTTTACAAAGTGCTTAAATACATTATCTTACTTGGATCCTCATAGGAACCTTGTGTTACCTCCATTTTGTCACTGAAGGAAATGCAGCTCACAGATATTGAATACTTTGCCCAAGGTCATCCAACTAGTAAATGGCAGAGTTGGGATTCCTAGGATCATAGGATCCAGAGATGGGAGGGACCTTAGAGGCCATCCAGTCTAATGCCCTTGAGCTCATTTCTGCTGACACCAAGTTCAATGTTCTTCCCACTAAACGATGATGCTTCCAATTGGTACTTAATAAAGGGTTATTAAATAAATGAATGAATGAATGAATGAATGAGTGAGTGTGTGAGTGTATTAGCCAGTTAAATAATTAACTTGGGAAAATCACTTCATTTCTCTGGTCTATAGAGTCCGTGTGTAAAATAAGGGTGGGGAGGAAGGGGAGAGGGGTCATACTAATCCACAAGTCTACATCCTTTTTTGAAGATAATCTACTATTTTCCCCCCCCAAATCTTTGTCTGATGCAGGTGGGTCCTGACATTTAAGTCCATGAGAAAGGTTGGGGAGTGATCACCTATGCCACATGAGGTTTCTCCCTCCCTGGGTATTACAGCAAACTGAGGATAAAGGGAGGTGGTAGAAAGTAGGCAGTGGTAACAATGGACTGGGAGACTGACCTCTCAAGAAAGACACAGGATCATGGGATCCTGCTATTTAGAGCTATAAAAGGATCTCCTGATTTTCTAGTCCAACAATCCCATTCTATAGATGAATACATTGGAGAAGAGAAAGTTAAGTGATTTGTACTTAATCTTCCTTCTTTCCTTCCTCCCTTTCTCTCTCTCTCCCCATTCTCTTCTCTCCTCTCCCTTCCTCTCTCTCTTTCTTCTTCTCCCTCTTTCTTCTCCCTCTTTCTTCCTTCTCTTCTCTCCTGCCCCCCCTTCCTCTCCCTCTCCCTCTCCCTCTCACTCTCATTCTCTTTAATATACTACAAGTGAGAAAAGATGTCAACACTTGGTAGGCAATCATCTAGTGACAAGCTTCTCCAAACTGAGTTACTATGCAAAACAGCACCTGGCCTGCTCTCACTCCAGAACTCACACTCCATCTGAACCATCCTTCAGTGTCCAATCAGGGCAACTAGAATAAGAAAGGAAGCAGACAACTGTGAAGAAACTTTTGTATCAAATATCTCTGAGAAGTGTCTGATATAAAAACTGTATGGACAATTAATAGTAACATACAAGATCAAAATACATTCAAAGCAAAAGATATGAACAAAGAATTCTCAAAAGAATTCTAAACTATTAATAACTACATGGAAGATTACTTCATATCACTAATGATAAGGGAAATGCACATCAAAACAGTTTTAAGATTTCACTTTATACCTAGCAAACTGGCAAAGATGACAGAAGTTGAGAATAAGCAATGTTGGAGAGGTTGTGGGAAGATAGGCACATTAATACACTGGTGGTGGAAAGATCATTCTGGAAAATAATTTGAAACTGTAGGAAGAAAATTATTAAAATATACATACCATTTGACCCAGAGATTCTCCTGCTAGTCATGGAGGAGGGAAATGATAAAAAGAAAGGCTTTATTTACAGCAAAATATAACAGTACTTTTACAGCAGCAAAGAACTGGAAACCAAGCAGATGTTGGAGAATGCTTAAAGTTGTAGCATATGAATATAATATTACTGTGCTCTAAGAAATGACGATCACAAGAGGACTTAGATGAATTGACACAAAGAAAATAAGCAGGTCAGCAAAAGAATATACACAATGGCTTCAGCAATGTAAATGGAAAGAATGACAAAATAAAGCCATTGAAAATGAATGATGTGGAATATAATGACCAAAGCTGGCTCCCAAGAAAGAGATATAAGATGTCACCTCTCTCCTTTCTTTGCAGAGACGGGAATGAGGGAGGGGGACTGTGGGTGGAAAACACTACAGATAATGTCAGACTTTTTCAATATGTTGGTCAGTTCTGCTGAATCATTTTTTTCTCTTTTTAATTCTTTGCTATAAAGCTAACTTAGGGAGGGATACATTGGTAAGTATAGGTAATGTAAAAAAAAAAAAGAAAATTTTAAATATTTAAAGAACTCAGGGTCACTTTCACAAGAGTTTAAACTCAGATAATAATTTTAAACCAAGTGTGGTTTAACGCCATCAAAACAATACTTTAGTTATAGTGCCCAAGACTCAGAATTTGGAAGGACTCAGGGGAAAAGATTGGCACAACCCTCTCCCTGACCTACCCAACTCCAGCCTACTTAGATGTCAGGCACCCTTGCAGTGAGATTCTTGAGCCCTCCCATCATGGCCTCTCAAGTGAATACATGCTGGAAGCCTTCAGAATGCCCAGGGCAGTAGCAAGAACTCTATTTCTCAAGCCCCTCAAGAAGCTAAGGAAAGTAACATAAACAAGAAACCCAGAAAGCCCTTTCTCCAGTTTTTAGGAATGGCAGAGGGGATGCTATCCTTGCAGAGAGAGACTCTCCTCTCTTCCACTGCAGGATAAAGTGCCAGACACTGGAACAACTGGGAGTCTCTACTGGCTACCTTCTCATTTCTAATAAGATCAAATGCAATAGGGTTAGTATTATAATTGGGATCAAAAAAGTAATTTCACAAATATAGGATTGGGGGATGTATGGTTGGACGGACAGTAGTTGTCTACAAAAAGATCTAGTCTTTGTGGACTATAAACTGACTATGTCATGTGGTGGCCAAAAAGAACCCAAAAACTAATGTGACCTTGGGCTACATGAAGAGAGTCATATCTTCCAGGGATATAGAGGTGATAGTTCTTCTCTGTTCTCACCTGGGCAGACCACAACTAGAGCATTATGCTTAAAAGGACATTAATAAGCTAGAGGCATCCAGAGAACAGGGCAAAGAGAATGGAGAAGAGCCCTGAGTGATGTCATATGAAGACTGATTGGAGAAACTGGAGATGTTTTACCTAGAGAAGACTTAGAGTCTCACAGAAGAGCTGATTTGAATTATCTAAAGGACTGCTGCATGGAAGAGAGGCTGAGTATGTTCTGCTTATACCCGGAGGGCAGAATGAGAACCAATGAGTGGAATTCCAGAGAAGAAAATTTAAGCCTGATGTCAGGAAAATCATCCTAACAGTTCTTCAGAAGTAGAATGAACTATCTCAGGAGGAAGTAGGTTCCCTTTCCTTGAGGGTCTTTAAGCAGAAGTTGAATGACCAATTGTCAGGGATGTTATAGCTGGCATTCCTTTGCAGTATGAGTTGGTCTAGATCACTGCTGAGGTCCCTTTCAGCACTAAAATTCAGTCATTCTGTGATTTCATAAAGACTTGTTGATGCACTGGTAGTAAGGCAGTTTGTGGAGGAGAAAGTTTGGGAGAATCAGGTGGAAAAGAGTCAAGAAGATGGAAGAGAGATTTTCTTAGAGTACTTTGGATCTCTCTTGGCCTTTAAAACACTCTAGGTTCTATTTTATCAGTCTGTTAATGTCTCCTCAAGTCAATTCCACTTGTCCAGTGGTATTAAGCACGTGGAGAAGCAGTGAGGAACAGTGGGTAGAGGGCTGGCCTTGGATCCAGGAAGCCTAAGGACAAATCTTGTCTCTTAGAAATGACTTATAACCATGAGTAAATCACTTAAGCTTAAAGTAATCCAGGCAATTCTCTAAAATGATAATTGATAAATTGCCAATCTGTACTGGTTGAAGGATATGGCATTTCTTAAATGATTTTAATATACCAGACACTAAACATTCCTGTTACAAAGAAAGGCAAAAACATGGCCCTTTACCTCATTAAGTTCATATTCTAATGGGAGAGAAAGTACAAATAACGGTACACACAAGATAAAGATTATGAAAATGGAAAGTGCTGTTGACTCCATCCTTCATATCACTGATAGACTAATCTTCCACGTGCAGATTTATAGTCCTATCAGTCTTCTGCTCAGACATGTTGTCATTCCCTACTGCTTACTAAGCAAAATTTAAACCTTCTTCCCTAGCACCTGAAGACTCTCATGATTTGCTGCCACCCTACTTTTCCAGACATTCCCAATTATTCCCACCTCCATGCTAGATATAGATAGATGGACAGTACTGAGTATCTATTAAGTGCTTTGTGCCAGGTATTGTAGTGGGCAATAAGGATATGAATAACAACAAGCACCAGAGTGCATGCCCCCAAGGAGCTTACATTCTCATGGGGAAAGACAACAAACAAAACAGAGCTGGAAAGAAGGCGGGCACATGGGAGGAGGGGTTCATGCATAGAAGTATGACATAGAAATGGCCTGGCAGTACTGTGGAGGCAAGGACATAGGCAAGAAAAGGCCAGGCCTGGCACAACACAGGGTTTCCAAGGACAAAGCCCAATGGAAGGATAAGAGATGTACCCTTAGTCAAAGGGAATTATCCTTTGTTCCTTAACCAATATTTTATCACCATTGTACACCACTGTACACACCATTGCTTATACTTAAAATGTCTTCTCCCTCCATCTTCATTCACTGAATACTGATCTATTCTTTAGTCTAACTTAAATGCTACCTTCTACTTGAATCCTTCTTTGGCGCCTCTCTCAATAATGACCTTCTCCTTGAATTTCATCATTACGTTGTGTCTTATCTCCAGCACAGTGCTTAGGACATAGCAAGGACTTGATAAATGTTTTTTTTTTTCATTCATCCATTCATCTTCCTATAAAACTGTAAGCTCTATGAGCACAGAGCTTGTGTCTTAGCTAAACTCAGCATCTCCCAACAGTCTAGCAAAATGTCCCACATCAGTAAGACCATCATAAATGCTAAACAAATGATAAATGAATCATACTTCTTCATTTCATATTCTCCCCGTTAGATTATTAGCTCTATGAGGGAAAAATCTATCACATTTTTTCATCTTTGTAACCCCAGTATCCAGCACAATATTTTGCACATAACAGTTGATTAGTTTGCTTAATCTGGATCTGTGATTTTGTCCACATTGGGAACTCCCTCTACTGATTCCAATTGGCAATTCATCAATTAGTGTCTAAGAGAGTTGCCTAGGTCACTGCAAAGTTTAAGTGATTTAATCATAGTTACAAGTCAATATTTTAAGAGACAGCACTTGTCTTCCTGAATCCAAGGCCAGTCCTCTACCCTCTATTCCATACTGTCTCTCCACATGCTTAATATTAATACCATTAGATAGGTAGAACTGACTTAAAGAGACATTAAAGATCATTTAGTCCAATTACCTCATTTCATAATTGAGGAAACAGCCTAGAAAAGTCAAGTGACTTTCCCAAGTTCTCACAGTTAGTTAGCAGCAGAGCCAGAACTGGGACACAGGTCTCCAAGATGATACATCTTCATTAACAATCTCAGAGGAAAGATAAATAAAAGTGTAAAGTAAACTCTCTGATAACATTAAGTGGGGTGGTTTTCTGAATATCTATGAGGATAGTGTCATAATGTGAAAGAAACGCAAGATGTTAGTAATACTGGGCCAGAGTCCCATCTTCAATAATTCTCTGGGAACTATGCCATAGAGTGACACAGGGATGAGCATTTGGCCCATCACCAGGAAATAAACAAGAGTTTTACCCTTGAAGATGCCCAGTGATTCATCAAAGGACAAATGACCTGGAACACAGATATTTAATGGGAAGAAGTTGCTTGGATGGAATCTCCAGAGGGTTTGGTAAGTTGACATTTAGACATGAATTGGGAAATAATCTTAATGAGATAAGCTGAAGATGTCCCAGGACCAAGTTATGTATCAGAGAGTTTCTGTGCCTTCCCATATGTTATTACTCTCTCCCAGAATGCCCTTCATTATCCTTTGTGCCTGTCCAAATCCTACCCATCCTTCAATGCCCAGATCAAGGCTTTCTATATAAAAGGCCAAAGTAGCTGATTGATTCAGGAGGAAATTCAATAAGCCTGATATTCACTTCTAAAAGTTCTAAAAGTTCTAAAAAAAAAAAAAAAAAGATATTCATCTACAAAACAGTCTATTGAATTTACCAGATGTTTTGTAATCCTCTAGAAAGAGCATAATAGTTTTTCTCTCTATAATACAAGGGATAGTGACTGAAAGCAAGAGAAGGAAAAAGCAGCATAATTCATACTGTCTCGTCTTCTTACTGTTCAATGATAGAGCTGAATTTGAAAGGTGTCAGAGGATCAGAGATTTAGAACTGGAAGGTACCTCAGAGGTCAATCTAATCCAGTACTTTCATTTTCCAGATGAGAAACCCGAGGCCAAGGGATTTGCCCAAGGTCACACAAGGAGTAGCTAGCAAAGATGAGAACTGAATCTAGATCCCCAGACACTCTATCCAGCACTTTTCTATAGCATTTGGAGAATAAGAATGATAAGTTATCTCAAGGAACTGGCGTGCATGGAAAATTAAAAAAGACTTTGCTAACATCATCTAGCCAAAATGAGATTGAAAATACAAAAGACGGTTATTGGACAATGAGGGAGCAGCAAACTTGGAATGAGAAAATCTTGGTTTCAGTCTGGGCTTTGACATTCACTATCTATGTTAGCTCAGGCAAACCATGTAGCCTTTCTGGCCCTCAGTTTCCCCATTTGTAAAAGGAAGGAGGTACACTAAATGATCTCCAAGTTCCATTCCAGCTCTGACATTCCATGAGTCTGTGAGTCTAAAATTACACTCAGAACAATACCAGAAATGAGAGAATAAAACAGAAGAATAAGCCTTAGTGCCAGGGAAAATTTTCCTAAGTAATATAACAGGTATTAAAAATCACTTTTGAAGGAAAAAAAAAAGAGACAAAGAGACACCCTTGCAGTCACTTAAAAGGGAATTAACAAACCACAGCAGAATGGATTTTTTGCATGTTATCAGACACCACCCTACCTATCCAATTTTATTCCTCACTACACTCCTCAAATGTTCCATCTTCTCTGTGTCTTCATTTGTGTGGTAGCTCTTGCCTGGAATGCCCTTCTCTCTCATTTGCCCGTCCAAATCTTACTCATCCTTCACTGATCATATCAGGCTCCACCTTCTCCTTGAAGCCATCCCTGGTCACACTGCCCTCATTCACATTCCTCTTCGCTAGTACAGACAGCACTTTTAGCCTATACCACATAGACTCATAACTTGATTGCACATTACTTTGTGTTATCTATTGCTTACTTATATGTGGTTATCTTGCCTTTCCCCAACAATGGACAGAATACTGGTTTTGGAGTAGGGAGACCTGAGTTCAAATGCCAGCTCTGATATTTTCCTAACTATGTGATCATGGATCAATTATTTTTCAAATTTCTGGGCCTGCTTTTCTCATTGCTAAAATGGGTCAATACTTATCTATCTATTTTCTAAGGTTTTTGTGTGGAAAACGTTTTGTAAACTTTAAACGCCCTTTATAAAAATGGGTCATCATACTATCTCACATCCTTACTGCATATCACTTTAAGCCTTACCAAGAATTCACATGTATTATTATATTTGATTCTCATGAACACTCCATGAAGACACTATTTTATCCTTTTGTTACAGATGAGAAAACCAAGTTTCAGAGAGATGAATCAAGTCACCTACAGTCACACAACTAATGAGTATGAGGAGAGATCCAAGCCTAGTTCTTCCCTCATTCAAAGTGTGAAATATGGTTACTAAATATTGAAAGATCACTGGAAAAATTACTTGCTCTATGGGAATCACTCTCTGAGAAGGGGGAAAATAAAGGGAAATTTAGGCTTTGCAAAAAAAAGATAATAAGAATAAAATCTACTCAGAAAAAGAAGATGAAAAAGAAATAATACTGAACTTAGAATCATATGACCTGGGTTTGAGATGAAGATCTGACATTCACTACCTGTTGTGACCTTAATCTCTCTGGGACTCAGTTTCTCCGCTTGTGAAATGGAGGGAGTGAATTATTAGAAGATATCTAAGGTCTCTTCCAACCCTAATATTCCATGAATCTATGGAACTGATACAACAAATTATACCAAAAGAAAGAGAATAAAACAACAGAAAAGCAAAGGTCTAAGTCTTTTTTCACTATGTCTCTCAAGCTCTCTGAATTATAAACTACTTAAAAGTTAAAGGTCCATACCTCACATCTAGAGCTGCTCCACAGTAAATACTAATTGATTGATATTAGATCCTATACTGTATAGTTGACTAATCCACTGTACAATCAACTAATTAGTACACTGAGAAAGCTTAATACACCCTTGAAAATTAAATCTGGCATCCACTAGGAGTACAGATCTCAGCAGGCAAGCTCAGAGACAGTGAGTCTTTTATTTTCTAAAAGTCAAGGAATTATTCTCAACATAGACTTTGTGCTGACCCTAAAGAAGTAAAGATGATTCCTTCCTCATCCCCCTCCTCCTGGGACAGTGGTAAGATATAACACACAAGATTCCAGACACAACTCATTTTTACTCTTGGAAGTGAGGCCTCGGGAAAGACTGGTCACAGAAATCCCCACTGAGGTCCTCCCCACTGACAACTTGGTTGAATCAAGAAAACATTTTTTCATCACCTTCGGAGAAGATATTTCTCTTCTTGATACAATGAAAATGGCCCCTGGATTTACAGAAGCCTGACACCAAAAACAACATTTTAAGTACAGAAGCTCATGTATTTTCTCCATTTGGTTTAATTCCCCCATTGAAAGTTTTTCACAGATTATTGAAAAGGGCCAATTGCTTACTCTGGGGGGGAAAAAACAAGATGGGACTTATTCCCTCCCTTTCAAAGGAAAGAATGGGAAGCCTTTTAAATCTCTACAAAGGCAGCAAGAAGATGAAATTACACTAAGGGACAGCTGAGTAAGCAAGGAAGCAGTTTGAGAGGACCATTTTACTAAAAATGAGAATCAGGAAATGCAAGGAAGGAGACAGAAGTAAAATCAGGATTTCTCACCTTGAAACATAGCATCAGTTGAGGAAAAATCCTCAAAGATTTTTCAGTGATAATTATATTTGACACTTGATCACAAGACCAGAAATCTAGAACTCTCAGACACTTGGAAGGCCAACTAGCCCAACCCTCTCAATTTTATAGAGGGGAAACTAAGGCCCAGAAATATCAAAGTATTTATCCAATATCACACATATAATAACTAAGAAAGCCAAGATTCAAATCTGGAGCTGGTGAATTCAGATCTAACATTTTTGCCACTGCAGTGATAATAATCGTTGGTTTTTAGAATGTAACACACTGTGCTGACCAGGTCTGAAGAGCTCAAAACAAATTAATTCACCTCTCAGAGACTCAATTTCCTCATCTGTAGAATGGGGGGGGGAGGGGAGGAGGATGCTGGATGATTCCTTAAAGTCTCTTCTAGCTCTAAATCCTGTAATCCTATAAAAACTTAGAAAAAATAAAATAAAAATATTTTTTAAAAGAGCTATTCCCCAATTGATAAATGGTCAAAGGATATGAACAGGCAATTTTCACACAAAGAAATCAAAATCATCTACAGTTACATGAAAAACTGCACTAAATCACTATTGATTAGAGAAAGACAAATTAAAACAACTCTGATGTACCACCTTACATCCATCAGAAATGGAAAACACTGGAGGCAATGAGGGATAATAGGTACATTAATGGACTGTGGCCTGGTCCAATCGTTCTGGAGAACAATCTGAAACTATGCCCAAGGGCTATAAAACTGTAATTTTTTTATCCAGCAATACCACTATTAGGTCTATATGGCAAAGAGATCAAAGAAAAAGGAAAAGGACCTATATGTACAAAAATATTTATAGCAGTTTTTTCTGTGGTGGCAAAGAATGGGAAATTGAGCAGATGCTCACGGATTGGGGAATGAACAAGTTGTGACATTGTGATGGAATACTATTGTGCTATAAGAAATGATGAGGATGATTTCAGAAAAAAAAAAAAAACATGGCAAGACCTATATAAACTGATGTAAAGTGAAGTGAGAAGCACCAGGAAATAATTGTGCACAGTGGCAGCAATATTGTAATGATAATCAACTATGAAAAACTTGGCTACTTGGATCAACACTGTGATCCAAGAGCATTCCAAAAGAATCATGATGAAAAAATGCCGTCTACCTGCAGAGAACTGATGACCTCTGAGTACAAATTGAAGTATAAATTTCTAAGCTCCTTGCTTATTTTTTTTACTGTTTTTGGTGATATGGTTAATATGGAAATATGTTTTGCATGATTTCACATGCATAACTGATATGTTGTTTGCTTTTTCAGTAGGGAGAGGTGAAAGTGAGGGAAAGAATCTGGAACTAAAAATTTAAAAAGAAAAAATGTTGTAAATAAATAATATTTTTTTTAAAAAAGGGTAGCAAGTGAAGGCATCCCATAGATGCTCTACAGAAAGTCCATTCAGCAGGCTGAAGACTTTTTTTAAGTTTTTTGACATTTGATAGGTCCAGCATTACACTCACAGTATCCAACTGTTATCTATCCCTCACTCTCAATAAGCACTTAGTGCCTACTGTGTGTAATTCACTGGGAGAGGCATTGACAATACAAAGACAGAGGTGAAAGGCTCATTTCAAGGAGCTTATATTGTATCAGGGGAAACAACATGCACACATATAATAAATATATACAAAGTACATGCAAAAATAAAAAGGAATTTCTTGGTAAATATAAATACATGAAGTAAATATGTAAATAAAATGTTGAAAGATCCTTTCTGGCATGTGTTGTAAGGTACTGGGAACATCAGGAAAGCCTTCATGTCGGAAGGAATCCTTATGCTGAGCTTTAGAGGAAGTGAATTTAGGGATCCTAAGAGGTATGGATGACGGGCATGCATTTCAGAAATGAGGGGCAGCTTATGAGAAGGTCTAGAAATAAGAGATGAAATTTCATGTATAACCTGAACATTATAAAATGGCAGAACCAGACGGGGCCTTAGAGATCATCTAATCTAATCCACTCATTTTTACAGGTGGGGAAACTGAGGCCCAGAAAAGTGAAGTGGTTTCCCAATGTCCCTGAGTTCATTGGTAGCAGAGGCAGGTTCAGGATCTGTTTCCTGGCCCCAAGTTCACTGCTTCTTCCCTAACACCATGGGAACCCCTGTTCTATGATTTAGACTATCATGTCCTTGGTTCCTTCTTCCACAAATCTGGCATCTGAGAGGAAAGGGGATTCTGACTCTATGACCTGGGTTCTTTCTAGCTCTAAAAACCTATTCTAAATAGGGTAGTAGGGGCCTCTACATTCTTCCCCTCTGTCAATCACTGGAAATTCTCTATGCCACTGTGGCCATGACATAATGCATGCAGCAAAAAGATTTAGCCTTTCCTCCCCAACAGGATGCCTTAATCCTTCAGAATTCAATTCAATTCAACTGAACAAATGTTCAATTGAACGTTTATTAACCACCTACTATGTACTGTAACTACACGAGGAATTTAAAGACAGTATATATGAAACAGCCCTTGCCCTCAAGAAATTTATATTCTATTTGAGACATGTTTGGAGAAACAAACTTATTTTGAAGAGATGGGGAGGGGAGAGGTGCCATCAAAGGAAGGAAAGAGGGCAGGTTGTGAGGAGATACCTGGGGCGTGAGGGGTCACCTGAGACATGCCTTAAAGGGAACTGTGTGCACCAAGAGGCAGAGAAAAGATAGAAGGGATGGGCAGATGGGTGAGACATGGAATGTTGCTTACGAAGAACATTACATCAGCCAATTTGGATGGGTGTGAAGTGTATGACAGAGATGAAGGGGAAATCTGGCCTTTCAATGCCAAACAGAGGAATCTGAATTTTATCCTGGAATAGTAGGGCCCCTGATGATCCCACTCCTCTCTACCTCAGCAACTGCCAAGGCAACAGTTCACCACAGTAGAAACTGTCAAATCTCCAAACACCCAAAAGCTCATGGATTGGCCTTTTTAGACTCCTCCCACACTTCCTGAGTAGTAAGTGTCATGGTCAGAACTATGCATTATGAATTACGCCCTCCTTGGGGACTGTCAGTTGCCTTTCTTTTTCTCCCATGACACTCTGTATTCACAAAGCCACTACGTGAACAGCACATGATAGGCACTTAATAAATGTGTTAGCTAACAGAATGTCAATTGGCAGCTGTGTGGAACATGGACTGGTAGTTTCAGTCAGGCGCTTTTAGCAGTAAAGCCACACAGCCAAGCATTCTATCTGGACGGAGAGGCCTTGAGTTTTGTTTTATCTCTTGGCCACAGATTGCCGCACCCCTAACTGCAGCCGGTCATCTCACAAATATGTACCCTGGAGGAGTCTAACGGAGTGTGGATGGACCACAGCATGTGCCCAGTACTGAACACAGAAAAACAATTCAAAACTTAAACCCCTTTCCTATCATGAGGGGCTCAAGTTTTGAACTGTTCTCTCTTTTTATGCTGTTGGGTTTTGTTTGTTCTTTCTTGTGGTTCTTTCCATTGCTTCTAATTCTTCTTTACAACCTGACTATTATGAAAATATGTTTAATGTAAAGGTATATGTAGAACCTGTATAGGATTACATGCTGTCTTGGGGGTAAGGGGAGGAGAGGGAGGGGGAGAAAATTTGGAACTCAAAAACTTGTGGAATTGAATGCTTCAAACTAATAATAAATAAATTTAAAAGGGAAAAAAAAACCTTGAGCCCCCATGAGGCTTCCTGAAAGCAGGTCAGTGTCTTCATCTTGGGGTATAAAGTATTCATTGTTCAACATTAGTGCTATGAGCTTCACCTTCTTTGCTAAGGGGAGCCCAGTGCACCAGCTGCACTCACTCCTAGCATGCTTCTGGGTACAATTCAATGAGCCTGTTTTAATCCAGGAGGCTCCATGTGGTCTCAATCTTACCTCCTTTTTGGGACTCTGCTCACCTACATTGAAACTCTGAGGATTACTGAAACTCTGGGGATTGATGATGGCATGTTCTTGTCAGAGGACTCTAAACTTCAGCTAGCCAATGTCTCCATTAACCAGCAAAGCCCCCAACTTTGTTTATCTTTATAGCAAAGAAAAAGTCTCATTTGTTTACCCAGATTTGGGCCTGAGGGAGGGAGAGCAGAGCTGAAGGCAGATTTCCTGTGAGTATCGAGGCTCCCACTGGGAAGGGTTGTGAGGGTGAAGAACGTTATCAACATGCTGTTTTTGCCTCATTGAAGTCACAGAGGATGTAACTGTAGAAAGGATTCTCATTGTAGAAGGAGTTGACTTTTTTATAAGTCTAAAAAAACATTTCTGCCAAGGGCCAAACTAGTCATAGTTTATATTAGAAAAAAAAATTGACTGAAAAAAAGTATAATCAATCTGTCAACAAATATTTATGAAATTCCTATCATGTGCTCAATCTAGGATAGGAGCTGCTTCCACCTGACTTCTCAGAATAGTATCAAATGATGTTGTGGCCCAAGAACAGTCTAAGTCTAGGGAGTTTCTAACATGGAATGCATATTCCCCCAAAGGGATCTATGGTTATATTTCAGACGGTCCTGGAACATATATGGGAAAAATTATCTTTATTTCAATATGACTGTTTCCTTGGTAATCCTATGCATCTTCTTTTTTAAAAAATTAATTAATTAATTAATTTACTTTTAGTTTGCAACATCAGTTCTACAAGTTTTTGAGTTTCAAATTCTCTCCTCCCCCTGCTTCTCCCCTCTCCCCACCATGGCAGCATGCAGTCTGATATAAGCTTTCTAATCACATCATACATGAGGAACCTCTGTAGTCAGGAAACGTGTGACAAAGCACATAGCAGGCATCAAGGTAGACAAGGACACACAAGAAGAGCACACACATAGGAGGTACACATGACCATGTACAGGCAAGGAGCCTCACACCTATGCTATTTCAAGGTTGCTTATACCATATTAAGATACCATCTCTCTACACTCTATTGCTGTCTGTGAGATTTACCATCTCTGCTAGTCTGGTGGTCACCGTGTTTCTCTCTGCCATCACTTTCTGGGCTTCAGCTCTTCAGGGCCAATTGCCAGTCATTTAGATTCAATTTGCTTGATGATGTGATTAGAAAGCCTCTCCTGGAAAAAGACAGACTGACAGCTTTTTTATTCATTTCTAACACTATAAACCACCACTTTCAACTAAAAGAGTCAATAAAAGATGCCACCAGAGCTGAAGACTGAGTCTAACCTATAGAATGCCTTTGTCTACTGCTTATGTGAAGTCTCTGGTCCCCCTGTTAAACTTCAGATTACAAAAATTCATTATAAATCCTCTTTAATCCCTGAAGGGAAGGTGTGCCCCCAAACCCATTTTAGAATTCTTCCTAAAAAACAAACACAGGAGTTTGGTAGAGATCCAGGTTAAATAGCCCACATCACCACCAAGATTTCTTCTGATTGCCATGCAATGAAAGTGAGGCTAAGTGACAAAGACAAGGTCATTACCCTCTACCCTCCTGGTCCATATCCCCACCTCTATTGCATATATATGTGTGTGTGTGTGTGTGTGTGTGTGTGTGTGTGTGTGTGTGTGTGTATATATATATATATATGTATGTATGTGTATATATGCATATATGTGCATGTGTATGTATGTATATATAAAACAAAATCCTTGAATTATATTATTGTACTGTATTCTGACCACTGCAAAATCTCTCTATATGCTCACCTATATTAAACAAAATGGTCTCTACCTTCCCTTCCTGTTCCAAAATGTTGCAGTTAGCTAGGAACTTCTCCAAGACATTTTCATCTTTATAGAGACATTTTCACCTTTGGAATTCTTATAAAGACTGAAGGCATGTTAATCTCTTCTAATCTACCATAAGGAGCCCAAGAGTATGTCTTCATATCACAAGCAAAAAGATGACAGGAAATTTGTCTTCAGCTGCTACCCCCTCAGCTTGCAGTCTTCTTTTCCACTTGTGTGTGGGAAGGGGTGGGGCTCTTCCAAAATTCTTCCTCTACCGCAATCAAAATATGCTTTCAGCTAATTCTTTTTAGGAAAGATCAAGTAAACACATTCATATTAATAGGTATATGATTGATAGAAGATGCCGTGTTTTCTTTCTCAAGGACATTTAAATTTTAGTGAGGAAAGAAGCACTAAAAGTAAGATTTCAGACACTGTGACAGATCAGTGAAGGTCAAGTTTTGAGAAAAAATGAACTTCTTGTCATATCTGTAATCACTGGATAGTCTCTGACTCTACCTATGGATCCTACTCTTTACTTTTTTATATCCTTGTCCCTTGATAATTCATTGGCATTCTGGAGAATCATCATAATAATTATCACCTACATTTGCGCATAAATAAAGCTCTTTCCTTACTGTAAAGGACAGTGTAAAGAAGGATATCATGCACCCATTTCAATCACCAGGCAGTATGGCAATATAACATAATGGAAAGAATATCAGCTTCCTAATCAGAAGACCTGAGATTGAATCCTGATTCTGCTACTTTCTCCCTGTATGACCTTAGGCATGTCATCTCCTTGCTTGAGGCCTCATTTTCTTGGTCTATAAATTGAAGGAGTCAGACTAGAAGTGAAATAAGAGGCATATCTCAAGAATAAAAAGGAATAGAATGGCTCTCTTCTACCTCTTTAAAGGACTGAAATAAAGATCCAGAATACTATAGGTAGGGGCATGGGACTGCAATGCTTTCTCTGCAATTCCCACATTTTGCTTACAAGGTCATTAGATTCCCAAAAGCAAGGACCTATAGAGAATTCTACCTTTGGTAAAGAATAAAAACCCAGGCTTTCATCTTATAACTCCCTATCTAGACAACTAAATCCCCAATTAGCAATTCAAACAGATTAATGTACTACTCTTCCCTTCTACTGAGCAGCAAACATTCCAGTATAAGACTGATGTAGATTTGATCTTTGCTTTTCCACGTTTTGCTACCTATAGCTTTTCTTTCCAACAAAAATGAACATTATCAGTTGGACCCCACCAGAAGAGTCTGACATTTGAGAGAAATCAATTCAGATACAACTGTACATCTTAGAATTTTCAATAAGCAAAAGATCCGGAAGAGCATCTAATCCGTGAGTTTCATTTCACAGATGAGAAAATCACAGTATAGATGGGTTAAAAGTCTTTCCCAAGATTATAGTCTGTGACAGAGCAAGGACTAGAATATAAGTCACTTGGCTCTATTGACCATATGCAAAGTCTACTAGAGTCTTCTGATATTCTCTACCTACCTGGTCTCATTTGTGGTGTGACTTCTATAAGTACTGGTATCTTTTTCTACTGGATTTTCCTGACAAATTTCTGACATAAAGTGTTCATGAATAAAAGTATGACCATGTAACCTCCAAGGAGACATTCTGGCACTAATTTTTAAACATTGTAACCTCTATAAAATCTTCATTTATATTTTACTTCTCTAACATGTGTCATATAGTATTCTGTATTAGTTATTCATGCTTGTGTCATATTTCCATACTTGTAAGCTTCCTGAGGGCAGAGTCCATGTCTTATCTAATCTTTGTGCAGCTCCCTCCACTCTGAGCCTACTTCCCAACTTGCACTTGTGCTTAAAGGTTGGGTTCCTAGACAGATGGCAGCTACTCTTTGAGTTCTAGGAGTATCTTTACAATCCTTTACTCCTAACACTAGTTTCATGAGCCCCCACCAGCATGCCACAGACAACAGACTTGATTGCCTTCAGCAGTCATTTACTAAGATGGTATAATAAGGACGCGCGCTACTAAACATTCCCTCAAGTTTGAGGGTACATTCTCTCACAAATATACAAAGTATCCAGGGAAAGAGTAGACTAAGAATTAGAGTGCAATGATAGTGAGGCATCTAGGACACAGTATGGCAAAGTATAACACATGATCTGGTTCTTCAGGGCCTGAAAATTCCTTCTCTCAGAGAGTTCTCATGAAGAAGCCTATGGTTGTACCATCTCTACAGGGTGGGCTACTTAGTTGTATTACTCTTTTCTTGAGTCCATAACTAACTCAGACCTCTGCTTCAAGGGACCCTGTTCCTTGAAACTGTTTCCTCCCTCAGTTGACTATCTCTGTATTTCTGTCTGTCCTTGGGTTTGTGTTTGTTAGATTGGCTGGATACATTGTCTCTTACTGGTCTAGCAGCTCTAACGGTATGACCAATGTGGAGGGGAATGGGAAGAAAGGAGCAGAAAAAGTTTCCTACTTTTCCTCTAGATCAATTCTTCCTCAGGAACCTGCTTCTTCCTCCACTTCCAATTCCTCTTGAAATTCATCCAACTCTTTAAAGCTCCAAGATCCAGGAGAGACAATTTTAAAATTACTGGACTACCTGAAAGCCATGATCAAAAAAAGAACTTTAAAAGCATCCTTCAAGAAATTCTCAAGAAAAATTGCCCTGATATTTTAGAACCAGGGGGAAAAATAGAACTTGAAAGAATTCACTGATTACCTCTTGAAAAAGATTCCCAAAAGAAAACTCCTAGGAATGTTATAGCCAGGTTCCAGGGTCCCCAGACCAAGAAGAAAATATTACAAGCTTCCAAGAAGAAACAATTTGAATATTGTGGAAACACAATTAGGATAACCCAGGATCCAGCAGCTTCTACATTAAGGGACAGAAGGGCCTGGAATCTGA
>CM053585.1:484854110-484904479 GCA_028646515.1 Pseudochirops corinnae | reverse complement strand
TTTTGGGGTGGTGGGTGGGGGAAAGAGGCGGAGAAAATATGTAACTCAAAATCTTGTGGAAATGAATGATGCAAACTATAATAAAATTTAAAAAAAAAAAAGAATAGAGGAAAACGGAGCCAGAGGTTATCCTATTTTTTATATTTGGAGTTGTATTTCATTTCCATGTCTCTACATCATTGTAAAATTCTTGAAAGATACAGACCACACTAGGAAGAGCTGTATGTACTAGGGGCAATGGGAGAGAGAAAGAGAGAGAGAGAGAGAGAGAGAGAGAGAGAGAGAGAGAGAGAGGCTAAAAGTTTCAAGACTGAACACCCTCAAGTGAGCAGTGGGGATACTAAAGTCTTTGCAAAAGGCCCCAGACAGGTACCCTGGATGCTGACAAAACCATTTGTATGGTGGCTTGAGTTAATGCCACCTGGTGGGCAAATTATATATGATACATAATTGTTCATTAATTAATTAAGTGACAGCCTGCTTTTCTGTAAACTTGAAGAAAAAGAAAATAAGCCAGTGTAGGTTGCTAATGGTACTACAGTACACTGCTATTGCCTGAGATGCCCACCAAATGCAAAACCAGCCTGTGCCACTGTCATATTAATTTTGACTTCTTGCTCTAACTAAAAATCTAGCTACATGAAGACAGCTGTTTCTAAACTGACTTTCCAATAGTCACCTGACCTGTAAAAACATAATAATGTAAAATCACAAAGAAAGTGTCAGGTGCTTCCACAACATGTCTTCTTGTTGCCATATTTTCAATTACATGGAAAAGCAAAAGAATTTAAACTGCAATATAGCCAAGATTACAAGAATCACAAAGATCTTAAACTCCTTGTGAACACTACTTTAATTGCTGGTACTCACATAAATATAAGCACCATTTTAAGAGTACCAACAGTTAAATTAATGCTTTAAGAAAAAAACTATGCAATTCTTATCAGTAGTTCCCTGTTAAGATCTATTCACATTCTTTTTTAAATGATATTTAGCATTTTCTATGTCTAGTACCTCCAATTTGCTTCTTGAAGAAAGATTTTCATAACACACAAAAGGATGAGTATTTTTAGTAATCTTCAAGTCTTGAGCCTTTTACATTTCTCATATCATACGAAAACATAGTTTGGTGTTAAGAAATGTATATAAATGGATCAAGTATATTTTCTCTTTTGCTAAATATATACTATATATATTTTGTATACATGCTTGGACATATGCATTGAGAGGCTGATTGATGTAGAAGACAGAGCACCAGCCATGCCAGGAGGACGTATGTTCTGACACATACTTGCTGTGTGTAGGTAGGAATCTACATTGGTAGAAGATGCTTCTTCACTATGAGTCCCCCATGCCAATGAAGTCACAGATGCAGTTATATAGCTTTGTATTGAGAGAAAAAGAGGGGGAAGGGGCTCCTTTTGCTCACCTCTGCACTGAAATCTGATTAACATGGGATATGTTAAGTTGGTTTGAAAGATTTGTAGAACCTTTCTACTTCCAAATCTTCTATTAACCATTGTTGGGATGTTAGGTGGCGGCTAGGTGGTGCAGTGAATAGAGTACCAGCCTTGGAGTCAGGAGGATCTGAGTTCAAATCCGGCCTCAGACACTCAACACAAAAACTAGCCTTGTGACCTTGGGCAAGTCACTTAACCCCAACTGCCCTTCAAAAAGCAAAAAAAAAAAAAAATTGTTGGTATGTGAACTGAAATGATCTTCATAGTAGCCTATCTGCTAGTACGTGGTGTTCATCATCAGTACCACAATGTGAAATGACCAACTATATCATCAAATGAGGTTTCTTGTTGCTCTTAAGCACAGAATAAAACCATTTCTACTAATTCCTTTATTTGCCTTTCTGAGTTAAATCTCTGAACCATTCTTCCATTTGGCTGCAAGTTCTTTTTGGCCTCTGACTTCATTTATAAAAGGAAAATCAAGATGGATATGGCTCCATGGTCACTGAATAAAGCCATTTGGTGAGAGCAATGGTATTACAGCTATGCAAGAGGGGCTAGATAGTAATAAGAATCAAAACATTTAGAGCATCTGCAAACACTAATTTAACTGTTGGTACTCTTAGAATGAAGAGGCAGCTGGGTAGCCAGAGGACAGAGCGCCAGGCCCAGGCCCAGCATCAGGAAGACTCGCTTTCCTGAGTCCAAATCTGACCTCAGACACTCACTCACTATGTGACCCTGGGCAAGTCCTGCTGCCCACCTCATTCTCCTCAACTATTAAAACGAGCCTTCCAGGAGTGTTGTGAGGAATGAATGAGACAATGAGTAAAGCACTTCTACCACAATGTCTGGTACACAGTAAGTCCTTCATGAATGCCTGTCCCCTTCCCTCTCTCCACACCTCCATCACTGCTTTTCTCTATTACAGTAGCTTATGCTATAGCATCCTAGTCTGTCACAAGTTTGACTGGAACTCCCGATTGTGATCCTAACCAGATAAAAGTACAAATGGGAAATATTCAGCAAAACAAATATATTATTTTTTTAAAAATAAATAAACATTGGAGGTATTTTTTGGTCAATAAGTGGCCTATAGGGATCCCTACATATGTTTTCTGGGCCACATTTCTATCTGTGTCTGACATCACTGATCCAGGCAATTCTCTAAAACCCTAAGTTACAGAGAAGCTGATGACGCCTCACCTGGGGTTTCCCTTAGCACAGTACCTGACACATAATTAACAAATTGGTAAATGTTCATTTACTTAATTGAATTGAAATCACAGGTTCAGTCAACAATATCCCATATAGCACCTTAAAGTTTTCAAATGCTTCCATTCATGTCTCATCAAAACCCTATTAAGGTGAAGAACTAAAGGTCTTATTGTTTCCATTTTACAGTTGAGAAAACTGAGGCTTAGAGATGTTATGTAGTAGCAACCACATGTAAGAAGAGGGATTTGAATGAAGGTCTCTCTGAGAGCCAACAACCAACATACTATCCACTGTGCCTGCTGCCCCAAGTAAGAGCTCACTCTTTGAATGTCCGACTTGATTTCCAGTGCTTAGCACAGTATATGGTACACCGTAGGTGCATAATAAATGTTTGTTGACTGAACATCAATTGACTGGATACCTAATACAATATGCCAAAATCTTTCCAAAATGTACATTTTGTAGGGAGACCACAGAAATCACTTTTTCTATTCTATTACTCCTAGTTCTTTGAATCATGCTTATTTCCAAACACTTATTCTGCCCCCTTCCCATCCACCATTTTTTTACTTTATGAATTGCTAGAGATTCACCTCACTTGCTATTATCACCTTTCCAAGGCAGTGGCCTGTAATTCCTTTTACCATTATTATTACTCCCAAAAGCTTCTGAAATTAAGAGGCTGGTTTTGGCTTCCAGTTCTGCTAGCTTAATGGCTCTGTGACCTGAGGAAAAGCAATCTTTCTGAGACTTCCTCATCTGTAAAATAAAAATGTGGACTAATGTAAATTATCTCTGAGGTCCCATCCAATTCTCAAACCCTAGTAAATATATATGGGAAGTCCAAAGGTGCTTCACTGCCTTAAGTTCCAAACAACTGAGACACAAATGCTGATCTCAGTTTAAGGTTTGCATGGTTTCTTTTGACAAGGCCTGAAATATCAACACTGCAAAGACCAACTCAGCATTAAGTGTATGTATATATATATATATATATATATATATATATATATATATATATATATATATATATGTATATTAGCATCACTACCTAGGCTACTCTAATTATAAAGATTTTTCACCAACTGCTTTGCCTCTCAATCCTCAGCAAAATGGTATTCCTACTTATCTCCAGAAGACATTAAAGGCTTCCTACCAAACAGTATACAATTAAACAGTCTGCAGAGACAGTCTGGTTACCTTAGTGTGAGGGGGATATGCTTCTTTGCCATGGCAGTAAGTACCTTGGAAGTATGCTTCCCTTCCCCCACCTCCATCCTAGTATTTCCAATATGTTTTCTGAGACTTCTTGGAGTTCTGAGACAATTTACTTGGCTGCGGAAATAGTTAATGGAGGAAGGGGGTGAGGGGAGGATAAGCAGGATATGATAGGAGTTGAAAAATCAAATATAAAGAAATATATTTATATACAGTCAAGGATTCAGTAGAAACTGCTGCCCATTGTGAGGATAGGAGAGGGACATACTGCACAGTACTTGTACTCTGGCTTGCGGAAAAGATGAAAGAAATTCAGTCCTCCTACCTCAGGAAGGGCTAGGGACCTAAAACCAAGAAGGATATGTGAGCAAAATCTTACAGGTGCGTGAATGACCCTTTGATGAGCCAGACAGATGAGGTTGCAAGACTGCTTAACAGCAGAACTGACAAGGTGGGAATTAGTTACAAAACATGTGAGCCTAGTCACAAAGAGTGATGACAATTCACGAACTGGCAGCCAAGTGGTCCCACAGTGACTGCCTTCGATGGAAGCAGAATACAAGCTCCAAGCCTCAACAGGAGAGCAGCACAGTTGCTTCAGAACTATGCCAAGAAGCTCCCCCCGGTGGGACTGAGACCAGAAGACACAGTGAGTAGCTGGGCCATAAGTCCTCAGGCAGTAGTGTTCCAGCTATAATAATCCTAACCACATCTTGGCAAGAGATATCCAGGTATGTATTTGGGTAACAGACCCTAAACCCTTCCCATATGGGAGAGTGTATTCACATTTGCAAAGGGAGCTGGGAATGATTCTGCCACTTGACCTTTCTCTATCACTTTACAAGTCTGTCCCAACTAGCACCTTGGCTTCTGATTTTTGGTTCCTGCCTCACACGTTAGTAAAGCAGGCACTAAATGGGGGTTCTAGTCATACAGTGAAAATTATTAATATCCAAGAAATACTCCCACATGATACCCAAGTGATACACCATGCCAAAGTTCAGTGGAATACATGTTGTTAGAAATAGCTTCTCATCCAATCTTCTCACATAGCAGCTCAGCAGAACTCAAGAACTCTGCTGATTTTATTATTCGGAAGCTCATGTGCTGGGCTTCCACAACCAGAAGTCAGGCATTTTCCAAGAAAGTTTACTGCTTTAATCTGACTTGGCCTTTCTAGTATATGAAGAGGAGGCCGTTGGTTTAAGTTGGATTCTGCTTGTTAATCATTCCCACCCACTCCCCTTGTCTTGTACATGTGCCCTGAGGGTTTGGCACTGGGTATGTTCTTATAAATCTAAATAATAAATTTTGGTTCCAATATGAGCCATAAAAATGTCCCTGCCCTTAGAGGATAAAGTCTTTCACTTTAGGAGGGGAAAAAACAAACAAACAAAATGATCCTGTCTAGGAAGTTAAAGTTGGGTGGGTGGTGCTTTTTGATAAGAATGTCAATAAAAGAAGTAAGAACAAGTTTTATAAGGGTGAGAATCCCAGGGGGTCATCTGGTAAGGCTACATGGGGAGTTACTAGGCTACCCTATTACCCAAAACAATGAACGCCTTACCAAAATGAATTAGAAAAGTGCAAGGTGGAGGCATGGGAAGAGGGGAAAGGGGAATACGGGATGAGGGAAGAGGAGGCATGAAGTAGGCGAGGCTCCCTGAAAAGGCAAGAATTTATCTTTCCTTCTTAAAATTCAGTATTCAGTTCATTTGAGGTCGTCAGCAAATGTTTAACATTGCAGTGATAATGAGAAAAAAGAAGCAATTATCCTATTTTGCTCCTTAAACACAGATGTCTGTGAAATGTGAGAGAATACATTGTAGTAGAAAGATTACTGAATTTTGGAGTCAGTAAACTTGGGTTCAAGTCCTGTTGTCTGCTATTAGTGAAACGTTAAGGAAGTTACTGGTTCACTGGGGTGAGATGGGCTAAATGGTCTCTTAAGATCTCTGCTCCTCTTAAGTTCTTGGATCCTTTGAAAATGCTTTCAGATGGAAATATTGACAAATTTAGGTTACTGGATAATATAGGTCAAAAATAAAAATGTTTACCTTAAATGCCCAGGCTAGCATTAGGTCTAATTACAACTAATAGTAAAAATACAATGGCAATGTACCACTTTCTAGAGAAATCTGATAGATTTCTCTCCTCTCATGGCTTTTGTAATTGAAAGCTTGTTCTTGGGATGAGAGAGAGCAGATCTGAAATGAACACAGCCTGGAGGTCATAAGGTTCTAGTCGCAGGACATCTCAGAGCAGAACTAAATCCCTCCAGAGGCCATCTATCAAGTACAGCATTGATCCCTGACTGTAGGAAAAGCAAACCTGCAGGAGATCATTGAAAATTCTTGAATATCAGTGACTTCTGAGCCTTGGTTAGAGGGGATACAAATGAGGGAAGGATGTTGGGTCTTGAATACTACTGTCATCCAAGTCAGTAATATGGGAACATACGATGGAGCAGGGGCCTCTGGGAACAAGTTACTTAAGCCATATGGATAGAATCTATGCCACTTCTAATCTAAAGCGACGGGGGCTAAATGTAGTGAGGTTCAGTGTGCCTCAGCCCTCAATAAGAACAATCCTTCTTGACCAGGGGACCTGATCTTTACCCACAGGCAGCCTTATCTCATGCTAATAGCTGGACCAGGAGCCTAGAAGTTACTCTCAGCTTTGTTCTTCATTGTCACTGTGAACTACGTTTAGGGACTTTTATTTTCCCAGGTCTCGATTTTTTAAAAAAATTATAAAATGAATGAATTTTACCAGATAATCTTCAAGGTACAGTCTGACTCTAAAATTCTTTGACTTCTACGAATTTGTTTTACCTCTTTCTCTATTATTACCATTGCTACCTGGGAGGTTAAAAGTGAATCCAGTTTCCCAATATCATTTCCATTTCTGGTGGTCCCCTTTGCCAACTCAGTAGTCCAGACAAGCAGGTAGTCTAGCCTTCACCTCATACTGGTTGCACGTCCTACTTTTTAGGTTTTACAATTTATTTTCCAATAATAACGTCCTCTATAAAAGCCTCCCTCAAACAAAGAAAAACAGTTAAGCAAAACTTATGGCAGTGGTGTCTGACAGGGTACATAGTATTCAGCACCCATGGCTCACCATTTCTTTAGTTGAGTAAGTTTTAATCAGTGAATTTCACATTGAGAAACAAGTCCATTCAAGTGTCTCCACCACATGCACACAATATGAGTACATAAATGTACTCCTGCACTCTCTAAACAATAATGAATTGAATTTCATTTTCTTACTTTCCAGAAGGTGACCAATGCATACATAGTCACATCCTTTTCATAAAGTTGGGTGGGCACACATGCCACATGTAAGTCAAGATTCTTCTGAAAACTCAGTTTGAGAGTCAGGGGAAGTTGGTAGCCCTGTCGGCATCATTTCTATGATGTGCCACAGCCCAACCTACGTGCATGGACAGCGGCTAATCACACAGGTAATGTGACTTAAGTGGCAAATACCTGAGTTCCAGGTGAGAGGCGCATTTGGCGAAATGCACAGTATAATTTAGCTGAAAAGTATTTTAATGAATGATTGTATGAAAGAGAAGAGAGCAATCTTAATCCCATCATAATAGCTTTAACTAGAACTTTTTTGAAAGTTAGATTTAGGAGTCCACCAGCTGAACTATATATCATCTAGAAATCACAGAACAGTAACAAGGGGATAAAGCTACAAAGAAGCTGATAAAAGGCAGAAGATGAGGAGAAGATAACATATGAAACGATTATGCTCAAGTTCCCAGGACGTGGCATGTATGGTACATTTCTCTCGGAAGAAACAAGGTGACTAGTTGTCTCCAGGTGGCTGGGAGTTGCGGGTGGGGGGAGTTTCAAGTTGAAGAAAGGTAGAGGGGATGTACAGAGAGATAAAGGAAGATAGCATATAATCATATGGCTATATGGAATCTTAGTATGCATTTAGTACATAATCATAATTTTATAGCTTATACAACTAAGGCCCAGAGAAATAAGTTATTTTCCCAGAGTCATCAGTACTCTAGACAATGAGGGTCAGAGTTAGAATGCAGGTTTTCTTCCTTCTGGGCCAACGTTCTTTACATAGACTGTACTACCTCTAGACAACATCTCTATTTGTCTAGGTTACAGTAGAATAAGCAGTAGATTCCAAGTCAGATTCAAATTCCAGTTCTGCTACTAGGTAATTGTGTAACTGTGGACAAATTTTCTCATTTCCAAAATAAAGGAAATGGTCCAGGTCAAGGGTGTTTAACCTTGTTTTTGTCACAGCCTCCTTTGGCAATCTGATTAAGCCTTGATGGAAATGCTCAATTTCAGTTTGAGGTAACAAAAATAAAGATGTAAATTTTGCCATCCAGATTTATAGACCTTCTGAAATCTACCCATGAACACCCATCTCCACCCAGTCTCCCTGCCTCTCCCAAGTTAAGGACCCCTGGTCTATAAGTCTTTAAGATGCCCTCTAGTTCAAGATCCTGCTCTTAAAAACCTTTACAATTAAAAGTCAATCTCACTGAGAGCTCCAATCCAACTGCTTTGAGACACTGGGGACTCATAGTTCCTGACACAAAGTAGGCGCTTAATAAATGTTTATTTACTGACTAACTCAGACCATGAAAAGATACTTCCAGTTTTCTATGTCCAGGGAACAACCACAACTTTAACAAACATTTACTGATTCTACCAAAAGCAACCTTTGGAACTGATATGGTGCCCCCTCCCTATGTCACTTCTCTCCCTTCACTGGACCCCTGAGCTCCTTCAGAGGAGTCTAGTCCCCTGCCTAAAGTATTCTCTCTTTTTCCTCTGCCTATTGGAAGCATAAGCTCCCTCCCTAAGACTCAGTCCAAATGTCACCTGTTCCAAGAAACTCATCCTAATCTGCCTTCTTTCCCACCCACCACCCACCCCCTTAACAATATCTAATACCTAACGATAGGTAGGTGATAAAGTAGATAGTGTATTCTAGGCCTGGAGTCAGGAAGACCTGAGTTCAAGTCTGGACTCAGACACTTATTAGCTGTGTGGCCTTGGACAAGTAACTTCATCTCTGTCTTCCTCTGTTTCTTCACATGTGAAATGGAGATAATAAAAGCATCTATCTTTCAGGGTTATTGGGAAGATCAAATGAGATAATACGTGTAAAAAACAAAACTTAAAGTAAGGACTTCAAAGCTAGTAAATAGGCGCTATTATTATCCTCATGTTCTAGATGGGGAAACTGAGACAAACAAATCAAGTGACTTGAATGCGTGGGGGTCACAGAGCTAGAAAGTGTCTGAGGCCAAATTTGAATTCGGGCCTTTCTAATTCCAGGTCCTGCACTCTAACCACTGCACCAACTAGTTGCCTCTGGGATGCCTCCTCTCCTGTTAATATTCCTTTGCCCGACAGAAGAACACAGGCTCTTTGATGCCAGAGACGGTCTCATTTTGTAATTGTATCATCCCCAGATCCTATATAGTGCCTAGCACATAGTAGGTACTTGATAAATATGTATTCCTTCCCCTTTCTTCCTTTAATAAATATTTAAGAAAGACAACTTTCAGGGTTCTTTACAACCTAGCCTCGTCCCTACACATACAATTTTATTTCTCACTATGATATATGTTCCCCGTATTACAGACAAACCAGTTTGCTTATTATCACAACAACAAACCATGTTCATCCTCAGTTTCCTGCCTTCACTTACATCATTACCCCCGCCTCCTAGCTAGAAAGCTTATTCTTCTGTTTATACAATTAGTGTCCATTCTTCAAGACCCAATTCAAGCTCTTAACATTCAAATTTCCCTGACACTCTAGGTCTTCAACCATCTCCCTTTTGAATTCTTATATTACTTAGTCATAGAATCCTAGAATCTCAAACTTGGAAGGAACCTGTGAGATGTCATCTGCTCCAACCTCCTGCCTGATATAGGAATCCCTGTACTTCAACATCCCTAACAAGTGTTAATCAAACCTCTGTTTAAACTATTTCAAGAACAATTGAACTGATTATTTATTATATGGAATGGAATATAATTCTTTTTTTAATTTGGTATTTTATTTTTCCTCAATCACATATGAAAACAATTTTCAACATTCATTTTTTAAAATTGAGTTCCAAATTCTCTCCCTCTACACACACACCCCCAACTGAGAAGGCAAGCAATTTGATATAGGTTATACATGTGTAGTTATACAAAACATATTTCCATATTAGTAATGTTGTAAGAGAAAACATAGACCAAAATAAAACCCAAGCAAAATAAAGTATAAAAAGTATGCTTCAATCTGTATTCAGACTCCATCAGCTTTTTCCACCCCCACCCTCCACCCCCGCTCTGGTAATGGATAGCATTTTTCATTGTTAAGACTTCACTGTTGTCTTGGGTCATCGTATTGCTGAGAATAGCTAAGTCATTCACAGCTGATCATCTCACAATATTGCTTTTCCTGTGCACAATGTTTTCTTAGTTCTACTCATTTCACTTTGCATCAGATCATGTAAGTCTTTCCAGCTTTTTCTGAGAGTGTGTAGCTCATCGTTTCTTATAGCACAACAGTATTCCATCATAATCACATACCACAAAGCGTTTAGGCATTTCCAAACTTATCGGCTCACCCCCAATTTTCAATTCTTTGCCACTAGAAAAGAGCTGCTATAAATATTTGGGTATAGTTCCATATTGCTCTATATAATAGTTGAATCTGAACTGAATAATTTTCAAGTCTGTGCATTTTGTTATTGGGTAACTCTAATTGTTAAGAAATTCTGACTTACATTGAGTCAACATTTGCTTCCTTGTAACTTCCACGCCTTGGTTCTAATTTTGTCCTCTGAAACCAAACAGAATAATTCTAGTACTTTTCATCATAATAATATTTCAAACATTTTAATGATCAATATTGCCCCCATTCGCAACCGCATATTTTCTTCCATAGGCTAAATAGCCCCAGTTCTTTCCTTCAATATTTATATGACATAGTTTCAAGTTCCTTTACCATTCCAGTGACTCTGCTTTAGACATACTCCAGGCTGTCAATGTATCTCTTAACATGGTGCCCCAAAGTGAACAAAGTAATCCACAATATGATTTGACTAGGGCAGAGTTCCACAGTTCTATCCCCTCCCTCATCTTGGACATAATTTTTCTAACTAAAACAACTAAGATATATTAGTGTCAGGGGTGATTATCTGGGAGAGATCACACATCAGGCATTATCAACCATTAATATCTTACCTTATTGTAAATGCTCATCAGATCAGTTGCAGACACTTCTCTGATCCATGGAGCAACAGAAAACAGGATAAATAAGTTTTAATGTGTTGGGGGTGGGTGGGAGGAGAGGGCTGAGATGACCTAAAGTACTTGACTCTCTCTAGAAAGTGTGTGCAGAAGAAAAATTCAATGAGAGACTCCAAAGAATTAGGGGGACATTTGTTTATTCATTCAATAAGTATTTACGAAATGCCAGCTATGTGCCAGGTACTATACTAAGCGCTGGGCATACAAAGAAAAATACCAGACAGTCCTGCTCTCATTATTTTACATTCTATTGCAGTAGGGATGGAAGAATCATGAAAACAAAGTGTTCAAATTAAATAGTGTCAGGGCAGGGGAGGCTGGCTCAGGGAACTATCAATGGGGAGATTTTCTTCCCATGGATAGAACTTCTATGGGACAAGGTACTTGAGCTGAACTTTGAAAGATGCTAAAGATAGTGAGATGTGGAAGAGGAAATGCATTTCTAGTCTAGAGATCAGCCTTGCTAAAGGCATAGAGATGAGACCTATAGGCTCATATGTGGAGAAGAGTTAAGAAGACCAATTTGGCTGGAACATAAAGAGCATGAAGAGAAATGGCATGCAATAAACTTGGAAAGGTAGGCCAGAGGCAACTTCTGATTTCTTAATGCCAATAGAAGGTTTTAAATGCCAATAGAAGAGTTCATATTTCATCCAGAGGCAAATGGGAACCACAGGAGTTTCTTGCTTCTGTGACTCTATAATTCTTGAGCAAGAGAGGGACATGAGAGGACCTTATGCTTTAGGAATATCAACTTGGCAGCTGTGAATAGGATGGGGGAAAGACTAGAGAAAAGGAAGTTAGGAGATTATGCATTAATTCAAGAAAGAGGTGAACCAGTATGAACCAGCCTGGTATCAGTGTGAGTGGACGTGTGTCGTATGATTATCTGACACCTTTTTTTTTTTGAGGGGGAAAAGCAAGGCAATTAGGGTTAAAGTGCTTGCCCAAGGTCACGCAGTCAGTAAGTGTCATGTGTCTGAGGCTGGATTCGAACGTGAGTCCTCCTGACTCCAAGGCCAATTCTCCATTCATTGCACCACTTAGCTGCCCCTCTGATATCTCTTTGATCTATCTCTTTGCATCCCCTGACTAATTCCCACTTGAACCCCTACTTTCATCCACCTGGAAATGTTATCCTTTTTATTCCCTAGAGAACTGGAAGGCACATGCCATGTGCCTTGAACTCAAGCGTAATTGTTCCACATATTATCCTCTCATCTTCTATGTTTTTGTATGTACTTTTAATAGGGAACATGAGATTCCACATAAAGCATTACCACACAAATTAGAATGTAGTAAATGTCCAAGAAGGACCTAGAAGACAGAGTTCACTTCTAGCTGACAGAATCTTGAAGATGCCTTAAATATTTAACATTATATGATTCTCTGACATTCCCTTGATCACTGAACAACAACAACAAAGCTTTAAGAGGAGGGATAGATAGTTACAGGCTTGGGTATCTTATGCCCAAGCCTGTAACTATCTATCCCTCCTCTTTTGCTTCCTGACATTTCCACTCAAATGACCTAACAAGAGCCAGACCTCCCAGCCCCAGCCCCAGGATGGGTCATATGCTCATCTAATGCTACCCCTCACATTCTCTACATTCTTGGCAAACCGGACTGCTAGAGGTGGCTTGATAGAGTTGTGCTAAAATGGGAGTCGGAAGATCTAGGTTCACATCCCAACTCTACCCCTTGTGGTCTTGTGACCAAGAGCAAGACATCAGTCTCTCAGGACTATGCTTTCTTCATCTACACAATGGCAATAATAATACCTACACTATCTTCCTCACAGGGTTATAAGGCTCAAGTGAGACCACGTGTATAAAGTGCTTTGCACACGTTAAAGCTAATTCTTATTATTAATAGCTGTTCTCCCAGATGTGCCACCTTAGGCAAGTCACTTAACCCGTTCAGTGCTCACAGTGGCAGTTCTCCAGGACTATAAATTACAAAGAAGCTGACCTGCATTAGTAGTGGGAATTTCCTCTTTGGGGAGTCCCTTGTGCCAAAGAATTCACAACTTTGGTTCCCATCCCTATCTCCCATTGCAGCCTGAATTATTCTGCTTCCAGGTCATAGGAGATGTGACCTAACCCTGTGGCTCCCCTTCTCTATCTAGCAACAAGTTTCTCCTCCTACAATGCCTCATTCAGGTACCACCTCCTCCCTTAAATGATCCACTCAATGAAAAGGGCATGGGATTTTATCAGTGTAGAAAATTTGTGATGAGAAAACTCCCTCCATATGTTGATAGGTGAGTAATCTGGAACTTAGAAACTTGATCCACTAAGAAGTCAAAAGACATGCCCAAGGTCATACAGCCAGCATGTGTCAGAGGCAAGACAGGAGATCAGGTCCTCCTAACTCCAAGCTGGCCCTCCATTCACTCTTGTCAGTCTGCCTCTCACTTTGCACGTAATTGACATTTAATAAATGGTTATCGGGTTTTTTTTTTAATTGAAGTAAATTGAAATATAGTCCAGTCACTATAGCTTCTAAGAAGCGTAGGTTCTAAGTGACTCCAACATTGGTTTCCCACCCACTTAAGAGTCAAGTTTAAACTCTGCTCCTTGTTCAGAAAGCCTTTCATCTGGTTTCAATATAACCTGAACACATCTCTTATTCCCAGTCTTAGTTTCTGTGGGTTGCTTCGTGGTATGCTGTGTATATGTGTGTGTGTGTGTGTGTGTATGTGTCTTAAGTCACCTTTTAAAAATATAGTACCATGAAATTTTGCTTTTCTCACTGGGGCATCATGTGCCCATTATACTTTTGAGACCAAAAAGACTAGTTTATTTCTCCACACAAAACTTTGGAAGTAACTACAGTATGAATGAGCCTTAGCGGACGAAGTTTCAATTATTTAACTTACAGACATGGGGGAGAGAGGACAAGAGACAGAATGTGCATGATTTTGGAAGAGAGGCTCTCTCTGAAAAAATGAATTCCTAAGATCATGTTTTTAGAACTGAAAGGTCCCTCATTGATCATCTAGTCCAAGGGTGGGGAACCTTCAGCCTCGAGACCATATGCGGCCCTGTAGGTCCTCAAGTGCAGCCCTTTGCCTGAATCCCACCTTCACAGAACAAATGCCCTTAGTAAGGCTTTAGTCAAAGGGCCCCACTTGAGTACATACAGGGCCTCAAAGCCACAGGTTCTCCACCCCGTCTGATTCCTTCATTTTACAGATGACGAAACTGAGGGTCAAAGAATTGACCAAGACTACTCAGGTAACAAAAACCATCTGATAATGCCTCCTACAAATAGTGCTGTGGCTCTCAGAGGACTGCCTGAGGAGGCTCTGAGGACACAAAGTGCCATATAGAAAATGCCCTCTCATTCCCTGACCCAGTTGAATGAGCTTGTTTCATTGGGTCAAAGTATCTTTAACCTATTAAAAGGCAAATCTAGAGCTGTGAGGTAAAAATTTCCTAACACCTCAAACTGTCCAAAAGCAAAACTAGGCCCAGGGAAGTGGAGACAGGCCAGCAAAGGCAGCCATTCAGTTCAACTGAACCACCACTGATCAGACACCCATTCTGTGCCAGGCACTGGGGGTACAAAGACGAAGACACTGCCTAGGGAATTCTTGTATGGTCCAGGTGCCAGCAGGATCAGTGACCTCTGGGGGCCCCTCCAACACTGCGAGCTCTGTCAGAGCTAAAGAATACTACACTGCCCATAGAGAGGAAGGAGGGTCAGCAATGTTGCTGGTGGAGATAATGGGCAGTGCCAGACTCTCGAAGGACAGTATGGAATAGAGAGGCCATTAAGTTTAGACTTCAGAGACCTCAGTTTGAATCTCAGTTACTTATTACCTATGGGAGATAAGGTGAGCCTCTATCCCTCCTAAGCCTCTGGTAACTGGTGGAGATTAAACCAGAAAAATCTCTGAGGTGCCTTCCAGTTCTCAAATCTATGATCCGAGAATATTTTCTCTATCTTTGTGTGTGTGTGTGTATGTGTGTGTGTGTGTGTGTGTGTCACTACCTCTGTCCCCACGTATGTATGTATACACACGCACACACACACACACACACACACACACACACACACACACACACACACAGTCGGGTGACTGGACTAACTGTACTAATTCCTTGTTCTTTCTTCTTCTTGCCAGGAGCAGGACTGTGCTGCCTTAGAACTTTTCTCCTGTGATATGTTTAAATGATATTTAAGGTCTGTCAGGACCTTGCACTTGGTGGTTTTCAAAAGAAATCATTTTTGAGCAGAACTACCTTCTCTGGCATAAAGTAATTGGAAAGCACCACAGATATCTTAATAAAACACATCAAAAGTAACTCTCCCTGGCTTGTTTTGACACGTCCACTTGTGGTTTGTGTCAACTTTAGCTAAACAGCAGGTTTTCTCAGACAGAACAAACCATTAAAATATTCAGCAGAGAAAGCAAATAGAGAGCTCCTTCTCTGTTTGCCTACGTTCAAAAAGAAGGAGATACTGAAAGGAGTGGCCAGCAGGACTCAAAGTGCATTTTTTCTGATTCATGCCTTTGCCATCTCTATTTGCATAGGATTTAAATGTCTAAGCCAGGGACACCACCAATTTTAAAAGGAAAATGAGGCATTTGAAAATCCCTAGAATACTGGGCCAGTTTCATATTTGCAAAGGATTGGCCGGATCTGATGAGTTTGATAAAGGTCAGAAACACTTGAGTAAATATATTTTCTGAGTTTAAGATTAGTATGTTAAAAAAAAAAATACCTGTCCTCCAATAAGAGGGGGAAGAGAATCTTGCATTTTGCCCCCTTGACTAACACTATTCTTAGTACTACCCTTAGAAGACAATCAGGCCAACAAACATAAGCCAGAGAGCAAACCTTTCCACTTGCCCCACTCTATGCATAGGCCCTGAGTGTGGGGGCCGGGGCTTATTTTTATGACCCACTGGGGCTGGGGCCGGGGCTGGGGCTGGGGCTGGGCCTGAGCAAAAATGTGAGGCAGGTAAAGCTTATCTGTGACACCACTGCCTACCTTTTCTGTGCCCCTTTCCCTCCACCCCTCACTCCAGGCACGCAGTACGCCACTGATACTGAAAGCAATTTTATATGCCAATTTACACTGCACTGTTAATTGACTTTAGAAGTTCCCTCTGCCAGAAGGAAAAAAGGAGATGTACAGTAAGTCCACAAACATTTTAAAGTATCCACTCTGTGCAAGGCAAATAAGCAATGTGCTATAGAGGTAAAGCACTGAAAGGATATTTGGATTCAAATCCCATCTCACAACTGGATATGAGACAATAGAAGTGAGTCCTGTGTTTAGAGGCCCTAGCACAGGCTCTCTGGAGTCTAGCACAATGCCTTGCATGTAGGCAGATATTCAAAGGATCTGTGATTTCATTATGAAGAGCTCCCAGTGTGGGAACTCCTTCCATCAACAGAGATTGTAACCCACTTATGACTTCAGAAATAACAAACCGTAGGGATTCTCCACGCTTGAGGAATATAGAAATTTCACTGATTAAGTACTGTACGAGGAATCAGAGATCAGCTCATTCAAGTCTCTCATTTTATAAACAAGTGAACTGAGATCAGACAAATTAAAATTCACCCAAAGCCACACAGGCAATAGTAAGTCCTCAACCCAGAGCATCTGACTATACACACAGACCTCTGATCAGTGTAGTGATCAGCCATGGTTCCAGAGGACTGATGATGAAATATGCTACATAATTCCTCACACAGAGGTAGGAAATGGACTAATATGCAGAATGAGACACGCATTTTTGGAAATAGACAATGTAGGAATTTGTTTAGCTTCACCGTGTACGTCATTTTTAATTTTTCTTTTTTTTCTTCAGTTTGTAGAGAAGGTAGGAAAGAAAAAGCAAATTTGGAAATTGAGAAAGCAATTAAGATTCTAAAGGTCTACCACCATCTCAAAAGACCAAGAGCATGATATTTCATTATCAGTCAGCAAAGGTATTTCTGCAGGGAGTTACCATCATGAGGTCCAGATGCTTTGCTTTCTGATTGTTTAATACAGGCATAGATGTTGGAGAGTCTAGATCGGCTTATTGGCATGTCTATTAGACAGACTGCCTCTCTCAAATATCAGATGTCTTAAGTGAGCTTTTGGCAGGTGCTGAATCATAGTCATTTCATGACTGAACTCCCTACATAAGTACCTATCATACAGACATTCTGTTTTATTAGTTAAAGTGAAAGACGTATTCTTCAGATACCAGAATAGAGAGGGGAAAGGCTGTCATTTTGCTGAGAGAGGGTGAGTCAACTAGTGTTTTTGTTATATTAGGAAAGCCAGAGCAGATAAAATTGGGGGTGGGGGGAAGGTAGCAACTATGGACCAATAGCACAAAGGGCTTCATCAGCCTCTGCCCCAATCTGAGGTTGCCAAGAATCTCTGAGCTACTGTGTTTCAAAGCTTGTCTATGGCATTGCAGTTGTGGAGTTGATGGCATTAGAAGAAGGGGGAACCAGAGAAACTACTAAGGAAGAGGGGTATTTATTGCTCCAGGTACCTGGTGTTTCTGTTACTCTGCATTATGAATGCCTCTAGGGGAGCAATGTGTGCTGGGTTAGGCTGAGAAATGCCTGACTTCTTGTGGGCAGAGAACAAAAACTAGAGGGTCTGGGTGATGATGATTCTTTATGTAAAGGTCAGGGACACTCTTCTAACAGTGACATTCTTCTGAACCTTTATCTTTCGTATACTTTTGTCAAAGGTTTTAGGACCCTGATAATATAATGTTACTGGACCTTCACAATTCCCACCAAAACAGAAAGCCAATCCACTTCAACATGAGTCTGTCCAGCAGGGAAGGGTGCCAGTCAATGTAGTCAATATTCTCCTCCAGAGGAACTTTTGGATCTTCTCAAGAATTTATTCAACTATTTGATTAATACAAATACTTTTTTTCCCCATATAACAGCAGTCTACAAAGTAGAGGCCTCAGTGTCATGACCACAAGGAGAGGGTGATTAACCTGTTGATCAATCATGACATCTGTCTCCAAGCCAAATGTACCTATCCTTCACCCTATACAGACTACCACACCACTCCTCTACCCCATTCCTTCCCCTGTACGTGCTCCCAACCCTCCCTCTTCTGAGCTATTCATTGACCTCTCAGGGCAGTTACAACCTAACCCTCTCAGGACACCTCCAGCAATATATGTGCAGGTAACATTGAGAAAATTTCTATCCTCCTCTATTTGCAGAATACCCACTGGGAAAAATACACATAAATATTTTATTGATAGGAGTGCATGATGACAAATGTTTGGATACCACAGCTGTAGAATAGAGAAGAAAAAAAAAATTTAGCCAAACACTTTTAGGGAAGGTGTTACCAGCTGACAGCCCAGTCCACAAAAGAAGCTCAACATTACCTCGTTCTAATTCTAAGAAGTGAACTGTGATAGGCTCATGAGTTTGTTGCAAAATGTGCCCACAAATTGCTGACTAAAATAACCTGTTGGGTAGGGAGAGATTAACCATGCAGATGTTTGTGAATGCCCACCAAATACAACCATTTTAGCTTTCCTCTAATTAATACTGCAAGGGTGGATTTGACCATAGTCAATTAATTAAAATATCTAAGCTGCTTCTTAAGATAGCTTTTGGTCAAAAATGTTGTCAGAATAACACAGGCTGCTTATCTTGTTTTCTATATCAGGAAGACAGGCATCCAATTAACCTTATAGTTCTTCCAAGTTAATATAGAGGTTGAGAAAGAAGTGGTGCTAGGAAACAGCCCCCTTTGACATCAAATAAGATTGAGATTCCATTTGCCATGAGACCACTAGGTAGTAGCGTTTAGACGTTTTTCCTTTTGGCCAGACCTATGATTTCATCGGGATAGGCTTTTTCACCACCAAGTGAGAAACTTCCTTTACCAATCCAGATCACTACTTCCTTTGCGATTTATACTATTAGAGAGGATTATTAGCATTTTACATATATGTTTATACAGATGCTTATATATTATATAACATGTCATAGTATATATTATAAATAATATTAGAGAACATTTATCATATTAGAGAGGGGCACTGAAAGGTGGCTTTTCCAATGCTGTGGGACTAGGTAGAAGGACTAGAAGCCAAGGCACACAGACTCCAAGGTGAGTTATCTATCCACAATGCTATGCCTAAAAAAGGCCATGAAAAAGCACCAATAATCTAGGATCTATGTGAAGGTTGTAATATTTGACCTAGAGACTATTCCTTTCCATTGAATTACAGACTAATAGAAGATCAATGAATTCTGCAAATTGTCTTAAAAAGATGTGAAAGTGATTCAGTGGTAAAATAATTATGTGTTAAGTCCTGCTTGCCCTTCATGTAATATAAAAATTATTCTCTTGGCCTGGAATGTTTCTCTCTTTCCTCTCTACCAGTCAACACATAATCCAGGCTTCCATCCTTTATGATCTAACCCAAGTTTCCACCTCTAACACGAAGCCTTTTGGGATACTCTATTCTGCCTCCTTTCTCTAAACTATTACATCATTAGACTTAACTGCTAGTATGAATTATGTACTATTTTTTATTCCTTTACCATTATTTCATGGTCCCTAAATGGATTATAAGGACCTTGAGGGCAGGGGCCTCTTTTACTTCCCCTGTATCTCACATAACATCTAGTATATTGCTCACAATATAGTCAGCAATCAGTAATTGTCTGACTTATTGATTTGACTGGGATTTGGGGAGTGTGGGGCCGTGGGACTAGAACTTCAAATGATCCTAGCTCAGTATGTGTTGAAATTGCTAGAGGTCAGTCATTGGTGAAAATGAGAAATACAATTGAGTATGGGTAATTAACATAATTCCACAGACAGGGACATAGGGAGAAACTGGAGAAACAAGTGTTCATTGTTCTTCTATGTGTTTAGACAATTTCCAAAGAAACTGTATGTAAATATGTCATTTGAGTTTGGGCCTTTAAGTTTGGGTTGTATGTTGAATAGATGTGTTAGCTTAGAAATTTGTCACCATAACATACAAAGTGCTAGAAAAAAGATGAGGGAGATGGCTAAACCAAAGCTAAGAATAGAATCTAATTTATGCAAGTTGATTATACTTGTAGCAAGAGTGATAATTAGAGATATTTTGAAAAAAGAGAGAGAGAGAAAGAGAGACTGGAAAGTGAAGATAATTGGAAGATTTATTTACTCACTATGTTTCTCCTAGGCTGATGGATAGATCTGAATGTAATCTTTAATTATATTAATATGAAAACAATTATTGATATTCACAAATATGTTTCATAGAACTTCAAAATGATCCAGATGCACATGAACCTCCAGAACCATCTTTTTAAAAAATTTCATATACCTCTTTTGAATATCTTTCCTATTTTGAAAAAAAAATAACTGTAGAATAACTCGATCATTTAAAGATAACGATCTTCCTCTATTAAATTAATAAATATCATCATTCTCTTCAGTCAAGGTTTGGGTTTGGACAATTAATTCTTCCTTTTGAAATTTCCATTATTGAGTTTTCCAAAGAAAAGCATGCTAATAATCTGACTTTGTCAACAAACAAAACATAAAGGCATCTGGGAACTTGAGGGGGAAAAAAACCCCAAACTATGGAGACCACTGTCAGCTAGGTTTCAGGCCTGAGAATGAACTACAGAAGAAGAGAAAGAAGAGGTTTGAAATTCAAACCCAGTGTAGAAGTATAAATTACGACTCATTCCTGGGTGGATGGAGAAAAGAAAGGGGCAGAGCAAACGCAAAAATAGGAATTAGGAACCGATAACAGAAGAACATAACTATAGATTTCCATGACCAAAATCACTTTCAGAAGAATCTGAAAATGTATCAGGCCCAACTCTTAAATTTATAATAAGACAACAGACTAAGTATCTATGCTTCACGTCATAGGATTTCGAGCTAAAGGGGATCTGAGAGACCATGTAATCCACTCTTCCTCATTTTACAGATGATGAAACAGAGACTCAGAAAGCTGAAGTGACTTAACCGTCACCTTGGTAAATGGTTTGAATCTCTTCTCTGACTTGCTGGCTGTGTGACCTTGGCCAAATAAGTCATTTAATCTTTTCCTAGTTTCAGTTTCCTCAAATGCAAAATACAGATAACAAAACTTCATGCCTTAATCCACAGAGTTGTTGTGAGTAGTATTTTATATATGCCTTGAAGCATTAAAGAAATGTGCATCATTATCTTTAGCGTCCAGTCACTTGTGTTTGGGACAAGTTAAAAAAAGAGTATAACCTTATAATAACTAGTTCACAGTATAACCTTATATATAATAACCTTATAATAACTTATAATATAGGAGATAATACTGAAAACAATAGGTTCAACAAGAGTGATGTTATTAGCAGGAGCACTGGGTCCAAGGCAGTTTAACAGGGAGATGCAGTAGATGGGGATGAAGTGCACGGCCTCAATGATGGAAAGATTTTTTTCAGATTTTTTTAATGGCAGAAGGAAAGGTCATACTATGCATTTCAGGTGCTACAGTGGATAAAGTGCTAGTCTTGGAATTAGGAAGACCTGAGTTCAAATCCAGTCTCAGCTGTGTGACCCTAGGCAAGTCATTTAACCTGTCTGCCTTGGTTTCCTCAATCGTAAAATGGGGATAACAGTACTAACCTCCCAGAGCTGTTGAAAGGATCAAATGAGACAATATTTGTGAAGCACTTAGCACAGTACCTGACACATAGTAGGCTCTAATCTTATTTCATCCTCCTATTAGGCTACCTTTGAACTCCGTGCTTCTACTGCCATCCCTGGATGGCTTCACTGAGAGAAGGCTTTAACAAACAGGTAACATATATGAGGATCATAGAGACTGGAGCTAGAAAGGCCACCTCATTCAACCCCCTCTTTTTATACACATGAAAACAGGTCTGGATAGTTTTAAATGTTGTGTAGGTCACAGAGCTAGTAAGTGCAGAGTCAGGATGTAAATCCAAGTCTTATGACTTGATGTCCAGAGCTCTGCTTTTTCACATTATATCAATATTGTATTCTCTTCCTTTGACCAAGCCTTGGAGCTGAGTTACATAGGCAGATAAGAATACAGAGGATATTCAGCGCAGGCAAGCAACATTAAAACAAATTTGGAGGCCAGAATAAACATGATTTGTAGGCTGGGGAACAGTGAGAACACTGGACTAACTTGAGAGTGGCTTTGTTTGGTAACTGGGAGAGATAAGGTTAGGTAAGAAGGGTGGGTCCTTGGACTGAAAAGAAGCTTTGGCTCAAGGCAGTAAGCAGCACACTGAATAAGAGAATGGATTTATAGAGATGGGCTGTTAGGAAATACAAAGATAATTTGCATTTTTACATGCTTGATGGCTTATTTTCCTTAGCGGAAGGGTCCACCATTTAGAAGGAATTCAATCTATTTTCTGAGTGGTGTTGGAAAGCAGGAAGAACTTTTTTCAACTGGATATGAAATTAAAGTGGTTATTCTTCTGTCAATTGATGCCTGTGTTGCTAGTCGGTATGTTTGTATACTTCAAGCTCTCTGGACCAGGGATTATCATAAACCTATTAAAAACTATTTTCCCAAATGATAGAAATCCACTGATTTGGGGGAGGCATGGAAAAGCCTACTCTTTTGGTCCCGGAGAGAAAGGGGCTTATGAGCAGAGCAACCACTAAGACCTCAGGAGAGTTTTAAGGCAAGGATTCCACAGACAGGGTTAGACAATATTGAATGGAACATCTTCACATTTCCCTAAATTTGACAGTCTTAATCTTCTTTACCTGCATTGGCTTGTTTTATTTTACTTTTACCCCAAATGCAAATACTGGGAGTTGGGAGGGGAGAGAAAAGGATAGCACATGAAAGCATAGACATGTTAAGGTAAATAAGTTGAACAAATTCACTTCTCTGCCAGAAGGAATAGGAAAAAAGCATTGGAAACTTGTGTCAGAAAGAGTAAATTGAAAACAAATTTCACTAGGTGGTTGGCCTCAACAAAGATGGTGGTATGACCAAAACTGAGCACAGAAAGGAGGCATGGACCTCAAGGTGATCTCTTGCCTGCACTGAGTTCCCCAGAAAGTTGATCACTCCAGTCTGGATCCAGCCCACTTAACTCACCCTGTCTCAGGTTCCTTGAGTCAAAGAAAAGTCACCTCTGGAGGTAGTTGTTATCTCAACACTGGTGAACTTCCATGCTCAATTAAAGCATCACCACCCATGAGGTCTTTCCTAATCCTTCAAACTATTAATGCCTCTCCTACCCATCAAATACCTTGTATTCTGCATCTACTTATTTGTGTACAGGCTGTTTCCTTCACAGAATGCAAATTCTCTGAGGGCAGGACTTGTTTCATGTTTATCTTTGTATTCTTATTGCCAACTTTGATACTTAGCACATAATAGGCACTTAATAAATGCTTACTGATTGATGAAGCTAGTAGATTAGAAACGACAAAACAGAAACGGCTGCAAAGAATGAAAACTCAAGTTAATTGGGGAGATCATAAGACAGCACCCAGATGTCTATGGTTGGTTTAAGTGACCAGGCTCAAAAAAATTACACAGCAGGGTTTTGAAAGAACTTGCCCAGATACAATCAGCCATCTCTGAAGACTGTGGAGGATGTGCTGCAGAGAGAGAAAACAGCATATGGGCTCACAGACCTGGTAAGCCCTGCCACAGGGCATTATGGACCTATGGCTGCTTATTCTTCTTTCAAATATTCCCAGGAAAGAGTCTTCAGGAACCTGTCTCTGAGCCTGACCACCCAGATACTCAGCATTCCTTTCTGACATTTCACCTGAGATAGTTTTGGTTCTACAAAAGGCAGTAATCCCACACTTTATCTGTAGGAAAATCGCATGCAGATGGACCTACTGATAAAGTACTCCCTAGTCACAATAAAAACGGGGCAGCTAAGTGGTGCAGTGGATTGAGTGCTAGTCTTGAAGTCAGGAAGACCTGTGTTCAAATTCAGCCTCAGAAATTTCCTAGCTTATGACCTTGGACAAGTCAATTAACCTTTGTTTGCCACTGAAGAAGGAAATGGCAAACTACTCGAATATTTTTGCTAAGAAAACCCAACAGACAGAGATCCATGGGGTCATGAAGAGCCAAATACAACTGAAATAACTCAACAACAATAACAAAGCAAGAAGAATAACTGGTATTGAGAACTGGCGCTTTACAATTTACAAAATATTTTACATTCACCAGTTCATTTGAGCCTCTGCACAACCCTGCAAAGTAGGTTCTGCGGTGGCTACTATTTTTTCTATTATATTTTATAGTTAAGGCTGGTTGCTGTTCAAAGCCCTGTACAGTGCATTTCCAAATCTGTTCCTCAGTGTTATCACCCTTTTACAGGTGAGGACCTGAGGCTCAGAGAAGTTAAGATTATTTATACAGCGAGTAAATTGCACGAGTCAAAACTCAAGCCCAGATCTTCTGACAAAGAATATGCTATTCTCACTATGTCATTCTACCCAGATTTGTAGCTGCATTTCTCTTTTGAAAGCAGAGACTGGGGCAGCTAGGTGGCACAGTGAATAGAGCACCAGCCCTGGAGTCAAGAGGACCTGAGTTCAAATCCAACCTCAGACACTTAAGACTTACTAGCCATGTGACTTTGGGCAAGTCACTTAACCCCAATTGCCCTGCCTTCCCCCCTCAAAAAAAAAAAAAAAAAAAAAAAGAAAGCACTGAGACCCTTTCTATGGGTAGGACATCAGTGAGACACTTCATTACTAGCTGAAGGAAGTGACTCTTTCTGGGAAATGAAGTAGAAAGTGTGTGGCCGGGAGAAGACAGCAAATCTAATTCAGGCATTATCCCTCTAGTGCAGGGGGTCATTAGCCATGTTCTTGCTCTGGTCCACTTTTCTTTCTTCCAGCTACTTGAATCTCATTGCTTGAGGAATCCTGGCTCCTCCAAACCTAGCAAGTTCCAATGCAATGTTGGTCATGTGGTCTTAGTCTTCCAAACTCTGCATAAAAGTAAGAGCCTTTCAATTAGGTAAAAGGTGGTCACTGATTGCCTTATGTAGACTAAAACAATCCATTAAATTGGAGATTTCTTCTAGACACATCAAGTCAGCAAGACTAACAACAAATTTCCAAATATTAAATTAATTCAGACTTAGCTACTTTGGCATTTATGATAATGTAGACACTGGCTATTTTGAAGATGATCCAATTGGCTACTGTTGAAAGATCAGTGAATTCATCAGACTGAGATAGTTCCTTTTTGCCTGTAAGACAAAATACAAATTCCTCTATTTGGTATTTAAAATCCTTTCCAATCCAACTTCAATCTATCTTTTCAGAATGATTCCATATCACACAATCAATTTTCTAGTTCAAAAGACCTATGTGCCATGCCCATTACAATGATATTCCATCTATATTCCACCTCCACGCTTTTAACAGATACTGTTCCTACGTCTAAAATGTTCTCCCCACTCTCTGCCTTTATTTCTTAGAATCTTCATCTACACCGTTTTCCATGTGACCACATATGAAACAGAGAGGTTCCCAGGAGGTAAAATGGACAATTTTGATAATAAAAGGTTTTGCACAAACAAAACCAATGTAGCTAAAATTAGGAGAGAAACAGGAAACTGAGTGGGGAAAAATCTTCAAAAGTTTCTCAGATAAAGGTCTCATTTCTATGACATTCAAATTTATAAGTCATTCCTCAACTGATAAATGGTCAAAGGATGTGAGTAGGCAGTTTTCAAAGGAAAAAACACAAACTATCAATAGCCATTTGAAAAACAATTTTAATCTCTAATAATTAGGTAAATGCAAAGGAAAACAACACTGAATTAACTCACACCCTTCAGATTAGCAAAGCTGACCAAAAAATAGAAAATGACAAATGTTAGAGGGGCCATAGGAAAATGGTACATTCATGCACTGTTGGTGGAGCTGATGACTGGCCTAGCCATCCTGCAAAACAATTTGGAACGATACCTCAAAAGCTATTCTGTGCATGCCTTTTCACCCAGCAATACCATTACTAGATCTTTACTCCAAAGAGATCAAAGAAAGAGGAAAAGGATCTACACATGTGAGGATAATTATAGAAGCTCTTTTTTTTTGGTAGCAAAGAACTGGAAACTAAAGAAGTGCCCATCAATTGGGAAATGGCTGAACAAGTTATGGTATAGGAACGTGATAGAATACTTTTGTGCTATAAGAAATGATAAAGAGAATTGTTTCGTAGAAAACTAGGAAGACTTTTATGAACTGATGCTCAAGTCACATTGTCAGTGAGTTGACAGAATCAGAACCAGAGCTCACATTCAGTCAATCACTGAGTCAATCAAAGTTTATTAAATGCCTATTACATGCCAGGTACTGTGATAAATGCTGTAGATACAAAGAAATGTAAAAGATAGTCTCTGCTTTCAAGGAGCTCACAGCCTAAAGGGGGAAGACAACATGCAAACAACTAAGTACAAACAAGCTATATATAGGATAAATTGGAAAAAATCAATAGGGGAAGGTACTAGAATTAAGGGGGACCAGAAAAGGCTTCCTATAAAAGGTGGGATTTTAAGTGGGACTTGAAGGAAAATGGGGAAGCTAGGAGGTGGAATCTACTTTGCACTAAATCAAGCAGCTGCTATTCTCTATTATCCATATAGAATCAGAGAGATACAGAGATAGACAGAGAAAGACAGAGACAGAAAGAGACAGAGAGACAGAGGAGAGGGGGAGAGACAGAGAGAGAGGAAAGAGACTGAATTAAATAATAAAGATTTAATTATTCCTAGTTGGGCTTATGTAAAACCTGAACCGGGGCCAGAATTATAGTTTTAGTGTTTGGTCTTCAACACCCTCCTCCAAAGCAACAACAGCTTCCACACTTGCTCCATACACATAAAGGAAGAGTCTGACCCAGCTGTACTTTCTGCAAGTCCTTTAAGGCTCCGAACCCCTTACTGCAAAGCCTAGCAACCTCCCCTCTTTCCCCATGAATCCATAAGGCTAGAGAGGTCTATTCCATGTGAGTAATGAGATGGAAATCTGAGAATTCAACCCCAATAAAGCAAGTGTAAATCAAGTAAGAGGAAATTGATAGAATTCTCCAAAACTCTACAAAGTGTGCAGCCTCCTACCATCACTGTGAAAAGCTAATTTTGTCCCTGAGAATATAAAATCATTTCTCCTTAGCCTAACAGCATGGATACTTGAGATGATAAATGCCTATTTTATATTTTTTCCCCTGTGCTTTTGAAGTTTTGAATACCCTAGACAAGTGTTCCACTGGCCTTGCCTTTTCTTTTTCTCTTTTTACATCTCTGAATTTAGTTCTATAGAGTACAGGCAGCAGAAAGGGACTAGATAGAGACATTTTCATTTATTCCACAAGTGTTTGTTGAGTGCACTGTGCCAGATGCTAAGGATTCAAAGAAAAGCAAAACATGGCCCCTGCCCTCATGAAGCTTATAATTCAGTAGAAAACATAAGGTACTTCTCCAAGTAACAGAAACACAAGGATAAAAAGGAAAGTTCAAAGTATAAGAACATGGGTTTTCAGAGGAGAGAGAGAATATGTCCACATCAGAGTAATATGAAAAGGTATATACCATCTGATCTGGACCCTGAAGGATAAGGGATTTTAAAAGCATAGAATATACACTCCAAGGAGATAGAAAAGTTCAGGTCACATTCACGAATAGCAAATAGCCTAGTTGTACTGGGGTACAGACTGTCTAAACAAAGGGAAACAATGGGAAGCCAGACTGGAAAAAACAGTCATGGAAGGCCTTGAATGTCAGTTAAAGAAAAGAATTTTTACTTTATTTACTAAATAATGGGACCAAATTAAAAATGAGATATGGTGTTTTTGATTTTAGCTTTTGGCTTTTATCAGATACAAGCTAAAGAGCCTCACTTCACTCTCTGAAGCCAGAGTTGTAAAGGGGTCACTTGACAAAACTGTCTAAGTCAGCAGACCAATCTCTCTCTAACCAGGCCCCGCACTGTAACACTTGCCTGAGTGACTAAACTGGGGAAAAGTACCTATGTAGAGAAGAGAGGCTTTCTTTTTTCCCTTCATTTTTCTTTCTAACTCCAATTCAGACAGAGATGATTTAAGGCACCTATGAGAAGAAAGCAGCTTAAGAGCTCTACTCTCTGGGTCATGCAAGTAGCAATGGGACAAGGTCTAAGGCTATGGCACTTGGCTGAATAGAGAGCAGAGTCAGAATCAATCAAGGGGAAATGGTCCTTGCCTTCTGCCTAAGCCATATTGTGGCCTAAATTTAGTGCTTTTCTCACCTACTTCTCTGAATTTCTACGACTTAGTCCCCATAGGAAGCTCCATAATCTTATCCAGGAATGGCCAGCAACAATATTGTTTAAAAGATAAAACTGATCTTCAGCCTCAGTCTTTTCTTTTATGTATCCTCCCTACTCCAACCCCCAAGACTGATGACACACCCTTATTTCCACCCCAACCTCTCCAGTGTCCTCAACATCACTTTACCTTTCTCCCCTCTCAAAACCTGCTCTCAAAAAAATCTCTGGTCATTGTATTCACACTAAGGTATTAATAACGGATGAGACAATGTGTTAGCACTCCCGAAAATACTTATGTTTTAACACACCCAATCGATAAACATTTATTAATATGTGTCAGGACTGTGCTAAGTTCTGAATTAATAACTCAGAATAAATAAGGAAAGACTCTAGAAAAGCTCAAGTTCAGGCATGAATGAGCAAGTGGAAAAGGCATTTTGGAAGGGGAAGGGGCAGCTAAGGACACCCACCCGAGTCTCTGTAGTGACAACTTGTATAGAACTGCATTTTCATATGCATATGTAAGGCAGACCTGGCTATATCAGTGTTATGGGATTATAGAGGTCAGAGATAATTGTGTCCAATCCCTCTTTTTACACATGAGGAAACAAAGACCCATAGAAGTAAAGTAATTTGCCCAAGATCAAATAAGCATGTGGCTGGCACCCTGATCCAAGCCAGGCCTTCCAAGCCTAAAACCAACTTATCCCTCCACTGCACAAGGCTACCTCTGCTATTAATTTTTCCACCCTGCCCTAAAGAAGTAAGATGGCACAGTGAATAGAGTGTTGGGCCTAGAGGCAGAAAAACTCATCTGTGTGACCCTGGGCAAGTCACTTGACCCTGTTTTTCTCAGTTTCCTCATTTGTAAAATGAATCACAGAAGGAAATGTCAAACCACTCCAGTATCTTTTCCAAGGGCCACAAAGAGTTGGACTTGACTGAAAAAGGACTGAACAAAGAAACCAGAGAAGCCTCAATTCTTTGGTTCATTCAGATAAGAATGTATAGGTGAGTCCATAATTATTGCCCCTGTTTTTTGGATTTCTCAAGGTCTCCCTTATGAAGTTCTTTTTTTTTTAATCACATGCCCACCGATAAGAGAAATCCAATGCAGCTTCCAACGGTTCTCCCCTTTGCCTGCCTTCTAGCAACAAGAAAAGTTTGGTAAAGTCACAATCAGCTGGAATTCACACCTTCTCTTAATATCCAGATGCCTCTTTGATAAATGCCTCAAAACCAAATTTTCTAATGTACTTTCCTTACACACGTGATGCCTTTCAAATGAGGTCATGGATGTGAAAACAATTTGAAAAGTATAATCCAATAAACTTCTTGAGGGTAGAGATAGTATATGAGTGTGAAGGTAACAGAAAGAGCCCTAGGTTTAGAATAAGACTTTAGGAGTCTCAGTTTACTTATCTACAAAATGGGGGTAATGTCATTTGCCCTGTCTCACTGAGTTGTTGTGTGAAACATGTTTTCTAAATCTTAAAAATTCTCTGAGTGTTGCTATTCTCCACCTCTCCCTTTATACTTAGTGCAGTGGTTTTTTGTGATGAATAAGAAATGTATATCAAATGTTGAATTAATGATTAGTATTAGAGTAGTACTCCTACTTAACCAATCTTCTGGCAACCTCAGCTTGCTGGAATATAGCCCCTAGTATGGTTGACTAAAAAAGATCTCTGTATACTCAAAATAGTGGTCACAAAGTTCCTCCACTAAGGCCATATGTTTCACCACTAGGACTTACTCAGATTCTTACTAACTAGGATTTGACATGATTTTTAACAGACTGGTTAACTAGTTTCCCAGCAAATTAGAAGCAAGGTAGTAGGAAGATTTTTTAGGTAACTACAACGTAGATGCCAACACACAAGAACTCACATTTACATAACATTTAAAGCTTGCAAACAGCTTTCTTTCCAACATTGCTGTGGGGTAGATGCTATAAATATTTCTCCCTGGACTACCCCCATTCTGGTCTCTAAGAACAGTGCCTTCTACATCAGAATACCCCCCACCAAATGTGAATTGCCCCATCTGGTCCTATGGGTTGAGCTCATTCGTTCATTCTACAATTTCAGGCCCATTCTTAGCCAACTGGTATGCTTCCTGCTTTCTGATGGCTTTTAGTGTTCTACCAACATTTTAAATAATTACTAGCTAACTGAATATCTATAGGGGGAGAAGAAAAGGAGTTATAAAATATATTTATTATATTTATACTTCATCCAGAAGAAAGAATAATTCCACCTGTCACTCAGTTCACACCAAAGATTATAAAAGACACTCTCTTTGGCACAAAAATTCTTTTCAAGTGAATTAATATTAATTGAGCACCTACTCTGTGATACTCAGTCCTTGTAGGTACTCTGGGATAGTGGTATTAAACTCCATTAAAAATGGGGGCCATAAAACTGTACATAAGGATCCCTGTAGGCTACATACTGACTTAGAAAACCATGCATTAACATTATCTATGTTCTGTTGTATTTTTATTTATTTTGTTAAATATTTCCCAAATACATTTTAATCTGGTTCATAGAGAGTACTGGGGAGCAATGTGGTCCATATGTCTGACACTTCTGCTGTGGGGAATATGGAAGTGGAGTAAGACAATTTCCTCCCTTAACAGGTTTGTAATTTACCTGGGGAAGGCAGGATAAGTTATGGCATCAATATATATAGGACCAGAAGAGACTTGGAACTAGAATGATGCTACCTACTAACATGGCTATGAGAATGATTCCATCTCAGCCCTGATCATGCTCTTCCACCCATCTGACATTTTGGACTTGGCAAGAGAGCAAAGGGAGTGGGAGAGAAAGAATAGTTAAGGAAAGGTAAAGAAATGCCATTTCTCCTTAATTCTACCCACTACAGGGTTCCTACCTCTCATCAACCCTTTAAGATCTAGTTCAACTCAATCTCTTCTACAAAGCTTTCTCCAGTAATTCCAACAGGCAGTAATCTCTCCTCTTCCTAAATCCCTTGCAACTCAAATTGCCTAGACCATAAATTCTCACACTTGATTCCATTCTGTTAGCACTTATCCTGATCCTATCTTCCTTCCCTCTCTATTTCTTTCATGTAAGCCTTCTATCTTCAAAAGATTCTCTTTCATTAAGTTTTTTTTTAATCCTAAACAGGATATTTCTTCAATAAACAACCGATTCCTTTTAGGACGACTAAAACAAGCTCATGTTCTATTAATGAATCCAACCTTCAGAATTGTGGATTTGAGTTAGAGCTATCTCAGATTAGCTCTAGCTTCATTATATTTTGGTAGTTGTTTTTTTTTTTTTAACCTTACTGATGAAGCCCTTAGGGAGGTAACAGGCCTGGTTAGTTCTTTATTAAGCAAACATTTGGGAATCTGGTTGAGTAAGATGAGTGTGGTTGCAACAGCAAATCTCTCCAAAAAAATTATTGGGATAGAGGTGAATGTTGGTGGGCTGGACTAAAGCGTTGCATAAAGTGATGAATTACAAGAGAAAAAAAAATTTAATCTATGCCTAGTTAATTATCTTATTTTTCCCTAGGTTTTACATATAATTTATCTCTATTTATGTTATGTATAAGAGCCAACATTTAGCAAAACATGAGGAAGAAGAATAGCTCTTATCAAGGGCCCGATGCCTTTACAGAAGCAGGCAAAAGAACAACTTACATTAGGTATAATTATAAATAATGTGATGGAGCAAGAGTAATACCACCTATACGGCCAGATCTAACTTAGATCTAGACCCACAGAGTTGACTCCTACTACTCCCAAGTCACAGGATCATACATTTTAAACTCAAAGAGTTTTAAACCAGAAAGGATCTATAACCTACCTAGTTATTGGCCTGGAAAAGAAAGGGGTCTCAGGGAAGCAAATACTCTTCTAAAGACCTGTACGTACAAAAATGTTTATAGCAGCTCTTTTTGTGGTGGCAAAGAACTGGAAATCAAAGGGATGTCCATGAATTGGGGAATGGCTGAACAAGGTGTGGTATATGAATGGAATAGAATACTACTGTGCTATAAGGAATGAGGAGCAGACAGACTTCATAATAACTTGGGAGAGACTTATATAAACTGATGCTGAGTGAGAGAAGCAGAACCAGGAGAACTTTGTACACAATTACAGACACATTGTGCATGTGATGACTGGCTGTGATAGACTGGGCTCCTCTCGGCAATGCAACGTTATAAGTCTCACGATGGAAAAGGCTTTCCACCTCCAGAGAAAGAATTATGGAGTCTAAATGCAGAGTGAAGCAAACTACTTACTCTCTTTCTTTTTCGTTTTGTTTTGTTTCTTCTTTCTTGTTATTCATTCCATTGGTTATAATTCTTCTTTACAACCTGACTAGTGTTTAATGTGAAGGTATATGTAAAACCTACATCAGACTGCATGCCACCATGGGGGGGGAGAAAATCTGGAACTCAAAAACTTATGGAACTGAATGTTGTAAACTAACAGTAAATATTTTTTTAAAAAACGATTTAAGAAAAGAAAATACTCTTCTTGTTCCCCTCCACTTCTTACACATTGGCAGTGAAAACATGGGCAAAGTAAGCTCCAAACAGCCAGGCAAATTCTATGTTCTACAGACAATATAAAAGGGCTATCCAGCTTCTACTTCTGTTTGGAACACTCTGTTCACTGGTACCTCTATTCATTTATTGAATAGATGCTTACAAATGATGACCATAAAGCACTATAAGATGCAGAAGTAGCTTCTGAATCATAAAAGAAAGATTCCAAAGATTCCATTATGTTCTGCTTGGTTTTAGAACCAAATGTATTCCATCATGGCATTCAAATTCCTTGAAAATTGGTCATCCGCATATGACAATATATGTTAATTCTCAATGAACAAAAATGAGTCTCTTAGGTAATCAGGATGAACTCTCAGTAACTCTCAGTTCAAAAGGGTAAATTGGGAAGATTAGCCTAAGGTCTACTGCCCTATACTTTTTGTCCTCTAGCACTGCCTGGTATCTAGTGAGTGACTCAGGGAAGCAACCAAAAGAGCAGGGGAAGGTTGCTCTGACCGTTGATAAAAAAAAAAAAAACTGAGACTCATATACATACAATAGATCTATAAATTTCCAATTTCCACCACCATCAGAATTACCCACTGCCTCTTCCTACTTACATCAATATTTCAAAGACAGATTCCTTATTCAAGGCTACCCTTGATCTTTACTAACCATACAAAAGAATCACAGAATCCTAGTGTTCGAAGGGACCTCAGGGACCAGCCAGTCCAAGTTCTATACCAATCATCAGTCCCCTCTATTCATTGGGTCTCTGTTTGAAAATTCTGAATGATATGGAATTTACTATCTCACAAGACATCTTGTTTCATTTTTGGCCGGCTCTAAGTGGTACCAAGTTTATTCTTACATTAAGCCAAAATCTACCTAAATGTAACTTAGACCCTTCAACCAAATTCTGCTCAGGTCTAAACCCTCTTTTCATATGACTATCCCTTCTTACATATGAAGGCAGTAATCACATGCTCACTAAGCCTTAATTTTTTTTGAAGCTAAATATCTGTAGACCCTTCAGTCTTCACATGTTGTGGTCTTCAATCCCCTTACCCTCTTGATTACCTTTATCTAGAACTGCTAACTCTCATCAGTTTCCTGTCCTAAACATGGTGCCCAGAACTGGGCACAAAATCCCACATGTAGTCTGACTCTGTATTACCCTGAATACTAAGCTTCTATCAGCGCAGCCTAAGCCTCCTGTAATTGTAAACTGATGGCTCACTATGCTTGTGGGACACTAAAATCCCTAGATGTTTTATGATAAGAATTCTCTTTAGCAACACCTCCCTCAGATTTTTTTAAACAAAAGCTTCAGGCCATTTCAAGCAGCATATATGTGACTACCACAAACGACAAAACTATCTCCACACAGAAATGGTGTGAAAAGAGAGATCACTGGTCCAAGGCAATCATCTTATTGTTGCCATTATGGTCATGAGTTTTTTTTAAAAGGCAGCAAGAAATAACGGAAATAAAACTGAATCTTTCTTTTATGATTCAGAAGCTACTTCTGTATCTTACAGTGCTTTATGGTCATCATTTCTAAGCATCTATTCAATAAATGAATAGAAATACCAGGGAACAGAGTGTTCCAAACAAAAGTAGAAGCTGGATATTTTATATTGTCTGTAGAACATAGAGTCTGCCTGGCTGTTTGGTCTCAGGGCACTGGGCTGGAAGTTAAATGCCTGAGGAACCATGACGGTGTAAAGACCACCTGGGCTCAAACTCCACCTCAGATATTATACGACCCTGAGAAATTTCTTAACTTAACTCATTCTCAGTTTTCTTCAACTATAAAATGGAAATAACAATAGCACCTATATCATAAGGTTGTTGGGACGCTCAAATTAAATAACACCTACATAGATGTTGGGGTGGGGAGTCAATCAGTTCACCTTGTGATCAACAAATTTCTCACAACCAAGCTGATGAAATCACCTATGGGAGACAAGAAGATGTTAAGGTCTGAAAGGAAATGTAAAGAAAGGGTTCCATTTTGTTACCCCTTTATGAGGTATGAAATTCTCCATATTGAAATTAGTGGGCAAGTAGTCATTGTCTGGATAAGGGTCCAGCCATGCCCTTGGCAGTCTTTTAAAGAACAAGACATACTCTATTTAAAAAATCAGTCCAATCAGAATAGGAAACAGTTTGGAAGAGATTGACCAGGAGTTAAAAGAGAAGAGAGCCTGCCCTGACTTCTGAGTTAAGCACAGTGAGGAACAAGCCTAATGGAGTGACTTAGGAAGACGAACCCTGTACCTAAGGGGAGCAATATAAAGTATAGTATGAGAGGAGAAAGAACATTGGGGCCCTTCATTGTTGGAGGCATGAGTTGCACGTGGCACACGTGTTCCTGCATGTGCACTTGTCTACTAGTATACTCAATGTGCATGCCCACTTTTCCTCCTAAAACTACACGTGTATCTGTAGGAGAGTGTACCAGAGATTGATAAGAGGAATATTTTGTTATTCTTCTTATGACGTCACATGAGTAAATACTTTAAAGCTAATTGTATGTACTGGCTGACTATAGCAGTGGGCACACCAATAGGGTTTTGTTAGCTACAGTTTTAGGGGAACAAACCCTCAAAATAGTTTGAACTTACAAGTGGTCACACCTCTGGGGACCTACAACCCCAGAATAAAAGTTTAGTACATAGCCTTGAAGGTATTCTATATACTTAAAGATTTTTCAAATCTTAAAGCACCATAGAAATGTTATACATCATTATGATCCAGTATGGCTTATATGATAAAAAAAAAAAATTGAGTGTGTGCATAGATGTGTACATATACCTGTATGTATTCATGTGTAAACATATATGTGTGTATTCAAAATATATAATTATATAATATATAAAACATATAATTATATAACATATACAATTTGTTGATTCTCAATCACCCAGATTCTTTTTTTTAACAAGATATCCCATTCTCCAATAATTTAGAATAAAAATGAGTTTACTGTAATGAACTTTTTATCAAAAAAGATAGATACTCTTGACAAATGAGTTAGAGGAATAAAATGTGATATACATCTTCAGACACTGCTAATATGTTGATGTGTTTTGTTTAATTCCACTTATGAGTTACAAAGAAAAACTAAATGGAAGGAAAGGTGAGCTAGTGGATAATGATAGAGATACGAAAAAAGGAAAATGCATCAATAAAACATTAAAAATACATGGTTTTTCCAGCAGTTTCTGTCAAATGATGAGTTTTTGTCCTTTAAAAGCTTAGGTCTTTGGGTTTATCAAATAACTAAGGTTATTTATTATGTACTTAATCTATTTCACTGATCCACCACCCTGTTCTGTAGCCAGTCCCAGACTGTTTTGCTAATTACCACTTTATAATACACTTTGAGATCTGGTATGGCTAGGCTACTTTCCTTCATGTTTTTTCATTGATTCTCTTTATATTCTTGACCTTTCGTTTTCTAGATGAATTTTGTAGTTTTTTCTGGCTCTATAATAAGTAGACAATACAGTTGAATTGTCATTTTTATTACATTGGCTCTGACTACCCATAAGCAATTAATATTTTTTCCAATTGTTTAGATCTGACTTTGTGTGAAACGTGTCTTGTAACTGGGCTTATATAGTTCCCGGATTTCTCTTGGCATGTAGATTCCCAAGTATTTTATACTGTCTGCAATTATTATTGATGGTATTTCTAGTTCTATTTCTTCCTACTGGACTTTGTTGGTAATATATAGAAATGCTGATGATTTATGTGGGTTCACTTTGTATCCTGCAACTTTGCTAAAGTTGTTGATTATTTCAACTAGTTTTTTAGCTGATTCTCTAGGATTCTCTAAGTATACCATCATATCATCTGCAAAGAGTGATAGTTTTATTTTCTCGTTACCTAGTCTAATTCCTTCAATTTCTTTTCCTTCTCTTATTGCTATAGCTAACATCTCCAGTACAAAAACTGATAATGGGCATCCTTATTTATTATTTATTAAAATTATGTCTTGACAAAAACTTCTGGAAAAACTGGACAACAGTATGGTAGAAACTAGGTATAGATCAACATCTTAAACCACATACTAAGATAAGGTCAAAATGGATAAAAGATTTAGAAATAAAAGGTAATACCATAAGCAAATTAGGAGAACGTGAAATAGTTTACCTGTCAGATCTATGGATAAGGGGAAAATTTAGGAGTAAATAAGATACAGAGAACATTGCAAAATGTGAAATGGATAATTTTGACTATATTAAATTTTAAAATTTTTGTAAAAATGAAACCAACACAAAAAAAATTTAAAAGAAAGCAGAAAACTGGGGAGGGATGATTTACATCAAGTATCTCTGTTAAAGGCCTCATTTCTCAAATATGTAAAGGACTGAGTCAAAGTTATAAGAATACAAGTCATTCCCCAATTAATAAATGGGGATATGAACATATCAAAGGATATGAACAGGTGGTATTAAGATGAACAAATCAAAGCTATCTATAATCATATGGAAAAGTGTTCTAAATAACTATTGATCAGAGGAACGCAAATTTAAAAAACTCTGAGGTACCACCTCATACTTATCAGATTGGTTAACATGACAGAAAAGGAAAGTAATAAATGTTGGAGAGGATATGAGAAAATTGAAACCTAATACATATTAGTGGACTTGTGAACTGATCTAACCATTTTAGAAAGCAATTTGGAACTATTCTCAAAGGGCTATAAAACTGTGCATGCCCTTTGACACAGAAAATTTACCACTAGGTCTGTATCCCAGAGATTTTTTTAAAAGGCCAAAAGTATTGTACAAAAGTATTGTACTGTAAATTTACTATTTACCAAAAGTAAAAAGTACAAAAATATTTATAGCAGCTCTTTTTGTGGTGGCAAAGAAGTAGAAATTAAGATGCCCATCAATTGAGCAATGGCTGAACAAATTGCTGTATATGATTGTAATGGAGTATTATTGTGCTATAAGAAATGATGAGCAGGATGATTTCAGAAAAACATGGAAACAAGGAAAGATTTGCAGGAACGGATACAGAGTGAAGTGAGCAGAACTAAAAGAATACTATATACAGTAACAGCAATAGCATATAATGAACAACTGTGAACAACAGCTGTTCTCAGCAATACAATGATCCAAGACAAACCCAAAGGATTCACGATGAAAAAAATACTATCCACCTCAAGAGAAAGAATTGATGTCCCCAAAGACATCCAAAAAAGGGGGAAAGAACCTATTTGTACAAAAAAATATTTATAGCAATTCTTTTTGTGGTAGCTAAGAATTAGAAATCAAAAGGATGCCCATCAATTGGGGTTAAACAAGCTGTGATATATGATTATAATGGAATATTATTGTCCTATAAGAAATGAGAAGCAGGATGATTTCAGAAAAACCTGGAAAGACTTACATGAACTGATGCATAGTGAAGTGAACAGAACCAGGAGAACACAGTACATGGTAGTGGCGATATTATTTGATGAAGAACTGTGAATAACGCAGCTATTCTCAGGAATACAATGATCCAAGAATATCCCAAAGGACTAATAATGAAGCATGCTATCTGCCTCCAGAAAAAGAACTGATATTGTTTGAATACAGACTGAAGCACGCTATTTCTTTCTTTCTTTTTCTTTCTTTCTTTCTTTCTTCCTTCCTTTCTTTCTTTTATTCAAGTCTTCTTACACAAAACGACTAATATGGAAATGTTTTACATGATCACACATGTATAACCTCTATCTGATAGCTTACCATCCCAGGAAGGTGGGGAGTAGGGGGAACAGAGGGCAAGAGAGTTATAATTTGGAACTTAAAACTTTTTTTTAAATGTTTAAAATTGTTTTAACGTGTAATTGGGGGGAGGAGGGAAAACACATAAAACCAAAAAAAACCCTGATATCACCTAAATACGAACAGAAGCTTACAATTTTTCATTTTCTTTCTTTCTTTCTTCCTTTTTTGAGTTTTCTTGTACAAAATAACTAATACAGAAATGTTTTCCATGACTGCCCATATACAACCTATATCATATTGCTTACCATCTTAGGGAAAGGAGAGAACAGGGAGAAAGGAATAGAATTTGGAACCCAAAGCTTAAAAGTTTTTTTAAAAAACAATGAATGTTAAATTTTTATTTTACATGTGATTGGGAAAAATAAAATATTATTTTAAAAATATACAGAAGAAAACCAACAGTTCAAAAAGGGACACAAATAATACAATTTTGTTCCTACCTTATTAAATTTCATATACACTTTTAAAAAAATACACAAATGTATGCTTTCATATATAAATCTCTTGTTTTTCTCTGTATATGAAATATTTGTATCTGTTAATGATCATCAAGTTCATAATTTTTTTAATGGCTACAGATACCATATAAAAAATAAATTTAGGTGCCTTAATTTAACTAGTCATCCAAAAAGCACAAATCAACAGTTCTTAGGCAGGCAATAGAAGAGTTACCTAAGTAATTAACATTTTTGACAGAATGATACAGTTCAACTTTTTTTATCTGTGAAAGAATAAAAGGACTTTGTCTTAAGTAGCCAACCTAGCACCAATTTGCTGTCCAAAAGAATTCTTTCAAAATTAGATGTTATATAAATATCACTGGGGCCTGGGATGATTACATAACATGGACCTAGTACAACAAGAGCCCAGTATCATTCATCCATACTTTTCCAATCCATCCCATGGCGCCCATTTCTAGGATCACACAATTTTCAAATATTGGAACAAAAAGAGTTTGGGTTATTGCTACTGTCCCAAAAACCAACAGGGACTCCCTCTGGCAATCCATAAAAGGGTCAAAAATGGGATAAATATTCCAGTAAATGACAAAAAAATGAGTCTCGATGCCTTTGACAAAAGGCAAATAGATTATTGACGCAAATGGAAAACTGAAACTGGCTAGTGGAATTTTCCAATCCCACACTAATGGAGAAAAACAATCTTTGGATACCAGCTTGGCTAGAATAGTCTCAATTCGATGCAACTCTATGAAAATAGCTTCAGTAACTGTTCCCATTTTCATAGTTGGGTATCTGTTGGCTAGGAATTCGTGTTTCTGGGCCTAGGTCATGCGGGGTCTCACTTTCCTGATTGCCCATATAATGTCAGAACTTGTTGGGAAATTAATGTTAGCTAAAGCACATGGTAGCAAGAACCTAGACATGTTTGGATTCGATATTTTTGTGATATATTTTATCCTACCTAAAATGTCCTTGTTTCTAATTTGCCTAATTTGCCTCTTTTAACATCCAGCTTTCAGCCATTAACATAGTACGGTGAATGTTTGTTGACTGTAGTTAAAAGCAACTTTCAAAGAAACTTTTGAGCTAGGAGGAACATTAAAGCATTGGGGTTCATAGGATTTAGGGCTGAAAGGGACTCTAGAAAGCACAAAGATTAAATGGTCCCTAAGGTCTTAAGGGTCATGTCAACGCTTTCATTTTACAGATGAGGAAACTAAGGATATAAAAAGTAAAATGATTTCTCCAAAGCAGAACAGATAGTAAATAGCAGAATCAGGATATGAACCCATGCCCTTGATTCTAGATCTATTAGTCTTTATACTACACTATAATCCAACTCTTAGTTTTTATAGGTGAAGAAACAGAAATTAAGTGACTTGCCAGAAGTCACAGTAAGTAGACTGAGAGTCTCCAACGTACTGTTTCTACCATACTCGAATAATTCTATTTTCCTTCTCAAATACCACCAAAGGCAATCCATTAGTAATAGAATCCCATTTTGGTATAGTTCACTATTACATGATTTTGGATATATAAAAAATTTTCCAGGATTCATACTTAATTTTTGTAGCTAAGTGTAGGAATCTGTTGTGGTACAGCTTGTTATCACAGAGGAGAAATGTTTATAGTATTATGGATTTAAAACTAAAAAAGAACCTTAAAGATAATCAGTCTTCAACAGAGACTAGAGTAAAGAAAGAAAAGATGTCAGTAGGATGTGAGATGAGAAATATAGAAGAGGGAGTTCTTGGCAGACAACCAATCAAATTTTTTGGTAAAGTATGAAGTGAGGTCTTCAATTGAGAAGGTGGGAAAAGGAGGTGCCATGGGAAACTTGAGAACCAACCATAAGACCTGGTAGATGAGGAAACTGAGGCCCAGAGAGGTAAAATCACATATGGAGTAAGTAGCATAAATGTCTTATTTGAATCCCCTGTGCTTATCACAGGGCCTAGCATATACTAGGTGCTTAATAAATGCTAATTGACTATTGATTAGCAGAGCTGGGCCTTAAACTCAAGTTCCCTGATTCTAAATTCAATATCTTCTTAAGTCTAAGATATACATCATTACATCTTGTGTGACATGGCCTCAAAGGCAGGTGTTAAAGCTGTCTCCTGACACCAGTATTACAAAAATGTTCCAATGCAGGATTTTACCATTCAGGATGGAGCTACAGTGACATCAGACTACACTCTGAAATCACATCTAACCTCTGTTCCCTTTCTTAAATGTCACTAAAAAAATATCCCAAGCTTTTAGCTATAACCATTCTATCTCTGAAATCTTCCGAGAAGGATCTCATTCCTGGGCCTCTCTCTTTGACACATAAATAAATAAGACAACTAATTAAAGTTTCCTTTTGGACAGATGGTTTCATTATTTTAATTAAGTATATATATTGGACTACTGCACTTGAGCTATCTGACATGACAGACATTTTCTCTATTCATTTAGAATTTTTAGTCATTTACTGTCTCTGGTGTCAGAATTGGATTACTGGCAGATTCCCCTTGTGGATTTTTTTTTCTGTTCCATTTAGTAGCTTATTCATTTTGTCATTTTTGCAGTTATTCTTGAGTGGTCTGCTACTACAACTTATAAAAGAATGTTCTGAAAGGAATAAAAAGTGCTTTTCAGAAGGCATTCCATATCAATTACATTGAGTCCAATTGAACCATTTGGTTCTTCCCCTGGCTTTCACTCCCATGCTTCCATGGAGCCATGACTTCCTGTGTGGGGAATCACTTCACTGATTCAGACTACAAGCCTTCCTTTTGTCAGATTAAAAGCTTGTGCCATCATGACATCACAAAGGTTGAGCTAGAAGGGGCAGCAGAAGTCATCTGGTCCTATTCCATCATTTACAAGTAAGAAAACCAAGGTTTGTGGAGACTAAATGATTGATCCAAAACCATTCAAAAAATAAAGGTCAGAGGTGAGATTTGAACCCAAGTCCTATCACTCCAAAACCAGTGATTTTTTCCACTGATCCATGCTGCACTCCTAACTGCTTTGTCAAAAAAAAAAATTCCCTGGCAACCAGCCTTCTGGTAACAAACTTCTCAAAACTTAATTTAGTCTGGTCCATAAATAACAGACATAGAATTCATTTGGGACAAGAACTCTATCATATGCTTTGAAAGGCTAAAGACTATGCATGGAATGAGAAAAGCTAAGTTCAGATTCTATCTAAGTGACCTTGAACAAGTTCCTTCTCCTGTCTGGGACACAGTTTCCTCCTGTAGAGGAGCTCTGGATATAAGATCATGATCATTCAATGGGTCTAGCTCAGAGTCCATAAATGAAATACTGCCAGTTTGATAAAACTGACCCTCAGAATTAGATGGTAAGTATTGAATTGAATTAAACTGGCCTCAGATACCATATGGTTCAACCCATATCTGACTGAGAATCCTTTTTACTGCATCCACAAGTGGCCATTAAGCTTCTTTTGGAGACACAGGACTGGGATTCGCCTGCCTATAGATAACAATTGAACCCACTGGAGCTGATGATGTCACCAAGCAAAAGAATATGAATAGAAAAAAGAAGAGAGCCCAGGACAGAACTTGGAGGACACTCACAGTTAGACAAGTTTGAAGATCCAGAAAAAGATGGAGAAGCAGTTAGACAGGTAGGAAGAAAACAAAGAGAGAGTAGTATCACAAAAACCCAGAGGCAAAAGGATATAGGGAAAGGTGATCAACAGTTCAAAATACTGCAGAGAAGAAGAATGAGGATGGGGGCAAGGCTACTAGACTTGGCAAATAAATCATGACTGATAATTTTGAAGAGAACAATTTCAATTAAATGATGAAATCAGAAATAATATTGCAGAGTGATTAGGAAAGAGTGAGAAGAGAGGGAACAGAAGTACTAAGTACAAATGATTTTTCAAGGAACTTAACAGAGAAATAAGCAGAGATTTTGAAGGATAGCTAGCAGGTCTGGTAGGATCAAGTTTGTTTCGTGTATGGAAAAGACATGTTTTTAGGTATCAGAGAAGGAGCCAGTAAATAGAGATTGAAGAATAGAGAAAGAGAGGAGATGAGGATAGAGGCAATCTGTTCAAGAAGACAGAAGGGGATAAGGTCAAGGTTACATGTAGAGAGGTGGCTTGCTTTGGCAAGTAAAAAGGTTATCACTCAATTAGAGACTAGAGTGAAGCAAGGGAATGGTGACAGAGCATGTAAGAGGGGAGGTAAAGAGAAGGGTAGAAGAGAATTCTTGGCAGACAACAGATCAATATTTTCAGTGAAGTGCTAGATGAGGTCCTCAATTGAGAAAGTGGTAGAAAGGGGTGCCATGGGAGACCTGAGAAGCAACCATTAGGTTTGTAACAGCTGCTGTGATGAACAGGATAGAAAACGGACTATGGAGGAGTAGAAAGATTACCTTGCTACTATGAGAGCCCAACTGAGATTGGATAACTTACATCTGTAGGGGAAACAATCATTATGATACGATCTTATGACACAATGATCTCCCTCCCAATGCCTCGCCTAGAGCCCTATAGGTCAAAGTAGGCATTTATTAAATATTTATCATGTCTTTTGATTCTAAAGTCAGTCTTCCTTCCACTATACAATGGTGCCTTCTCAAGACTTAATTCATAACTATTTTTTGAGGACAAGCCTAGCTAAGATGTACCAAACTTGTTGGCAGAGTGCTAAATTTTTCTGAATGACTACAACTTTGGAAGACCATGTACCAAGTCATAAAAAGATAATCCCTCCACATAATTTACTAATCAGTAAAGGGAAGTCTCCATCAATGAAAGCACAGACCCTTGAAATTGAAGAGTGTCAGAAAGTCCCTTGCCTACCAAAATCTTTCTCAACCAAATAACATAAAGGTTAAAATTCTTTTATCAGTTATTGATCCTCTCACTAGGGTTCCCTTTTAAGACACAAACATTACTTTGAGAAGAAACACTCAGGGCCTCAGTTTCCTCATATGTAAAATAAGAGGTTTGAACTCAATGACCTCTAAAGTTCCTTCCAGCTCTATGATCCTATGAATTAGTGATTCCCAATTGAAATCGCTGCACCTTAGTGTTTGATTAGACCTGTTATAATTGGCCACTGGGATGTAGCAAAATGAACACTGGACTTGTTCAAGTCCTAGGATTGACACTTACTTTCTTTGTTATCAGGTGTAGGTCACAGTTTCCTCAAATGTAAAGTAGGAATAATATTTTCATGACCAATCTCATAGGGATGTTTGGAGGAAAGTACTTTGAAAAGGCTGAAGCAATATATAACCTGAGTTATTACTTCCTTGGCAACAATAGAAACTTGGAGAAGGGACAGTTACAGGTACTATTGAGGAGGTAAAAAATGCTGAAAGACATGCAAAGGTCCACAAAAGTCGTGGGCTAATGATAACCTTCTCAATCTCACAATCTGGGAACTAAGCTCTACTTGTAGGCTTCTCCCACTCACAACTGGGGCTGGGGGAAGGGTGGGAGAAAAGAGGAGAGATTCAATTCAATCAACTTTGTAATTTGCCAATAACTTACTAGTGACTGTGCTACATCTTTAATATTTCAATATTTTGATCCAATTCTATGATCTCATTTATATGAAAATTACGATCAATGGTACAGATCTAAACCTATCCATTCCTTCCAACTATGTGTGATTTTTGTCCACATTTTCCCAATAGACCTTCATAGAGGAGCTATACAAAACACTTAGGGCCTTCCTCTTGTTGCTTTTTCATTGTTTTTTTTTTTTCAAACATTTTTAACACAAATAATCAAAAGTGATCTGTAGTTATGTCCTATTTTGTACCTAACAAAGTTAAGTGCCTTGGCTAAAGTAATAAAGTCAAGAAGACAGCCGGAATTTGAAACCCTAACTGAAATTTGTTTAGTCAGTCACTAAACACCAATGGAGTCCCCACCAAATAAGTGATTTGGGGGAAATACAGAGGAAGAAGTAAATCTAGTATTTACTCTCATCAAATTTGTGAATCAAATATACAAATAAGGCAGATTAAATTATAGACAAACATGGACAAATCAGTACTTTCTCTCTCTTGAAATTGCTTTGCATATGCTTCAACTAGCTTATCTGCATGTGTTGTATCACCCCAAGACACTCCTTAAAGGCAAGGAGCTTTTTTGGTGTCGGTATGCTTAGAACGCAGCACTGTGCCTGGCTCACAGTCAGCACCTAATAAATGTTTATTGAATTGAATTGAAGAAAAAGTAAGTACACAGCTCATTACAGCTGTGCACAAAAGCCAAGGGACTATCTGGAGTAATCAGAGCCAGGTGGGATTAGTCTGGAAAGGCTTCTTAGAGGAATCCACTCTTCACCTATGCTCCGGAAGAAGGAAAGAACACAGGTGACTGAGGAGAAATTGGATAAACTAAGGGCAGGGGCAGGAAAATGTATTCTCCTAGACCCTCGGCCCAGTTAACATGCGTGTTTACGATGAGGGAAGCCTTCACTATAAAGATGTGTCAGTACAAAGTGCTTGTCACTCAAAACAAACGCTGAGAAATTCCAAAGCCTAATGAGCATGTTTTAATGGGAAGAAGGAATAAAATCAGTTCACTCTGGAATTAGGTAAAGAATCCCAAAAGACACACTAATCATCACAGAACCAATTACACTACATTTGAGGGCAAGGAAGGAGGGGGAGCAGGGAAGAACCAGAAATCAAAATGTCTTCATAAGAGAATGATGATAAAAACCTAAGGAAGACAGACACTCCAAAGAGAAAAGCAAACTTAGAAAAAAGCTCAAGACAGTCAAGAATTACAGAGCAACCATGTTAATAAAGTTATAATTTTCAAATCTATGGAGAGTTTTACTTTTCTAAGCATTCATCCTTTCAATAAATATTTATTGAGAATATATCATGTACAAAACACTATACTATATGGTGCTAATCTTAGCTTATCATTTATCCTCACAACAAATCCTGAGGGGGTAAATCAGCCAGGTATTTCCATGTCCATTTTATAAAAGAGGGAACTGAGGCCTAGAGAAGTTAAGTGGCTTTCCCTAAGTCATACAAATGATTTACATCTGAACTATGAAGAATTAGGCTTGCTGATTCTGCATTCAATAGTCTTTCCACTAAACCAGACAAGTAGAAATACCATAGAAATTAGAGTATCATAAGATAGATAATTAATAAATGTAGACTATTATTAAAATAAGAGTGGTTGCAGAGAATGATATTTAAAATGGTTCCCTTCGGATTTAGATACATATTTAATAAGAGTAGTAGGGAAGAGCTATAGGTTAAAAAAGAAGTAATAGCAACCATCCCCTCCTGCATCACTACCTTGTGATGGCAAAGGGACTTAAATAGCTCAATGAAACTATGAGTTATGCCATACAGGGTTATCCAAGACAAACAGATCATGGTGAAGAGTTCTAATAAAAGGTGATCCATTGTAGAAGGAAAAGGCAAACCACTCCTATATCCTTGCCAAGAAGACCCCCATTTAAGTGATAAAAGATATGACACCAGAAGATGAGGTGCTCAGATCCAAAGGCATCCAATACACTACTGGGGAAGAGTGGAGGACAACTACAAGTAGCTATAGTACTAACGAAGCGACTCAAAGCCAAAAGGAAGCTCAGCTGCAGAAGCATCTGGTGATGAAAGGAAAGTCCGATGTTACAAAAAACAACACTACACAGGACCCCTGGAATGTAAGATCTATGAACCAAGGCGAGCCAGATGTGGTCAAACAGGAAATGGAAAGATTAAACATCAACACCTTGTGTGTCAGTGAATTTAAATGGACAGGAATGGGTGGATTTAATTCAGGTGATCACTACATATACTACCGTGGGCAAGAATGCCTTAGAAGAAATGGAATACTCTTCATAGTTAATAAAAGGGTGAGAAAACAGTACTGGAGTTAATCTCAAACATGACAGAATGATATCTGACTCCAAGGCAAACTGTTCAACATCACTGTTCAGTATCACAAGGCTGTGCTCCAACCACTGATGTTGAAGAAGTCAAAGTTGATCAGTTCTATGACGACCAACATCTCTTAGATGTTGAGCTACAGTATCTCCTGGATGACCCAAAAAAGACACCACATTCTTCATAGGGGATTGGAGTGCTAAAGTTGAAAATCAAAAGATAATTGGAATAATAGGCAAGTCTGGCCTTAGAGTACAAAATGAAGCAGGGCAGAGTCTAATGGAGTTTTTTTCTAGATAATTCACCGGCCATAGCAAACATTCTTTTTCAACAACCAAAAGGTGACTCCAGAGAAGGACATCACCAGATGGTCAATATCAAAATCTGATTATTTGCTTTGCAGCTGAAGGTGCAGCAGAAGCTCTATTAGGTCAGTTAAAACAGGACCTGGAGCTAACTGTGGCCTAAATCATGAGCTTCCTGTTGCAAAATTCAGACTTAAATTGAAGAAAATAGGGAAACCTATCAGACTGTATAGGTATGACCTAAATAACATACTTTATGAATATGAAGTGAAAGTGATGAATATATTTAAGGGGTTAGATCTGGTAGATGGGACAGAAGTTCACAATACTGTACAGAGAGGCAGCAACAAAAACATCCCAAAGAAAAAGAAGAACAAAAATAAAATGGCTGTCTGATAAGGCTTTACAAATAGTTGAGGAAAGAATGAAAGTGAAAAGTGAAGGAGACAGGGAAAGATATATCCAATGAAATGTAGAATTCCAGTGAAAAGCAAGGAGAGATAAGATTTTCTTAAATGATCAATGCAAAGAAATAGAAGAAAACAACAGAATGGAAAAGACAAGATCTCTTCAAAAAGATTAGAGTCATCAAGGGATTGTTTCATGCAAAAATGGGCATGATAAAAGAAAAAAATAGTAGGAACTTAACAAAGGTAGAAGAGATTAAGAAGAGGTGGCAAGGATACACAGGGAGAACAATACAAGAAAGAACTTAACATTACTGATAACCACAATGGTGTGGTTACTAATCTAGAGCCAAGCATCCTAGAGGATGAAGTAAAGTGGGCCTTAGGAAGCACTGCTAATAACAAGGTAATGGAGGTGATGGTAAAATCCTACAAGATGATGCTGTTAAAGTGCTGCACTCAACAGCGGCCACTGGACTGGGAAAGATCAGTTCATGTCCCCATCCTAAAGAAAGGCAATGCCAAAGAGTGTTTGAATTAGTAAACAATTGTACTCATTTGACACTGCAGCAAGGTTATGTTTAAAGTTCTGCAAGCTAGTGGTCAATGATATGTGAACCAAGAATTACCAAAAGAGCAGATTGATTTTTCAAAACCAGAGACCAAAGTGCCAACTCTTACTAGCTATGTGACCCTGCGCAAGTCACTTAACCCTGTTTGCCTCATTTTCCTCAAATGTAAAATGAGCTGGAGAAGGAAATGGTAAACCTTTCAGTATCTTTGCCAAGGAAACCCCAAAACAGGGTCATAAAGAGTCCAACATGACTGAAATGACCAACCAACAACTCTAGAGGTAGGCATTGAACACCATGATGAAGGAAGTGACTTGAGAGAGCTACTGGAGATTTGTGGAAAAGAACTGGAAGATTACATCAACATCTAGCTTGATACAAGCAGCAGATAACTTAAACACTATATTGACCACTTAACAGCAAAAAAAAAATGGGAAAAATCCAGAAAGTAAAAACAAGATCCTTTTAATAAGAAATTGAAAGCAAGAATCAAAAGGTTGTATAAGAAGTGAAAACAGTGCAAGCAACAGAATAAAGCAATTCAACAGTAATCAAAAATGATAATACAGAAATATAAGAAGTAAAGAAATTAGAGGAGAAAGAGAACCCACAAAGAAGGAAGATATAGAAAGTTTTGGGCCATCTTTATAGTTGCAAGAAGTCCAACAGAATGGAAATGCAAGTTAGGTCAAATGAGACACAGAAAGCTTATATACTATTAAAATGCTAAACTACATAACAGTAACATGAAGGTAGCTGACTAAAACTATGGCTCTCTGAACAACTGGAAAAGAACAGGGGCCATATAAGGTCTGTAATTATTTAGCACAGATACTTCACAGTGGCCCATAAATTAATAGCAAAGTTCTTTCCCAGCTTCCTCTCACATAAGTCTAAGTCCATGTTTCTTCACAACAGGTATCACATATCTACTACCAAAAGACAGGAACACCAGGGATCTCTCTAAATATAGACTGACTGACTATTTATGTTTATACCAAGTATTCATGGCTTACATTACATACACAGACATACATATATACATACATACACACATTGTTTTTTGTCATTCATTTATGAAGAAGATCAATGACATCACATCATGATGTCTCGACTTACATGTAAATTGGATTTAAGTGAAGCAGAGTTGCATAAAATTGTCTGGCAATGGCTCAGGATGCAAAAGATGACCTTGGTGTTTTCACTGTCTGACCAAACTCTAAGTGCCTCATCCCCCTTCATGGTCATTGGAACAAATTGTTCTCATACATTCATTTTGCCAGGGGAAATCTTCACATATTTGAGGTAGATATTCCCCGTAATTCACTTACAGGTTTGAGGCAGTCCATCTCCTGAGACAGTTTTACTGGGGTGTGACTGCTGTACATGTTACAGCTTCTTGGAGTCGGAGGTGAGAGTTGGGTGGCAGGCAGACACCAAAGTTGGATGAGCAGCCCTATAAAGAGCTCAGCAAACTCTCCCACCAGAGGTGCTAGTCCTTTTTGAATACTCCATAAACCCCACAAACACCTGCGTGTGCACACGCACACACACACACACACACACACACACACACACACACACGAAAACTATATCTATACACTGGCTGAAAAAAGGGCGGACCAAAAAGTCCCAATGGTATAAAAATCAATTTATTATCCATTTGGTAATTGTTGAACAAGCTACCTTAAAGAATCATAAATACTTCCTTTTCCCATTATTGATCATTACAAAACACTTAACTCAGTTCCAATTTATGATTTGTTCATGTACGATAATTAATAAAATAGACCTAAATATGGCAAGAACATTGATATTTGATGTCCACAAGGAAAAGAATTCTCTATTTCAAACATGCTACCAACACAATAATGTCAAGAACAATTAATATAAAATATTAATAACTCCT
>CM053585.1:484835718-484853610 GCA_028646515.1 Pseudochirops corinnae | reverse complement strand
CTGGAGGCTTATTTCCCCCTTTCACAATCCCCACTTGCAGCTGTTGCTAATCTGGCTCACCTCAGAGGCTTTTCTGCACCTCCCACCCAGCCGCCCCCGGGGCACAGCCGCGGCTTCAGGCCAGGCTGGTTTCAGATCACAGTGCTGATATGGTTCCTCCTAGCCGAGCTGACTTTAGTGGGAAGTATCTTTGTGTGCGTTTTGAAGTTCTAGGATTGGTCCAGAGTCCTATTCCATGGGTATTTTGGGGTGGCTATATGAGAGCTGCGATATGTTGCTGCTGCTGCACTGCCATCTTGGCTCCGCCCCCCTATCTGGGTAAAATTTTTGAACCTCATGAATAAGCTGTTTATTTTCCTGATAAGTCTTTCCTCTGGAACTCCCAATTACATTTATAGTATCATTTCTTCTTAAATTCTTGCTTTATTTCTTCTAGAAGTTTACTTAACTTTGTGGCCAAACTGTGTTTTTATTTGAGGGGATATAGATATATAGATACAGTAGAGTTATTCTCTTCTTCTGGGTTTATGTCTTGGATAGCCACAGTATTTCATTACCATCAATGTGTTCTTTTGTTTACTCATTTCTCCAGCCTTGCTAACTGAATTTGGACTTTTTACCAAGACCAGGCTCAATGAACTTCTGGAAAGATAGATGAGAATGATGGCATCTATATTAACTGATGTCCTGCCACTATTCCCTCCATATATTGAAAGCTGTGTTCTTCAACAATTTCAGAGGCCACTCTGGATCATGAGCTGTAAATTTACTGTTTACAGGATCACTGTCTTCCTGATCTCAGTTTTGTAGACTCCTCACTGCAGTTCAGGGTCTAGGTGGTACACAGATGCAGTCTTGCCCATGGTCAGAGCTTTCGTAGAAAGTTTCTGGTCTAGTAAAAATCTGTCAGCACACTGGAAGGTTCTGATGGATCAGAGCAACAGAAGTACAGAGTTACTTCAATCCGTGTTCCCTGCCCCCAGTACTCAACTAACTCCTAGCCAGGTCTTTGTACTAGAAAGCTCTATGACCCTGTGCAAGTCAAATATACAGCTAAGCAACATAGCTGCTGACTTGTCCCTGGTCTGAATTCCCTGCTCTGAATACAGAGCTTCTAGCCCCAACTTTAGTCCATGCCCTAGGACCTTGGTCCCCAGTCAGAATGAAACAACTAAAGGCCACATTCTGTGAAGGCTTTCTTTGTTGTAGGCTCTCCCCAATGCCCAAAAACCTACAGACATCTCTCTCTGCAAACCTAAGCTGGAAAAAAACATACCTACTGTACTTTGATTTCCCTAACAGTACTCAGCCTCGTGTGTTTCTTTGACATTTTCTGAAATAGTTGGGCAAGGGCACTGGTATGTTTTACTCTTTCTCCCTATGCCATACTGCCAGTTTTCTTGACATATATCTTCTTAAGCAGCTTCATCAGTGCCATATCTTCTTAAGCAGCTTCATCAGCGCCATCCACGGACCCAATAGAATGATGAGTGGTGGGACAAGGTCACTGAACACAATATCTTGGAGAGGAGCCAGTCTAACTGCATTGAAGGGGGAAAAGGAAATGACTGCCAGATACCCTCACAGGGTGAGCTGAAGAGGGGTGACTTCAGGCAAAGTAATTATGAGAAACACTTTCAGGATATCCTGGAGCCTAGAATCAAACTATAAACTAAAGTCTGGGAAACAAAATGGTCAACTATAAAGACGATATGAACAAGACAGCCCTTTTTAAAGCAAAAGCATTTAGAGCTCACCAAGAGACACAAGTGCTATGGCCACAAACCACAGAACCATACTCCTAAGTTAATGGTGTGAAAAGGATCATTAATTCTGCATTAATCTTTTCAGTCACTTTTATGGTGGCACCCACTGATGATAATTCCTGATGTTATAATCAGTGAGAATGAAGAACAGAAATACAATTGATCTTAGAGCACTAGGCTTAAAGGAAAGTTGTCTGAGGGATCATAATATAGGGGACAGAATGCTGAATGTGGGGTCAGGAAGATCTGTTCCAATTCTATCTTAAATGCTGTATCAACAATGCAGTATCTTCAAATCCCATAACCATTACAAATGCTCACTAACTATACAACACCCTGAGCAATCGCTTAGCCTTTTCTGAGTCTCATTTTTCTCATCTATAAAATGGGAATAATGATAGCACCTATACTTCACAGAGTCATTGTAAGAATCAAATCAGATAATAAAGGGCTTTCCAAATGTTAAAGCACTGCAGAAATGTGAGCTATTATGTTATTGTCTTAAATCCCAACTATGTGACGTTGAGCAATGTTTTTACCTTTTGGGGATCGGTTTTCTCTACCGTAAAAGAAAAATGATAATACTTTGCCAGGCTTGGAGAAGGGTTGTCAGGATATTGTCCAAATCCTTTGCGACCTAAGACAAACCACTTCCTCTTTCTGAGCTTCCATGTATTCATCTATAAAATAAGGGGTTTTGGCTTAATAATCTCCAGGTCCTGCTTGGAATCGGTGATTCTAGGTTCAAACTTGATCCTAGAATAGTAGCTCTTGCCCTGCAGGTGGAACCGATGAAATGCTTCAAGAAGCCTCACACACACAAAAAAATCTTTCCTGTCCTTCAAGGCTCACATCCCCCTCCCCACCCCCTTCTCCCCACCTCTGAAATCCTGGAGCATTCACTGAATGTACCTTGGGAGTTTCCTGCTTTGTACCACTGTTATTTTCTTCAGGAACATCACCGTACCAACTAGATTACAAATTCCTTTTGAGCAAGAATGGAGCCATCTGCTTCTGTGCAGGGTCCCAAGTCCTTCTGGTACCACCCAACCTTTTCAGCCTTTTTTAATACCATTTCCCTCCACATTCTAAACGTTCTAGTCAAACTCCTTGTTGTACCCCAACTATACACTGTTTTCCTACCTCTATGTCTTTGTTCATATTATTTTCTATGCCTAAAATCTCCTGTTTCATTTCCTCCCTGTTGAATCTTGGAGTTTGGCCATGTCCGACTCTTAATGATCCCATTTGGGGTTTTCTTGTTAAAGAGACTGGAGTGATTTGCCATTTCCTTCTCCAGCTCACTTTACAGATAAGGAAACTGAGGTAAACAGGGTTAAGTGACTTGCCCAGGGTCATACAGCTAATAAACATTGAATCTTACCCCAAAGCTCAACTCAAGTACCTTCTGCTCCTGAAAAGCTGCCCTGATCACCAGAGAAGGTAAACTTTTTCCTTTCAACAACTCAGATCAAGCATACTCTTCTTCATATTTCTTTTATGAACTTATCAAATATTACTTTGTTTTACTACCACGGCCCATGGTTATTACCTTAAAAGATGCTGAAATAATCAAACCAACCAAAGTTCAATTCTAAATTCTGTTTATTAACATGGGTCACTACTTTAACCATGACCAAAACAAATTAAGGGGGAGCCCCTGCCCAGATTCACACTCTAATAAAATCTACTTCTTCCCTCCCCCAGGCCTGCCCTGAGGAAGAACTCATTAACATTAGCATGTACCACCTTGGTCTATGCGTGTCCCCTGGAGATGAGGTGCTGAGTTAGGGTACAGTAGGAGGTGCCCTTTAGTTCCTGTGTGAGGTTGCCCCATCCCCTTCCTTACTGAGCAAGCATTACAAGGTGTCAGGTGATTTTCAGTCACAAATGTTTCTTTTTTTTCTTCTGTAGGGGAAAAACCCTGGCAATATTCCAATCAACTCTCTTTCCTTCCTACAATCTCATTCAGGTAACACTATCTCAAGGACAAGGTGGGGGTCATGGTTAACCTGAGAAGTCATTATTTGCACCCGTACTGGTTTTTGTCTATATCTACTTGCCTGTCCCAGTACCTCTTATCTATTTAACCCATTTTTACACTGCCACAATTTGAGTTATTATTGAATGCAGCCTGCATTCAACAGAACTACACAATGTTCTGAATAGCACCCTTAAAAATTGTTCAAATTGAACTGAACAGCTAATAAACACACATTGGGGGAGGGGAGAGAGAACACCTAGCATGGAAAACGGAGCACAGCTGCACCTACAATAGTCATATATATGAAAGGAGGGGGGGTCATTCTGCAATATGTAGGTCCTAGGCCAAGTTGTAGAGTCTACAAACATTATCATGACTCTTCCCTACATGCATTTCCCACTCACCCTGGCCCCCTTTCAATGACTGTCCCCTCCTTGACCTAGATCCCACCTGTCAGGGAAGAGAGCAATCTGAAAAACTCATTCACAGTGATGTGTTGATTCCCTGTGATTCTGACCCTCCTGGGGGAATTTGCATTTCAAAAAGAAGTTCAGAAGAAGGCAATGAATAAATACCTAATGTGGAATTTCCAAATCTGCTGAGGCCTCTGGAAAGAGACTTTACTCAAGTAATGAGAGCCCTGCTGCCTCTCCACAGAAGACACAGGGATGGGTAATTATGATTCCTTATCCACCAAGGAATACCATCTACATGAATGGGTGGCTATCTTCCATGAGGAATGGAAGTTTTGACAAATTACCACAGCTAGCATGGACTCCTGTATGTTCCTTCTTTGGTAATGTTTCTAACATGTGAATCTGACCCAGCTCATTGTCACTGAACAAGGCGTTCTTAGCTTCTGAAGTGGCAGGGAGCTTCTCAGAAAGCAAGGTTGTCTGGACTTGAGCTGCAGGGAAGAATTCAGTTTTGTTCAGTCACCTTACTGGTTAGAGTCCCCCTGCCCTAAGGCCCTAACACCTAGACAAGTACAGAGGAGTGAGTGCCTGTGTACAATAGTCAGAGGTTAAGTTTCCTGGACTTCTGAAGTATCTCTGATTCAAGTAAGATCTCTTTTCCCTTCTCAGGATAAGGAAGACTACAGAGAAATCAAACTAAACAATAGTGTACAATGAATGGCAGGTCTTGTAAGAGCACCCTAAACCAGGTACTAAGGTGTCACTAATAATTAACCAGGAGCTTTTGCAGATAGGTCAGATCCCACACAGAAGCATAATAAGAGGGAAACTCATGGAGGGGTTTGAGGGACACTAGAAGCTCCCACAAAGGTACCCTCTACCAGCCTGCCATGGGGCTAACTTCTTTTCTTCCCCAGACTAAAAAAAAAAAAAAAAACAGAATTAAACTGTTTTGACCTAGACAACTTCCGGGTGTTTCTCCAAAAAGTTCACTATGAAAATGTATGAGAGATGGGGAGAGGAAGAAGAAGGAAGAATGGCCCTGGGAAGCTAGCATTCTGCCAGTGTGTGTGTGTGTGTGTGTGTGTGTGTGTGTGTGTGTGTGTGTGTGTGTGTGTGTGTGAACATAGATTAGGCTCTCAAATTAGGGGTCATAACCTTAACATTAGAGAAGGTGGACTCTAAGTGCTAGGACAGGTATATTTGGAGGGTTGGTAGAAGAGTAAGAATTAGAAAAGAGGACTGACTGCCTGGGGAGTGTAGGGCGAGATGGGACTCCAAAACAGTAGGAACACAAAAAAAGAGTATGACCACATCTGAGTCTGAAAGGCAAAGAGGTAGAAGAAAAATGAGGGGATCATAAGACGCTGCTCAAGAATGACAGCCCCAATAAAGTCTGTCATGGAGTGTCCTGAGCAGCACAATTCCTTATGACAAATATTTTTTGAGTGTCCGCGATGCACAGATCACTATGCTAAATGCTAGGCAAGATGTACAGAATGAAGTACATTTCCTGCCCTCATGGAATTTAAAGTAATGGAGTTAAGAGACATATTTAGATAACTCTGACATCCAATAGTAGACAATAAGTACATTAAAGAAATATAAAATAAAGTAATATGTGATGTCCAGAGGGAATCAAGGCAGGCTCCATTCATGGTGGAAGTGGCTTTTGAATTAGGTTTTTTGAGAGTGTGGCTGAGAGGAGAACAATCCTATTCAGTGGAGAGATACTGGGCCTAAAATCAGGACGACTCATTTGCCTCAGTTTCCTCATCTGTGAAAGGAGTTAGAGAAGGAAATGGCAAACCACTCCAGTATCTTTGCCAAAACCCCAAATGAGGTCATGAAGAGTTGGACACAAGTGAAACAACTGAACAACCTTTGCATAAAGTCTAACACATACACATACCCTCCAAGATGAGAGGAATCTCATCATTTGTTCAGATGTTTCTAACTCTTTGATCATCAAAGGATAAATTGTTTCTCATAAGGTCCTGGGAACCTTTTAATACTGTGACAGATATAGAAAGGTGAAAAGAAAGATTCAAGAAGGAGGGAAAAGGGGAATAAGGTGCCCACACTTCACCTAGATGACAGGTGACTTGCCTACAAAAATGAGACTGATGATGTTTAGTCACTGGACATCAGTGAGATAACTTCAGCTCCATCAGGCATTAGTGTAGTGGAAAAGAGAACTAGGCTGGAAGAGGAATTTTTCTTTGAATGCAAGCCCTGGCTCTGCTACTGCTTGCTTTGTGACCTTCATCAATTCACTCAGACTCTCTGGGAAGGGGTGCAGAGCATACTCACACTAGAAATGGAGGGCCTACCATAGGGGACCCCAACTCAGAACAGCATCTGCAGAAGATCCAAGAGGGAGAAATTAGGAGTAGATTCAGTTTCACCTTTAAAACAGGATTGGACAAGATGACCTCTAAAGTCTCACCTACTACTGACCTTATAGGAGGTGATGAACAGCACTAATTTGTCTAATCAAGACTGACTATGTAAGACCAAGTAAAAGACTTCCTGCATAGGCTTCATTGTCGGGTGATGGCCAGTCACCTGTCCCAAAGTATTCACCATACTACATGTCATGTCACCATCAGATTTCCATTCTTTTGGATATTAAAGACTTTTTGGTCTTCTTTTATAGTTGTTTTTTTTTAAATAGGATTCTTGGTGCCCTATTAAAAATGAAAGTATGCCTGGATGGATTCACACATCAACAACTTGTATTAACTTAATGAAAGACAAAGGCTTCCATTTCACAATTAGAGCAAAAAGATTTCACTGACTAAAACTCTCGAAGAGGATATCTTGAAACTGAAGCTCATTTTTACTAAAGTGTAAATGACTGATAGCAAGCTCTTTCCTGAGAATAGTTTTGGCTAGATCATGGATGAGAGACACCAGTACCTAGGACATATTGAGGGGGTAGCGTGGGGGTCCTACAAAGATGAGGAAAAGGCAGAGAAAAGGGTAGGATAAGTATGAGGAACTTTGCTAACTTCACAATTTTACCAAATACACTGCCTGATCTTTATAGCCTTTGGGCAGGAAGGCGAATCATGGTTCTTGCTTGAATGAGTAAGAGACACTTAAGGCAGTTTCAAAATGTCAAACTTCCCAAAGGTAATGGAACACTTATGCAGCTTGAGAAATCAGACCATCTAAGTGCTGGAACCACAAACTTACAGGTAAATTCTAACTGCTTGGTGCTTGGAACTGCTTCACACAAAATTACATTCTTGCCTCCCACTCCCCAAGCATGCTCAAGTATTGGCATTTTCACACAGACTAATTAACAAATAGCAGGGCAATTAAATCACACGGACCCAGCCAGGGTGCCACAAAGACAAGAAATGTAACTTGAAAAATGTCAGCAGAGAGCCCAGCCACCATTTTGCAATCATGTTTTCTGAAGAATAGGCCAGTCAATTGGAAAAGTCACTGGCAGTCAGTCACAAGTTGCAACACCAGCTTTTCTCTTTTGTAAAAGTGACACTTGACTAAGAAGCCCACCTAAGGCCACTGCTTTTATTCCTCTCTTTCTTCCTTTACCGCTGACTGCTCTTCAATTCCTGTCTTTCGTCCTTGAAGCTTGAACTATGTTCTTTAACCACTGTCTCAGTTTCTACCAGTCTTGCAAGGTGTTTTTCCTCTCATTCCATGACTTTGTTCCTGGGAGTACCTTAAGTGTGAAGAGTCACGAGGATTATCTTTTTCCCATCTGGGTATTTGCTATCCAAATAGCAATTGCCTAGCTCTTCCTCTGTCTACTTAAATCAAGGCATGACTCCAGATACAATCCTTTCTGTACTGGGGTATGCAGGTGTCAAGGAAGACTAGTACCTCTGTCGTGAGGGCTGCCAAGGCCTTTTCAAGGCTGCTTTCCACTTCTGGTGTCCACCAGCCACCCACCTCTCATTTTGGCTCCAAGAAGCTGTGGCATGCCCAGTGGCTACACCCCAGGAAACCATTTCAGCAGATGGACTAAACCAGATTGAAGGCAAAGGCCAGGCCTCAAAGCTACCCGGGAGTTCGGTGGGCACCTCAAGAAACCTGTGGAATGGGTGGATGTGGTGTGGCACTTTCCTCCAAACAGCAGTCATATCATGATGAGCCTGTTGGTCACTGTTTGGGAGGCGTACCAGTTTGCTAGATTAAATCTGACTGCAAAATCTCCACCAGCTTCACAGTGGTTCTCATACTATGGCCACTTTAAAAAAAAAACGCTACAAACACTGTCAACATTTACCTACATGCAATAAAAATTTCACAGATGCACCCTTGCAGCAAACACTGGCATTTAACAGAATATGTCACTGTAAGGAAATGAGACAGAAAGGATGTGAGAGGGACAAAAGTGATACATGGCAGAGTGCTGGACTGGCCAGACTTATCCTCTCCGAGCTAAACATTCACATTCAACAAAAGCAGTAGCAAGACAACTACCGGAAGACTTAACATTAATAGATTAGAGCACTTCTCTAAGCATAAATACTTTACTGCTAACTTGAAGGGAAAGCTGAGCCAATAGTGGAACAGAAAACGAGTGGGCAGCTTTCATGCATAGTACTTGATGTGTAGCACTGCATTTACTCATGTGGGCCAGAACACTTGCAAACATCAAGATTGGTTTGATGAAAATGATGGAGAAATTCAAAAGCTGCTAATCAAAAAAAAGATTTTTTTTTTTTTTGATAAATCCACAGGGTTTACCACAGGACAGTTGGTCCATCTCTAAGAAGGAAATGTTTAACTTCATCAAAAATAAAGTGCAAGCAAAGCTTAGATGCAAGATTCTTGGCTCAGGAAGAAGGTAAAAGAAATTCAGTTTTACATTGATATTAACAATCCAAAACACTTTTAGGATACCCTGAAAGCTATCCATAGGACAAAGACTCATGTTGCACCTCAACTACTCAGAGCTGATGGAGCTACATTGATTAGTGCTAAGGACATGATCCTGGAAAGATGGGCTAAACATTTCCATAATGTTCTCAATAGACCATCATCATCAATGATGAAGTCACTGACCACATACCTCAGTCTGAAGTCAATCTTTCTCTAACCAAACTTCCAACTGAAGAAGAATGATATTAGGCTCCTCTCGTGAAGCAAAGTACCTGGTGCTGATTCTATTCTAGCTGAGGTTTACAAGGCAGCAGATCCACTGCTCATATAAAAACTGACTGAAATCTTCTGAATTATATGGTAAAAGAAAGTTATCTCACAAGAGTTTAAGGACCTCCATTGTCCATCTCTATAAAGAAAAAGGTAATGGGTTGTCCTGTAACAGTCACAGGGTGGTCTCTCCCTTAGTCATTGCTCTTGGGATGCTTCACCTGGAAGATGGTCATCTACCCAAGAGCCAGGATGGCTTCAAAGAGAGCCAAGGAATGGTTTATGTAGTGTTTGCTGCCTGACAACTCCAGAAGAAATGCCAAGAGCAGAAAGAGGTCTATACACAATGTTCACTGAACTGACCAAGGCCTTTGATACTGTCAGTCATGAGGGCTTGTGGAAAATCGAGGCACAATCTAGTTGCCCAGAGAAGTTCATCTGTATTATACGTCAGTTTCATGATGACATGCTTGCATGGGTTGTGAATAATGGCCAATACTCTCACACTTTCCCAGTCACCAATGGAGTTAAGCAGGGTTAGGTGTTTGCTCCCTTGGTTTTTAGCATGATGTCTTCAGTGATGCTGTCAGGCACCTTCAACAAGGACCGAAACAACATCAAGATCAGCTACCACACTGGCAGTAAATTACTTAACTTGAAAAGGCTACAAATCTAAGACTAAAGTAGAGAGAGAGGTGGTGCACAATTTTTGTTCACAGTTGATTGTGCACTTAGTGCAGCCTTCGAGGCTAAGATGCAACAAAGTGAATCAATTCTTTGCTGCTTGTGCTGATTTTGGCCTGACAATTGACACCAAGAAAACACAGGTTCTTCACCAGTCAGCACCTCACCATCCATGTGTGGAACCATCACTTTACAGCAAATGGAGAAATTTTTAATAACACGGATAAGTTCACTTGCCTTGGCCGGATACTCTCCAGGGATGTACACATAGATGATGAGGTTGATGCACACACTGTCAGAGCAAACTCGGTATTTGGGAGGTTCCAAAGGAAAGTGTGGTAAAGAAGTGGTATTAGGCTGCCTACCAAACTGAAGGTCTGCAAAGATCTTGTGCTGACCTCATTGTTGTATGCCTGTGAAACCTGGACAGTCTACCAGTGCCGTGCCAGGAAACTAAACAGCTTCCATTTGAATTGTCATAGGAAGATTCTGAAGATCACCAGGCAAGATAAAGTACTGGACACCACGGTCCTTTCTCAAGCTGAACTTGCTAATCATTCAAACTCTACTGCAGAGAGTGCAACTCTGATGGGCTAGCCATATTGTTCAAATGCCAAACATGTTTGCCTAAAAGACTGTTTTACTGGGAACTCACACAAGGCAAGTGCTCACACAGAAGTCAGAAAAAGCAGTACAAGGACACTGAAGATCTGTCTGAAAAACTTTGGAATTGATTGTGAGACATGGGAGACACTGGCACAGGACCATCCAGCATGGCGTGTCCACATCAAAGAAGGTGCTGTACTCTATTAGCAAAACAGACCTGCAGTGGCTCAAAAGGAACATGAGATGTACAAATTTAGAGCCAATCCCACTCCAAATGTTCACATAGACTATTTGTGCCCGACCTGTGACAGAGTCTTCCAAGCTCATATTGGTCTGATCGGTCACAGACACACTGTACCTTGACTCCAACCTAGTGATGCCATTTTGGTGCTCTTCAAGAATGAAGGACAACCACTGCTCTCCGCATCTCCTTTCCTCTCCTGCCAAGTTTGCTCTCTTACGTGTCCTTCTGCATCTTTGATGGTGACATACAATGTTTAGGCGGCATTTTAAAGTATGCAAAACACTTTCTAGACCTTATTGCACTTGTTCTTCACACCAACCCTGAAAAATCAGTACTAAAGAGATTATAATCTCCATTTTACAGATGAGGAAAGTAGGGCTCAGGGAAGTTAAATGATTTGCCTATAGTCATAATGCTCACACAAATCTGAGTTCTCATTCAAACCCAGGTCTTCCTGATTCCAGATACAGAGTTATTCACTATGAAACACTGTATCTTAAGAATTAGGACATGTGTGCATACACCCTTTGACCCAGCAATACCACTTCTAGGACTGTATTTCAACGAGATCATACAAGTGGGAGGAGGACCTATATGTACAAAAATACTTATAGCAGCTCTTTTTGTGGTGGCAAAGAATTGGAAATCAAGGGGATGCTCTTCAATTGGGGAATGGCTGAACAAGTTGTGGTATATGAATGTAATGGAATACTGTTTTGCTATAAGAAATGAGGAGCGGATGAACTTCGTTACAACCTGGAGAGACTTACATAAACTGATGCTGAGTGAGAGAAGCAGAATCAGGAGAACATTGTACACAATTACAGACACATTGTATCTGTGATGACTAACTTCAATAGACTGGGCTCTTCTCAGCAATGCAAGGTTATAAGACTCATGATGGAAAAGGCTATTCACATGCAGAGAAAGAATTATGGAGTCTGAATGCAGATTGAAGCAAACTACTTGCTCTCTCTTTTTTGTTTTGTTTCTTCTCTTGTGGTTCATTTCATTATAATTCTTTTTTACAACTTGACTAATGTTTAATGTGAAAGTATATGTAGAACCTATATCGAATTGCATGCCACCTTGGAGAGGAAGGGGGAAGCAGAGAGGGCAGGAGAAAATGTGCAACTCCAAAATTTGTGGAACTGAAAGGTATAAACTAAAAATAAATAAATTTGAAAGGAAAAAACATGTCAGATTATACTACATGTCAGATTAATTAAATACTTTGAAATATAACATGTTTGTCATTCCTTATACTTTCCTGGATGTATGCATTTATCAACATTGCTCCCTCTTACTTGCATGCTCCCCCCAATATCTTCACCTCTCTAAATCCTATTTCAAAACCCATCTCAAAAGCTATCTCCCTACTGTATATTGTCTGTTATTCCCACCATACCCCTCTCTCTCAAATGCTTTGTGAATGGATTAAACTAGATGATCATTAAGGTCTCCTCCATGTTTCAGACTCTATGATTCTGAAATGATGTCCAGCCTCATTCAGAACTGAAGAAAGACCCCAAAGCTATACTATCTGCTTAGTCACAAAGGGGAAGAAGGACGAGTCTCACAGTGAATCACATGTACTAAGAATCATCCCAGGTCTATCTTTTCACCAATACTGTGACTCATGGGGACTATTCAAGCCCCAGGAGAAGGCGGGATCTCCTAAAGGGAAAGTTTGCTTGATGCCCCCCACCCCAGAAACAGGAGAAGAGAGAAAAAGGGAAGACTATCAAATAGCTCAGACTGACATCTGGCCTAAATGTTGGGCTGAATAAAACTCATTCAATATCTGATCTATGGTTGACCTGAGAACTTCCAAGGGAGTTTGGGGATCTTTGGAGAAATGGAACAAGCCAAATTCTGATGTTCCTAGGGAAAGTCCTATATGAGGGCAAAATGAGCTACGGAGATTATTTTATAAAGAAACTCCAAGGTGAATCCAGGGTGTTACACAGGAACCAAGACCCAAGGGGTACAGGAGTTAAATAAATCATAACTATTTTATTCTGAGTGATCCTTTTGGGGACTACATTTAGTAAGCATGTTCAGCCTGTTAGCTCTTGGGGAAAGAATGATTATAGTGACATGATGAGGATACTGCACAGGGTTCGAAATGGAATACCAGTTGGGAGGAGATAGGGCACAATGGAGGAGACAATACACCAAAAAGGTTGGGAAAAGCTAAAGAATGATCTCCTGTTATAAGAACGAGACAAGCATGGGAGTTAAGTCTATACAGCTGTGAATTTACCAGCCCCTTCCCCCATGAAAAAGCAAATGTCTTTATATCTGTTCTAGCTAGGGACTGGACTACTGAAGGAAGTTGGCTTTTCCAATGCCAAGGTGAGCTGGTTTTCAGCACACATTCATCAATATGACGAAAGTGGTTAGAGGGATAAATCAGAACTTGAACAATCTCACTGTTGATCCCCAATTTTGTTACCAACATGATCTGAGCTATCTCCAGGGTATGGTGATATGGGACCACCCCTTAGATTCTGTGCTCTGTAGTTCTGTGAGCTATTCATGTCTGGGTCATTACTCAGAAAGGCAACAGGTAGAGAAAAGAAAGTGATTATATCAGCTAAAAAAGGTGGGGGGACAATGAGATAGGATTTTTAATAATATCTGATTCTCTTAGCCATAAAGTCAGACTATTAAAGGATCTCTCATCACTACAGAAAGGGAATGAAACATCTCCTTACATCTGCATACATACCTCAGGATTAATTTCGTTCTCTTCCCCACCAAGGCTATTCCAGATAATGACTTTAACATGATTGCACCTCCATAAATGTTTCAGGAAGGAAGCACAGAGAGGAACACACAACGTACTTCACCCTACACCAGACTTCTTAGGGGTGGCCTTGGACTCCATATCCTCTACTTTCCAAACAAATGTGACCCCACTATTGAAGCTTAAATTTTAGCTCTTATATGGTCTTCCCAATGTATCCACTGATTTCTATTCTTCTCTAGACTCTAGAGCAGCTATATCATTTCAAGTGTGTCAACATCTCCCAACAAAACTGTATGTTCTTCAATGGCTAGGACCACGAAAAGTCTATCTTTGGTGCTGCCTCATCCTACAGTGCCTAGAACAGGGCCAGGAAAAAGGATAGCATTTTTCTGATATGTACATGCTGATTTCACGTGATGGTCCCTGACCTTGAGGAGATTACAATCTAAGACCTATAGTATCTTAGTTTTCACACTGTATAAGGGGTTAGGTTTGTAATCAACACCAGCAAAGGAAATACCCAAGTGATCTTCTCTTCTACCTGTCGTCATCTCTCTCTCTCTCACTTTTCTTCTCACCTTCCCACTTAACCTTGACCTTTCTTTAATCACTTCTTATTTTCCCCATCAGACTAATCAATCATCACCACAATGGCCTTGAAAGCTATGCTGGAAATGTCCACATAATGGCAATATTTGGGAAACAACTACCCAGAAACTCTTGAGCCACATTTTTTTTCACTCTCCTTATATCATTATAATTTTGGTCACTACTCCTAAAGTGGAAAGAAGGAGAAAGCCCTAGGCCTTTACACCTTTTTTCCTCTATCCTGCTATAACATTTTCCTGGGAAGAAAGGTCTAAGAGGAAAGGCCCAGAGAAAACTAGGAAGAAGTAGAGGAGTATCATCTGGGCAAAGAATGAAGTTAATTTCTTAAAATTTTCTGTCATTTTTCATGATATTTTACAATGAATTTATACTGAAACCTATAGGCAAGAAGGAAAGTGAACGAATTTTAATATTGAACCTTGAACACCATGTGAATGAATTTTCCCTTGTGTAAATACATTAAGCCTCTTGGGCTAGATACCATTGAATTCTGTGTGTGAGTAAGTTCTGAACTAAACATACATATATTCTAAAGGCACCGCGGGCACTTCCAGTAAGTACAGTTTTATACTCTTGGTAGTACATCTATATCCCAAAAGGCCTGGTCCCAAAGGAAAATACTAATGTATCTGCCCAAGGGGTCTCATGAGATAGCAGGCAAAGTTGTAGTTAACGTACACTGTTTATTCCATTTATAGGAGTAAAGGATGATCGCAGAAACAGAGGAATGGGAAAATGGATAATCTGAAGTGCTACAGTTACACCAAAAACAAGAAGGTTGTTAGTTTTGTTTTAGGTTCAATTCTAATTATTTCAATTGGAAAATCAGTGTGTATGTGCTGAAATGCAGCCATGATTAAAGGGTTATTCAAGTGGCTGCTCTGGCCTTGGCAAGGGAAATTGATGTGCTTACATTTGGGGGAAATTCCTCAGACTTTTTCCTGTCAGTGTCAAAATGGTTGAAAATATTGGTAGGAATGGAGGATTCTCCAAATTCCATTGGTAACTAGGATTTAAGCTGTACTTAATAATGATCCATTCCTTCCTGGGTAACCCCCATCCCGCAAAATGCATATACGTGTGTGTATGTATGTATGTGTGTGTGTGTGTTGATGAGGATATATGCATGAACATAGGACAAAGGTTAGGGAACTGAGCAAAAAAGAAAACAAGCAAAAATGAGGATAACAGCTGAGAGTGGTCTTCAAGATTCCTGCTGCCCATTTACCTCTGACCTTTGCTTACTTGAAAGTCTGTTAGGTGTAGTCCAGAGCGTAACCATGTGGAATTCAGAGAATCTTCCACGTAACTAATATTTTCAAGAATTGTGATGAACAGGGCAGCTAAGTGGCACACTGAAAAGAGCACCGGCCCTGGAGTCAGGAGGGCCTGAGTTCAAATTCATCCTCAGACACTTAACACTTACTGGCTGTGTGGCCTTGGGCAAGTCACTTAATGCCCTGCCTTCCCCACTTCAAAAAAAGACACCAAAAAAAGAATTGTGAAAAATCACAGAAATGTATTACAGTCTCATTTTATAGATGGAAAAGAGTCAGAAATTGAGGCTTGCTCAAGGTTCATACATAGACACAGCTAAAACCAGTATTCAGATCTACTGAGTCCTAATTCAGTGTTGTATCTTTTTTTTCCTTTACAACAAAGACCATGGCTATCAGAAGAGTTCTTGTCATATATATACCATATGTGTATACAATTTTAGAGATGAAGAAACTGAGGACCAAAGAGGGAAACTGATTTCCCCAATGTCATATAAACAATAAGTGACAGAACAAGGACTTCAACCTAGGACCTCTGATTCCAGATCCAATACTCTATCCAAAGTCTTAGTAGGATAATCTAGGATCTTTATTTAGAGCTGAAGGGGACATCAAAAGTTGCCTAATTAAATCTCATTTTATAGATGAGAAATCAAGCCAGTAAATGTGAAGTGACTTGAACAAGGTCACATGGGTAATAATGAGCAGAAGCAGGATTTGAAACTAGGTCTTCTGACTCCAAATCCAGTGATCTTTAGACTATTCCTTGCCATGGTTCATGATGGGGAAGCAACATGGTAGAACAGACTGAATGCTGAATTTGGAGTCAGAAGACCTACGTTCAAATCTCAACTCAGATACTGACTAGTTGTGTGAGACCAGGCATGTGAGTTCCCCTCTCTTTACCTCAGTTTTCTGAAGGGATGGGAAGGGAGAGAGGGAAAGGAGCAGGTATTAAATATTTATATAGCACCTACTACGTGCCAGACATTGAGCTAAGTAATTTACAAATATTATCTCGTTTGACCAATGGACTAGATTACCTCTTAAATTCTTTCCACTTCTGAATGCAAGACCCTGTAACCATTACACCAGTTTGAAGGAGCCGAGGAAAAAAATGCCTGCTATTGTGCTCCAAAAAGCATTCAATCAACCAATGAAGAAAAATTTTCAGGCTCTAGCTACAGATGTGCCATGTTTGTTGTGAATCTCCTTAAAATAATCCACAAAGGAATTCAGGTTTCCAGTTAGGTGTTGGGGCTGAGATTCTCTCCCAACTGGGCACTGTCTTATAGAATTCTAGTCACAACCCTCAACAACCACAATCAACCCATCCATCAACAAGTATGTACTGAGATGACTGAACCTTGGTTTTAGTCCAGGACTTCATGTTCCTCCTCAAGCGTCTGGCCTCATGGGGCTAGGAACAGGGTCACAGAATGTTAGAGGAAGAAAGAAGATCCGATCAACTCCTACCTACTCATTCTACAGAAGAGGACGTCAAGGTCCCAAATCGCCCAATATCACACAGCTAGCTAATATTAGAGCCTAGACTAAAACTCTGGTCTGCAGAGCAAAACTACTGTGCTTTTTCCACTACACTATGCTGTTGGCCTTCTACCCATCTAGACTACAAACTCCTGTTTTTCTCATTTTCTCATTCATGAATTATTGCATTGCAAGTCAACCATCCTTGAAAATGACAACTACATAAAGAAGGGGAATTAAGGTACCAATATTAACTTTGGAATGGCTGAAACAAAGGTGGCATAGTAATGGGTAACAGCTCTTCCAGAAGACTTCCCAAACTTGCACGCACAGTGATAGTTTGGGTCCTTCTACAGAGATACTCTATAGGTATCCACTCCTAACACTATAGATCATAAACCACTGCCTGAATTTCTCATTAATAGTGAGCCTGTAGACATGATTAACTCTTAGCAGAGGCACTTCTTAGTATTATATAATAAGAATAGCTGTAAAACATCTCCTCCAAACCAGGAGCACACTCTTCCACAAATATACATAGCTTCATCTATGAGAAGAATATGAAAAGATAATGATAATATGTGATAAGTTCCAATGCAAAGGTATAAGCAATAAACGTTCATGACATGGATGAATGGCAGGTGAGGGCGCACTACATCTAAGTGGCCACAGACCCCTGACTCTGTCGACCTTCCTCTCGTGCAGAATTTGACAATCCCAAGTTTAATTCCTTTCTGAGAAACACAAAAGGGCTACTTCCCTAACCCTAACTCTAACCCCAACTCTAACCCCACCCCCAACCTTTCCCAACCTTTTGTTCTAAGAACAGTAATCATATCAATACTGCCTCTGCTTCCTGAAAGGGCATGTCGGGGCAGAGCCAAGATGGCGGCGTAGCAGCAGCAACATATCACAGCTCTCACATAGCCA
>CM053585.1:484804467-484835218 GCA_028646515.1 Pseudochirops corinnae | reverse complement strand
ATAGTCCAGTTTATCAAGGTTGGTCATCATATGTACGATGTGTCTGTGATTGTGTACAGGTTTTGCCTGGTTCTGCTCTTCTCACTTAGCATCAGTCTGTATAAGCCTCTCCAGGTAATTATGAAGTCCATCTCCTTATAAGGCAAGTTTTTTTTGAGTGCCTTCCCATCTCTCCTTTCTATATCTCATTCCTCTCAGGGAATATTGCTCTGGACGCTGCCACTAAAGCTCAGAGTCCAGATTCTGCTTAGGTTTCTCCCCTTTACACCTCAACCCTGATAGAAACTCATCCAGCCCTGCTGGAGACTAAAGAATAAAACTGAGAACAAAAACAAAAGTAAAGTAGTCTTTGCTTTCAAGAAGTTTATCCTACTTTAGCAGATTGGAGAAAAAAATCAATGTTAATCCAACACCCAGTTTGTTTTCTCATCTGTACCTTCTTGGGGGTAATAGTAATATCTGGATTGGACATAGTAAAATGTCCCACTGTTACTCCTCCTCATCATCAAAAATTTTGTTAAGCATCTATTTCCTGTCTAAAGAAGCACTCGGGCCTTCAGGGTGATGACAGCCTAAGGTGAACAATCCTGGGAGTAATGATGCCTGGGAAAGGTGTATGTACAAAAAGAGAAAAAGCATTTAAATACATTAGGTGATAAGCCCATGGTTACCTGGTTGGTGCATGTTACTAGTAACTCAGAAAAATTCCTCCCCAGGAATATCTTTGATCAAGGGCAATCTCTGAGCACAAAGCAGCCTCAATGGTAAAAGGAACAGATCAATTGACAAACCCTTTAAATTCACTGTGTCCTCCAGGGGATATGATACTGTTAAGGTCAAATGAAGTCACCTTCCCCAACAGGAGCCTCAGAAACTTTAATCATCACCTTCCCAGACCGGCCACAGTTGTGGAAAGAGAAGTCATTAGACCAGTTAAGCAATGACTGGCAGACAAGGGCACAAACACAGGACATCATCCAGCAAAACAAAGGAGGGAGGGAAGTGAGGGAGAAGGGGAATAACTAGGAGAATCTCTTTTCCTTAAGGAAGGAGACTTTTCCAGATAAAAGGCTCAAAAAGAAAAGGAGGTTTTTCACAACATTCTCATTAGCAGCCTCAGTTCCAAACATTCACCCAAACCTGTTGCAATCAGCTGGGGTTCTTGATCTAGGTTTCCAAAAGTCCCTAGTAGACTAGAAGAATGATGTTAGGCACTGAGTAAGACTGGCTTTACCTGGTATCCAGGTAAAGAAAGCAGTTATCTACTTAACTGTAACTTGGAGGACACCAATGAAAAATTCCCTAGACAAGAATCTCATCCCCAGACTGCTTCAATGTCTGAAATTATATCATCTGAGATTCAATCCTTTGAGTTAAAACTATGTCCCCTGGTGAAGTACAAATGCCCCTTGGAGGGGTAACACATAAGGCCGCAGAATGAATTAATTTATTAAGAGATTAGCAAACCATCACCTAGCAAACACATGAGACAAAGGACAGGTAACGTCTGATGTAGGAGAGAGAGAGAAGGATAGCCCCCTTGTGGGGGGGCTCAAGTAGTATAAAAGCACCAAGTATATGGGGGGATTGGGGACAGGGGAGTTGAGAAGGAAGCTGCCAAAAGGAGAGAGAGGAGTACAAAACAAGATGGAAGATGCCCAAGACAAACTTTGTCAGCTTCATACTTTTGCTGAGGCCTGTCAATCTCCACAGAGCCTAATATAGCACTGATCAGTGAATGTTAAATGAATGAACAAAATTTTATACTTGCTGCAACTTCCAAAATTCCTACATCCTATCTGGGGCCATATACAATGTCAATAACTCTAGACTTAAAGTCAGGAGATGCAGGTCTAGTATCAGTTTTGCCACTAATGAGCTAGGTAACCCTGAACAAATCAGGTGACCTCTCTGGGCCTCAGTTTCCTTATCTGTAAAATGAGAGTATTGGACTAGGTGATCTCTAAAGTCCCTTCTAACTCTGAAATTCTATGGGGTTTGATGAGTCACTTGAGGATTTCCATACTTTGTCAATGAGGAACAGAAAAAAAACAAAGGAAAAAACATTCAGATGGGAAGGGCACTGAGTTCAAAGGGTACCCTGAGATGCACAGGCAAGGCCTCAAGTAAAGAGTTAAAAAGACACTAAGCAATGTGTAACTTTAGGCTGTATTTTTCCAGCCTTTCTAATGGAAACTTCTAACACATGGCACCTATATTACAATGTTTGCATATCACAATTTTGCAGAGTTAAGATCTGTACCCAAAAACAAAAACAAATAAAACTCCTGGCTTGGTACCATCAGAGCAATACCCAAGATTCCAGATCAAGTTGAGTCCTGCATGGAGAATAATATCACTTGTTAACTTGGCTTTGAGTGAACAACAGAACTTTCCAAGAGTTCATGATTCATATTAGTATTATTTAGAGAAAGAGTCACCAAGCCATCATGCAGTCAAAAGGTGTCCAGTCTCCTTCTTCCAGACCAATTGAGAAATCTCTTTCCGTTCTCCCCTTCCTACAAGACCCCTCTCTATTTACACTAAGAGTTATTTGTTCTATCATGTTAATATAATTAACCAATTCCCTAATCACTCTGATTAAGTGAAATTTCATTTTTTCTAACTTTTATTGACCAACAAATGAGTAGCTGGGCTGCACTGACTTAGAGAGTTTACAAATTGGAACTCCCTACACTGATAGAATCATGGGTTCAAATTTCCTCCCCATCAAAATTTAGAAAATAAAACAGATATGTAATTGGCCATATAATGTGATGCTTCTACATTCAGGATTGTTTCTTTCTCAGAAATAAGCAGAACAGTGAAAAATCATTCTGATCTCTCTACGAAAAGACTAAAATATAAAATTCCAAAAGATAAATACTAAAATGGATGTATTTGGGGCTACTGTTATACATCCTATACTTGACCCTTTAATGAATTTTTCTGAAAAACAAAAAAGGTCTATGAAATAAAAGGGGTCCTAGGAGGCAGGAAGAGAGTTCTTGATATTTACATGACACAGTATCTTGGCCCAAGGACATGAATAGTTCCATATTTCTTTGGTATTTGCAAGGATGTAACATAATTTCCTTCCATGATTCTCCTATAGGGATGTATATGGTAGGCAGTGTTGCTGTCCTATCCAATGATTCATGAAACTAATAGTCCAACTGTGAATTCAAAGTTTTGATGAAGACATATTTCAATGGAGGACCCAGATAAAAGAATCCATAAGATCTGTTCTTTCCTACCAATGTGACCAAACCAATAAAATGATTCAATTCAACAAAAATGTATTAAGTATCTATTATGTGTAAGGTGCTGTATTCATTTCTGGGAATGCCAGGACAAACATGAAACAGTATACAACATGAATACAAGTAAACAGATTTAAAATATATAAATATTAACAGAAAAGGGAGAAAGAGCTAATAATATGAAGAATCAGAAAGGGTCTGGGATAGGATGTAGCCCCTGAACTGTGCTTTGAGAGAAGCTAAGAATTCTATGAGGCAAGACTGAGGAAGGGGTATCTGACATGAGGCTAACGTGGGGCATCATTTATGTGAAAGTACAGAGGGAGTAAACAGCATGTTGTATACAGGGAAGAGCTGAAGAGCAATAATAAAAAAAAGATTGAATAGGTAGGTGGGAGTCAGAGAGTAGAGAGTTTTAAATTCCAGACTGAGGAGTTTATATGATCAAAGTCTTTGCAAATGTAATTATATAGTCATGAACATTTTGCAAACATCAATCTGAACTGAACTTTACCTTCAATCAGCCTTTTCCTTTAAGACTTGGCAAAAGGATTGGCATCAATTTCAAGCCACTGCATCAAAAAGCATTCCCTTCCTTTCAACTCTTTGGCTGGTATAACTATTTTACATGAGACTGAAAATAGGGAAAAGTCTTCATGACCCACAACTACGACTTACAAATCAGATTTTTTCCAAAGCGCTGGCTAGTCACATCTTAAAAGAATTAAATTTAAGAATGTTTGGGGGTTCTTGATACCCTAAAACAACAGTATGAAGTGGTATCAAGAAAGTTCAAAAGAGTTAATTAACTACCTAAAAGCCTAACTCATTCCCAGGAATTGACTTATCTACCAGGAGACTCAGGCTTTCAGTTAATAAAGAAAATAACCTTGAAGTCCCACTATAATGCCTTCTTTCTTTAATACTAAAACCTGGTGAACAGATAAATAGAAAAAATCCAAGTATATACCATTTACTTCATATATACAATTCAATATACAATATACAATTCAAGTATATGACATAACAAGAAAAGATAATTTAGACTAGGAGTCTGACAAGAAGATCAATTGGGAAGCCTAATCAAGTAGAACAAGAGATAACAGCTGTCATAACGCTCACTCCATACAGCTTACTTGAATGTCAAGCTTATCGGATTTTAAATACAAGATTCTCCTTCCCCAACTCTACAAACTAGCCAAATCATCCTTTTTGCCATTTCTCACATGTAACACTTCATCTCCTGTCTCCATGTCTTTGTAATGGCTGCTGCCCATAAACAGGCACTCCCTCCTCAACTCTGTGTTACTGAATCCATTATTTCCTTCAAGGCTCAACTCAAGTAGCACCTTCGATGCCTTTCCCCAACAATGTTACTGCACTTGCTCTAAAACCACCTCAGGCTTATTTGTTACGTAAGTTCATGTTTTCTTCCTCAAAAGAATGTAAGCTCTTTGAGAACAGTTCCTACTGTTTTATTTTCATCTTTGATGCCCCACAGAGGGGGTATTTATAAATTCTCATTGAATGATTGATTGATTGATTACTTAACTAGAAAGATACAACTGAGAAGTGTGGTACCTACAGTAGGAAGAGCACTAGCTTCTAGAGCCCAATGTGGGCTGGACTCTGTTGTTTATTGTGTCACCCTGGGCACTCTCGGCCTTAATCTTCCTCTATGAAGAACAGTTATCCCTTTGGATTGTTTTGTATTTGATTCCTCTCCTCTCCTCCTCCAAACAGGACAGGGGGGAGTAGCTGTCACTGCTACCCGGTGGTTCAATGTGGAATAAGGAGGTTGAACTAAAGACCTCTAAAGTCCCATCTATGATCTTGTGAATGGAATGAACATTGAATTGAGTTGGTTTTCTAACAGCAAGGACTAGCAAGAGTCGATGAGGCAATCTCCTTTTCTCCATTTTCTTTATCTGACTGCCATTCTAAGACCCTTAATTCTCCTTTGCTTAACACTGTCAATGCCAGCATAATACCCTCAGCAAGAGCTCTTTTTTCATTTCAAGCAAACAAAAAAAATTTGATCTTCTATCAGGAAAGACTGAGATTCATGAGTAATAATAATGAAAATGTGGCACAGATTAGACCCTTCCACTGGAGTTCTAGAATATCTGAACTTCTGCTGTTATAAGAAGCCTCATGAGGTATCAAAATGACAGATCTGTCCTCAGAATTCCACCAGGCCAAGTGTGAAATATCCTTTGGGTCCATTTATTCAGAGGAAGTATAATGTAGTGGGTCAAGCACTGTACTTAGAGGCAGGATGATTTTTAATTTATTACCGAGTGATTTCAGTCATGGATGATTCTTTGAGATCCCGTATGGGATTTTCTTAGAAAAGACATTGAAGTGGTTTGCCATTTCTTCATCCAGTTCATCTTATGGATGAGGAAACTGAAGCAAACAAGGTTAAGTGACTTGCCCAGGTTCACACAGCCAAGAAGTAACTGAGACCTGATTTGAACTCAGGAAGATGAGTCTTCCTGCCTGCAGGTCCAGCACTCTCTATATTCTATTCACTGCACCTCCTAGTTGCCCTAAGAGTCTAGATGACCTGGATTCAAATTCTGTTTCAGATCCTTACTAGCTCTGGGACCAGGGACACGTCACTTAATCCGTCTCATTCTCAGTGAAATGGGGTTAATGATAACACACACACACACACACACACACACAGGATTGTTGTGAGCATCAGATGAGATAATACATGTAGAGAGCTTTGCAAATATTAAAGCACTAGATAAATTTCCTTATTGTTGTTGTTGCTGTTGTTGTTGTATCAGAAGAAGAGAAAGCTTTCCTAGCTATTCCAGCTCCAATCATCCCCTAAAGATCACACCATGAAGTAGGTGAGTTTATGTCTGAAAAAAGAGAGCGACTGAATGACAAAATCATCTGGATGGCTCTGCAGACAAGCAAGGGCCCCTTCTAGTTCTCAGTCTAGGAAGGAGCCTACAATTCTTGTTAGTTGCCACTTCTCTAGCCAGAATTCTTGTTCAATTTTAAGGTGAGGTCAGATAGGACTTCTCAATATGCTACAACACTGTGGTTTGTGGATAACATGCAAGGAAAGAAGGATTCCTAATTAACAGGAAGTACCTGAGCTCATGTCTTAAACTAAAGTCTGTAATTGGTCTGATTTTTTTTTTCTTATCCTCATAAAAAGGGGCAGTATTGTTGTTGTTTAATATAAAATGGTCACACAGGTCCAACATTCAGGTTTAATTTTTTCACCAGCCTCTCCTAGTCCCTTATCCTATGCTATACAAACAATGTCCCCCCTTCCCAATTACCCCCCCAACCCACACACACCCTTTGTTCAAATACTGTAAAGAGTTTAATGGCAAAAGCCAGGAAATTCCCAAGTTCAGGCTGATACTGTGTAACTCACAGCCTTAAAAAAAAAATACACAGAGCCAACACAATGCTAGGAGTCAAGACAACTTCAGTCTTAGCTGCAAATTTCCTGACTATCGTCAGCTCCATGGTGTTTTCATAAATGCTATTTATAAGTAGTTTTAAGTGTTTAATTTTTGAATGATTAAAAACATATAAGATTTACTAAAGGCTGGGAAATCTACATTTCCTAATCTTTAATGATTCCAGACCCCTTTCTTTGAACTGTAAAGAAAATTAGCATGTAGAGGACTTAATAGTGCACGTACTCTATAAACACTTATTGACCTAAATAGTTAAGCTGAAACCTATTCATTTATATGTTTAAATGTCAAAATGTTGATAAGGAGAATCCAGTCAGCTCTTTGAGGACTGTGCAAGAAGGACTGTGGTTGTGTCTCATCAGTAAGTCCATCCCCAGCAATGATTAAGTCTCAGAGCACAAGGATTAATTGGTGAAAAACTCTTGATTGGTTGATCATTACATGGGATGATTAAATTTCCCCATAGGGGAAGCTCCAATTGGCTCAAAATGGTATAGATGTGAACCATCCATTTATAAAAAGAAAAAGAGCTGAGATGTGGGGCAAGTGCAAAGTTGAGTGCTAAGAGAAACCAAAATCAGAGACAGCCTGAAAAGAGAGGGGAGATCTGGATCCCCTTCCATAGGATACATTCCCAGCCCCACCACAATCCAGCTTCAGAAAAGACAGCCATGGAGAACATAAAGTAGAGCTCCCCAGACCAAGAGATGGCAACAGCCAGGGGGCAGTGGTAGAATGACTGACAAGAGTCCCTGGATACAGTTGTGAAGAGGCAATGGAAGAACCTCGATGGAAGCCATAAAGAGAGGGATCACGCGACTTTTGGTGAGTTCCTGGGTCCCCATCTTCTCCAGAAAAGCAAGAGTTCTTGAACTGAAGCCTGAATATGTAGCCCCAAAGCTGAAGGAACTCAAAGGGACTGAGTTACAATGCAGGGGAGGCAAAACCAGCTCTTTGTCCACTACTATCATGAGTTGCTTGACAGAGTAGGTTTGAATGGAAGGTGGTACTTTTCTAGCAACCTCAGTTCTGTAAAGTGAGAGGCCTGCAAAGATCCCAGGGCTGGAAAACAGGATTCAGTAAAGAGGAAAGGAGAGTCTCAAGGCTTGTAGATTCGAGTATTTTGTGTATCTCTGCATTGTTTATGGGCACCTGTGAGTTCTTTGTGGGTTTTTTGCATTCTGGCTATAGAGCAAAATAAAGTCTGTCCTATATTCAATATTGTTAGCTTGAGTGTCTGCATAAGAGCCAGGGTCCTTTTGCCTACATCTGTCAAATCCTACAGAAAAAAAAACTGTTTTTTGAAGTTCCAAGACGAAATATGGGCAAAATAAGCTAAAGAGAGATGATTTTTGAGAAGTCTACAAGATTTAACTCAGTTCATGTGAGCCCAGAACCTCGGATACTGAGGTTACATAATTTTAATGTGAACATATGCATACATTAGAAAATTATACAATGTTTTCCCACAAAAGAAGAAAATGAGCCACATGTTAAACACCTATACAAAAATATCTACATATTAATAATGATTTTAAAATAGTATCATTGGCGATAATAAAAATAATAATAGTGAATCTCTAATACCTCATCATTATTTTTTGTGGCTTTCTGTACTACCCATTTCAACTCTGAGTAAGTAGAAAAACCAAAATTAAATATGGAAGGAGGGTGGAAACAATCCATCTGACTTCTAACCTAAGTTGGTTTACTATCTTCCCTGTGGGTTATGTAGTCAGTTTATTTACAGTTCACACAAGGTAGTCTCAGAAAAAAAATTCGTGTAAAAGGGACAATATTATTTTCAGAATGAATGATATATAAGTGAAGAAGAAAAGGAGGAAGAGAGGAAGAAGAGAGGGGAGTGAGAAAGAGGGAAGATTTTTATGCCATTTAGCTATCAAAATATATGGCAGCTTCCATTTTCAAAATAAACAGTTTTGAACCTTCAAGATATATCTAGGTGACACTATGACCGACAAAAAAGGTGATCCTTTCTCTTGATTTCTCTACTGCCTACAAACCAGTCTAGCTGAGTACAAAGAAATTTACCAACAACAAGTTGGCTGGCCACTTGATAATGAGTTCTTTGACCATGGTTACCCATGAAACAAATAAAAATACAAACTCGGCCTCAATCTTCTGTCTTTAAACCCAGGATTAACAGATTCCAACATATATTAATTTGACAGGAACATTTTGCCTTTTTTTTTAAGTGTTTAAGCATACATACATAATATTAGTCTTAACTACTCAGGTATTTTAACTCTATCTGTTAATCCATAAAAGATATTTCAACATCTCCTTTGTACATCATCATTTAATAAATCAACAAGTCTGTTTCAGTTGAATTGATGTAATGGCATTTATGAGCACTACCAAAATCATGCCACTTAACTGATGCAATTAAGACATACCTTGCTCTAATTATAATAACAGATTGACTTGTGATAATTTATTTCTTTACAGAGTAACTGATAAAAATAGGTGATATTCAATGTTCTTGCATTTAAATTTTTTTTAAAAATCCAGTCTAAAACTATGCTCTACTCTACTCTTCTACTCTACTCAAAAAGGATGGTGAAACATCCCAATTACAGCGTTGAGTGTGTTGGGCAAGCATATAACTCAGATCCAGAAGACGTCCATTAAATCAGAGTATCACTAAATGTTAGAATTGGCACTGGTCTTATGGATCATCTAGTAAAGTGGTTCGTTTATAACAAAAAAGTCAACAAGAATATGAAATGGAATGAAATAAAAAAGCAGAGAAATAGAGACTGCCCCTAGAACTAAATCCCAATTTAGGAATTAAGGTTGGAAAAATGAGTAAATAGAATAAAACCACCATTATTACACATTTCTGAATGCATGTCTATACATTCAGAAATGAAATACCTCAAAAAAAAGCCCAAATTAGGTGAGAGTGATGGCCAAACAACTACAAGCAGAGACTCAGAGGAAAAGAATGATTTTCCAAAATAACTATATGAATATCTATAAGAAGTGAAGAAAGAGATTAAAGGGGAAGTGGAATAAAGAGAATAAAGAGCTGGAATGCATAGTAATATGTGTCCAGCACTGCACTAAGAATACAAAAAGAAATACCAGGCACATTTTGAGATCAAGAGATCACATTCTGATTGGAGAAGATAGTACATACAGGCAAGTTCAGCAGTAGGGCAGATGGTAAATTTGAATGGTCCTATGGTATCCCAGCAGGCAGAATGTCAAGACTCAGGGGTCCTTATGATGTAGAAGCAGGGCAGAAACAATGGCCAGGGATTTAGAGGGCCCAATGGCAAGGCACATGATAAGGCCCAATTATCCCTAGGGTCAAGACAGCAAGCAGCAAGGTGTATAAGGTGTGGTGTTTCTCCTTCTTACCAGAAACACTGTAGTTGATGATTCTCTGCTCATCAAAGTGTTGTGAAAGACCATTTTACACCAAGGAAATCTCAAGGGGCCAAAGCCTACCACCACTGGGATAGGAGATCCTGACAGAATTGAGCCAGGATGGTCCTAGGACCTTGGAAGAAAGGATTATGAACTGGCCTAGTCAGCTTCACCCTGCTCCTACTAACTGGTTCTGAATTGGGTTGAGGTTTCTCCAACAGTATATCAACCTATTGGTCACTGTATAATGATCTTCCATTTAGAGTAACAATAGTCAAATTAATGTAGTTAACTTAATCCAAGGATAATATAAGACAATATTTGATCAAGTGCCAAATTATGAAGTTAAAAATAACTACTACAATTTATGCTACATAATCTCAATTAATTCCTCACTGCAGCAAAGCAATCTTTTTACAACTCCCTATTTAATTTACTTAGAACAGAGGCTTTTTCTAAACCTTTTCAAGCCTCCTCAAAGTTTCCATGACTCAACCTCTCCCAACTCTCTCAGTTGAGAACATTGCTACGTATTTCATTGAAAAAAATATTAAGACTCTCCTCGAAAGAGTTCCCTTTTTTCTCCTCTTCCTCATCTCACATCACTCACATGCCTTCCAACACTCTCTCTTCCTTCACTCTTGCCACAGAAAATCTCGCTATATGACCAAGTAATCCCATTCCATTCCATCTTCTCCAGCAGACTGCCCCTCGCCATGATCCCCATCCTCTCACTATCTCCTCTCCCTATCTACTGGTTGTTTCCCTACTGCCTACAAATATGCTCATCTCCCTGTTGGTCAAAAAAAAAAACAACAAAAATCCTCATTTGGTCTATCCGTCCCCACTATCCATCATTCTATATCTCTTCTTCTTTTCTCTAGCAGAAGTCTATGAAAAATCCATCTACAATTAGTGCCTCCACTTCTTTTCCTCATATTCTCTTCTTAACTCTCTGTAGTGTAGCTTACAACCTCATCATTCAACTGAAACTGCTCTCTCCAAAGTTACCAAAGATCTCCAAATTGCCAAAATTAATGGATTTTTTTCTCAATCCTCATCCTTCTTGACCTCTGACATCAACAATAACATCACAAGCTGAGTTGGAAGGGACCTGAGACCTTCTCATTCTATCCCTGCCTGAACAAGAATCTCTTCTACAAAGTGTCTGTGTTGTTTCCTCCTAGTAGAATATAAGTTCTTTGAAGACAAAGATTGTGACATTTTTGTCTATACTCCTGGCACCTAACACGGGGCCAAGCACTATAGGAAGTAACTAAATGTTTGTTGAATTGATTGCATCTCCTTTTAATAGAGATTCTAAGTGACCCCTGGGATCAGGTGAAATGAATGTACATGATGAGTTATGTTCCTGTGCTTGCTCTGGATGCCTCATCTTCTCTTGGTTGTTACAGTCCCCACCCCTGCCCCCACCCCAGAATACATGTAAGAAATGTCTCACAAGATGCAAACAGGTATTTTCCCCAGGAGCCAAAAATGTAGTTCCTTGTTGAAAAACGCTAAACTGAGATGTAATGATACTATTTCCAGGCAAGATCACAGGATGAGCCAACCCCAAGAGCTCACTTTAAAAGCTTTCTCCTAATTTTCCTAGCAACAGTTTTATCACTTTGTAGTTGAGAGTGTATGTTTTTCTTCCAAACAGGAAATGTTGATGAATGGAAGGCAGCAGAGGTTTGTGGAATTTCAAACCTGAAGATTATTGCTAAGGATAAAAATAATTCAGCCTTGCTTCAGTCAAGGAAGACTGGATTGGGAGGAAAAAAAGATTTTTATCTCCTCCGGCTGGATCTTCATGACACCCAAAAACAAAACCAAACAAACAAAAGCAATTCAGAGTAAACAATTCATATGTCAAATTGGTTAGTCAATATCATTGAGATGGTGACATTCCAATCATGAAACTGACTTTTTTTAAACTTCAACAATTTCATATCAAGTCAAAAAACTACTGTGTAAAGATTTCAGCTTCAATCTTAAGGGGGAGAACTGCACTACTGTGCAATTTCAAAAGATGGATAAATGAAACTGGACTGTTCTGTATGTCATACACAGCAAAGGTCAGTGCATCTTGGTCATGGTGAAGAAGGGGAGATAAGTAAGAATATTACATACATATACATGAAATAGGACCAGGGAAATCTGTCTGCTCTCCTCCAATTAATAGCAGGCACCTGAATATTTATTGAATTAAAGAATCACAGAATGTTAGACTCCAAAGGAATCTCAGAGTTGATCTAGTATAACCCTTCATTTTACAGCTCAGGAAATCGAGACATAGAAAGGTGAAATCACATCTCAAGGTCACACAGCTAGCAGGCAGCAGAGACTGGATGGAGCCCAAGTCCTCCAACACCAAATCCAGTGTAGTTTAGAAGGCATACTCTATGGATGGAATTTCTAGGGCTATTTGAGAGAAAATTTGGCAGAGAAATGGAGAAAACATTATTCACATGTGTTATAGTTGAGAAGAAGGCTCAGGTGCGGGTATAGGATAACCAGATAAAGCAGGTGGTGAGTAGGTGTGCTCAATTTGAAGAGGATAGGGTAGGATATATGAGAAGACTGAGGTAATCTTGGATCCCTGGGTAGAAGAGCTTTCTAATAGCTGATCTTGGAATAGAGATGCAATAGCATGCAAAAAGCCACTCTGAAACTTTGGAGAGAAGGGGAGGGAAAGAAGGGGACTGGAACCACTAGGACAGCGGTTATCGTTAAGGATGATGTGGAAAAGCCAGACTTAACAGGAGGCAAAGGGTAGTGTTAGAGATTTTTTAACAGTTTAGATAGGGGATGAAAGAGCCTTTAGCTGAGGTACTAGCACTAGAGATGTAGAGGTATAATAGTGGAGACACTTTTAATGAAGTGCTTCCTTTCCCTACTGGTACTTAATGATCAGCAGGACAAAGAGGAAGATTAAGGGTTTGGAAGTCACTGGCATGAACCTCCAATTCTAGCCTGACATCACCTGTAGAGGGGAAGCACATGACTCCCTTTCTCCCAAATGGTAGGGGACACCTAATATAAACAGTAATATAACCTTGACAAGCTAAGGGGTGACCAGAACAGTGAGCATTCTAAAAATATTCCATCCAAGGATCAAGTGAAAGAACAAGGCATGTTCAGCCTGGAAAACTTTCTTAGTGGGGACATGATAACTGTCTTTGAGTTGTTAAAGGGCTGTCATGAAGAAGACCAATTAGATTTGTTTTACTTGGCCGTAGGCAGTAAACTAAGAGCAATAGGTGGGTGGGAGTTTCAGGGAAGCAGATGTCAGATCAATATAAGGAAAACTACTCAATGAGTCGAACTATCCCAAAGTAGGAAGGGCTGACTCAGGAGGTGGTACAGATCACAACTCATTCACCTATTCTCATCCTGTGTGCCCATTTCCTCCAATAAATCTTCCATAAGGGCTGCAATGTGCTGGAGGCCCTCCTCTAGGTTTTCCAGGATTGCATGGATACCAATGTTCTCTCTTGCCTAGCCTGGCTTATCTTCTTAGTCTATCAAACATTACATAGATATCGTTTTACCACAAGTGATCACTGATAATAAGTGCTGGGCTATTTATCCTTACTAGGCAGAATGGTGCATGGGAAGAAAGTTCCAGGTTTGTTTGTTGTCTGGGGACCTGGGTCCAAGCCTCAACCCTACCACTTACTACCTTTGTGACCTGGGAGAAGTCATTGTATTTCTCAGTTTCATTACCTGCGAAGTGAGAGAGATGGACTAAATAACCTTGAAGTTTCTTTCCAGTCCAAATCTTTGACCCAATGACCCTATGGATTACCATTTCCCTTTGACTCTTCAAAGACGACAATATTCCATGATTTGTAGCCATATAGAACCACTGTGAGAATATTGGTGTTAAAATGTGGTTATTCTACTTGTTTGTCTGAAGGATCTTTGAAAGTGCTACATCATTTCCTAAACAGGATCTCGTCTAACTCTCTTCTATTCAATTTTGAATATGGCCAGCTCACTGGCCATATACAGTGAATACCCAAGACACACACTGATGAATTAACTCAATCAGCTTTCTATCAAACTGTATATCACAGTGAGGACAATAGGCATTTTCCACTTACTTGGCTTCTTCAGTGTGAAGGTTAGGCCAAATTCTTTTGCATGACTATAGATCTCATTAAGGAGGCCCTGAAATATTCTGGAGTTTGATGCAATGAGCATCCAAAAAAAAAAAAGGCACCTAAAAGTTTACCAGAATAAAAATGCTGTATGAACAATGTCAAGAAATGATAAGACATGTTAATGAATAAAAGCAAGTGACATTTATATTGTCCTTTAAAGTGTGCAAATTTCCTTGTGTGCATACCTCATTTATGTCTCACACCACTCTGTGAGGTAGACACTACCATTATTATTATTATTATTATTATTATTATTATTATTATTCCCATTTCACAGATGACAGAATTGGGGCTCAGAGAGTTTAAATGCCTTGTCAATGGCCAAACTAATTAATCTCAATGACGGGATTTGAATCAAAGTCTTCTTGACCTTCAGGTGTTTTATTCTTTCCGTTTTTATCATGAGAACTTACTTCCCCTAGGAAACTGATATGGACTGGAGCGTGATTTCATTGATAACCCCTTCCCCAAAACCTCTGGAGACTAGAATTAATGGCTACTATAATCTTCATTCATATGCTCATCTGTGCTCCTTTGAGAGACAAACTCCTAGACCAAGTGTCTGGTGGCACTGATATGCTAGGGCATTTTTTAAGCATCGCTCATTTCATGGGGTCAGTCAGAGAGGCAAAACAGGAAAGTCACTTGGCCTGGGCCTCCATCTCAGAAAGGCCCAAACATCAAGCACACAAACAACTTTGACTGTTTATCTACGGAGTAAGAACATGGTCTTGCATTATTTAATATCAATGCTGATACCACCATATTTTCCTTCAATAATTAGAGTATCTGCACAGAAAAGTCTAGAAAACTATATTCATTTTTTAAAATCAGATTATGTCTCATAATACTTTATTTTCATGTATCTTTTTTTTTTTTTGGCAAGGTACCTCAAAAATTAGATAGAAATGCTGGAGAATAGACCACTGAGAGCTCACTGATCTCACTGAGTCTAAGGTCAAATGGGGGGGAAATTCACAGCTTTGGATGAAATTTTTAGCCTTACTCTTTAAACAAGTCATAAAACCTACCTCTGACCTTTGAAATTCAGATTATTTAGCAAACCAGAAACAAATTCCTTTCAAGAGCCTTCTCGGGCCCCCTTAATAACCTAAATAGCAGGGCAGGGTCTCTTCAGATGAAGTCACTTAAAGAGGTAGGTTAAAGTGAAAAGGAAGTGACATGACTTCTGGTCTGTTTTCTGACACTAGCCACATGACCTTTGTGCCGGCCACTGAGTTCATTCTGTGCCTCCATTTCCTCATGTGCAAAATGAACTAGCAGTCTCTGAGGCATCTTTCATTGCTTAGGACTTTCTATTGGCTCTTTTTTGTATTCCCGGCACTTAGTACAGTCCCTGGCATAGAGCAGGAACTGAATAAATGTTTACTGAACGGAACTGATTCGATGAGATTTAAAAAAACAGGCTTGCCACTTAGTTCCTTACCTTTTGTATTAGTTAAGACTGGTCTGCAATTAGCCTGGCCTCAGAAGTGGCTAGTGTTTTATTCATCCTGTGTTTTCTCAGGAGTGATAGTTGGTTAGGGGATATATTTGCTTTATCTTTGCAAATTACATGGCATAATACAGAACATTGAACTTGCAGTCAAGAAGAGATGAGTCTGAATCCTGAGACACTGTGTAACCCTGGTTAATACACAACTCTGCTGGGCCTCAGTTTCCTCACCTTTGAGGAGATCAATTCAATGACCTCTCATGTCCCTTCCAACTCCAAATCTATGATTCTATCATTTATGACTTCATTTAATTCTCATAAAACCCTGTGAAGTAGCCTGGGCATGGAAGATGTTGTTAGCACCATTTTCCATATGAAAACACTAAGCCCCAAATGGGCTAAATGACTTTCTCAGTTAATGGCAACTTCAGGATAGAAATTTGAGACTCTATCTTCTGTACTTGAGCTTTTCCTCAGCTCTTGGTCTGTATTCCCCAAGCAAGGAAGAGAGTCTAGGAAGAATAGAAAGGGGGGAAGAAATCAATGGACCTTGTCCATTTGAGAAGAAGAGTTAGAACTGGGGCTGGGGAAATGGGACTTTTCCCCAGGTTCTGAAATTTAGAATGAACTGTACTTGCCATCTTTCAACAATGTAGAAAAAAAAAAAACAAGTATGGCACCTAGTTAGCTGATTTAAAATAGGAAGCTAACATATGGCACTGCCTTCGACACAGCTGCACCCAGTGTACACTCTTCCCTGACCCCCCAGCTTCCCCATAAGCTAGAGGAGCTGATTTAAGGTATGATTGGTACCACTTGTCCCAGGTGCAAAAATTACTATTTGTAGTCTATTGAGAGCCATCTCAATTGGTACATCCCTGAGACAAGAAGGATGTAAGACAGTCCCAACATCTCTGGCCTCTCAATCAAGAGAAAGCTCAACATGCAGATGAATCAGACTGTCTTCCAACCACACTCCACCCTTCAGCGAGCACTCACACCCATAGACTATAGAGAACATCTTATCCTATCCTCCACTAATGCTGTTCTTGTTCATGCTCCCACCCACCTGCACTCTAAACCCTTCTTACCTCCCTAGACCTGCTCCTCCCCAATAGACCTGCAAGCAGTATAGACTAGATCTCTACTGCATAACTGTCCGCACTTTGGAAAGATTAAAATTTTGTATGAAGCAAAGTACTGTTCCTGAGAAGCTTTCCACATCCCCTGGTACCAGCAGCAAGGGTGCTGCCCTCAACAATTCTCCTTATGCTGCCCATCTGATTATAATACAAAATTTGCTGCTGGCAAAAAAAAAAAAAAAAGACTTTTAAAAGCTTTGCCACCTTTTCCCTAAAAAACTACAAGTAACTCACCAGATTCCCCTTTTTCATCCCATTCATCCTTCATCTCCTCCCCCAACTTCTTCACATTCAGATTGAGCCATGTTGCAGCTACTGACTTGTCACCGACAAGCTACAACTTATCCACTGACAACTCAAGTCTCGGCGATAAGTTGTTCAAAGTCAGACCTGGGGCTGTTTCTGTTCCTAGAATATCTACCCTTTATATCTTCTCTAGGTTTGCTTTAATTAAAATAATAAAAAGCATTTTTAAAACCACAACAATGCAATCTGACCCCAGATGGGAAAGAATACAATTTCATACCAAGTTATGATTTACTAATAAAACTTTCCTGGTTACCCAGAATCCCAGTACCAGCCAAATGTGAATGAATTCAAAATAATGAGTTGACTGCAAAGAGAGTATAAGCAGAAAAAAAGTATGCATGTATGTGTATGTGTGTGTTTATACACATAAACATTTATATAGAGAGAGAAAGAGAGACAAAGAGTTAGATCCATAAGATCTGCCTGAACCTGCTCAATCAATCAACTAACAATTACGAAGTATTAATTAAGAGTCTTCTAAGTTCCAAGTAATGGTGTTAAGTGCTACAAGGGATGAAGAAAAAGGATAACACTTGTCCCAGGGAGATTTAATCCAGTTGAGATGACAAAACTAACATACACAAAACAATTAATGGACCAAAAAAGTCCATATAATCATATGAGTACTGAACTAAAGAGTTCAGAAGGCCTGTATTCAAATCCTGCCTCTGATACTTACTCCCTATGTGAACAAAGACAACCTACTTTACCTAGGACTCACGTTACCTTGTCTAGAAAATGGGAAAATAAAACCTGATGTGTCTATAAAGAGAGAGGATTTATGTAAAGTGCTGTGCAAACTGTAAGACACTACGGAAGGGTCAGGTGCTGTTATTATCATGATTATTATTACGATAATGTATGGTGGTGACTTCAGGAATCCAGGAAAGAGAAATGGAACACCTGAAGGAGACAGCATGGAGGAGGGAGAGCTTTAGTCGGGCCCTGCAAGGTTAGGGAGAACTCGGATACATAAACAGGAAGAGGGATGATATTCTAGGAAGGAGACACCATGGACAGCAAGGATGGGCTGTTGCTGGGACAAGGCAACTGGCCTAAATGAACAAAAGGCGTTCACTAGTTAGTAATGAAAAGTAATACCGAATAGTTAGCAGGAGACCAAAATATGAAGGCGTCTTAAAGCCAAGCAGAAAAATTCAGACTTAATCTACAAGGATCAGTAAGCCAACACAACTCTCGGATCTGAAAATCTTGTTGTTGAGTCATTTCAGTCTTGTTTGACTTTTCATGACCCTCTTTCGGATTTTCTTGGTAAAGACATCGAAATGGTTTTCATTTCCTTCTCCAGCTCATTTTACAGATTGAGGAAACAGAGAGAAACAGAGTTAAATGACTTGCCCAAGGTCACATAGCTAGTAAGTCTGAGGCCGGATCTGAACTCAGGACCAGTGTTTTATCAACTACACCTAGCTGTCCTCTGAAAATCTAGATTTAGTCATTTCTTTTCTGAATTCCAGTCCAATGTTACCAGCTACTCATTGCACTTTTCCAACTGCATCTCCCTCAGGTACCTGAAACTCAACGCGGCCAAAATAGAACACATTAACTTTTACCCAGAACCAGCCACTCTTCCTAACTTTGCCATTTATTTTATTTTATTTTATTTTTAATTAAGAGGGTACTACCGTTCTTTCAATCAGGCAGGTTCGAAACTTCAGAGTTACTATCAGTTTTTCCCGCCCTCTGACTCCCCCTATCTATCAGATGACAAGATTTACCAAGTCAATCTCTACATCTCTCCCATTCCCATAGTTCAAGGCCTCGACACCTCTTGCTTGGATTACCATGATAATCTCTTTGTCTCAGGTCTCTCCCTTTCCAATCTATTTTCCACATAGTTGTCCATCTGCTACCCCTAAAGTTGACATCAGCAAAATGTCACATCCCTGCTCAAGAAGCTCGAGTGGCTCCCAATTGCCTCTAGGATAAAATAAAAGCTCCTCTGTTTGGAAGGCCTGTCATAACCTAACGGTTGTGCCTCCCTTTCTAGGCTTGTTGTACTTTTTCTCCTTTGCAAAGTCTTCATTAATGCAAAGCCACTTCTGCCTCTGTGCCTTTGCTCAGGTCATTTCTGTTGAAAAAGCATGCTCTCCTCCCACACCCTCGCTTCCCTCAAGCTGTAGCTTGATTACCACCTTCTATATGAGGCCAGTTATGATCCCCTCTGTTGCTAAGGACCTCTGCACAGGTACTAATACCCTCTGTGTGTTTGTATTATTTCCTCTTTTCCACAACATAATGCAAACTTCCTGAGGGCAGGGATTGTTTCATTTCTGTCTTTGCATCCTCAAAGCTTACTACATAAGATATGCATGTTGAATGAAGGAACAAAAGACCTAGGTCTGAGTCCTGGCTCTAATACTTACTAGCTATGTTACTGATCAAAACACATAATTTGTCTAAACCTCAATTTCCTGATCTGTATTATGGGAATAAAAACAAACTGCCTGTCTTGCACAGATTGGGGGGGGGGGGGGGAAGGGCAACATTCTACAAGCCTTAGAGAGAGTACCTTAACCAGAAAACATTTTATTTACTTCTCAGAGATGGTTGCTAAAGGCAACATCATGTTAGAATAGGAATTCATCTATAATATCTTTAGGAAGAAGGATGATGGACACTTACAAGCACCATACCTTCATAAAGCAAAGGGAAGTAGCGGAGGGTGATGACAAGTCCAACAAAAGCTTGGCAAGATAGCCAACTAAGCAAAATTTAAAACAGAAGAAAAATAGAAAAGATCCACAAAAGTCATTATAATAACCTTTCTTCTCCCTCAAGGACAGCAGAACCACCACACTTGGCCCCTAAAATCACAATCCCTGAGGTGCAGAAATGACAATAAAGGAAACAAAAACATGAGAAGCAACCAGACTGGATCAAGTATATATGTGCCTCTGCGTGTGTGTGCTACACACTCACATACACACACATATGTGTATGCATATAGAGTATGTGTACACTCTATATACATATGTGTGTATACACATAAACAATATAAATACACATAAACACAAGTGTGTATGTACACATATGTACATACATATAAATGCATAAATACATATGATTGGCCTCATCTGTACTGGGGGTAATAGAATTGTGATGGCATAAAGAGATTGACAAGATGTCTAAAGGAGGGGAAGATACCAAAGTTCTGGGGAAAGTCTCAGACCTTATTAATTCCAAAAACATCAACAACTACCAACATTTGCCTATTCTCCCATCTACAGAAAATTTTTGTGAAAGACATCTATGCATGTATTGAAGACATCCTCAATGAAGAGTATCAGAAGGGAACACGCAATACTTAATAATCTTATCACCTCACAACTGAGTATAAGATATAATAAAAATAAGACACCCCAATGCTTGTTTTTATTATGAAAAAAGTATTTATTTACATAGACTAAAACGCTGTCTTAGACATTCTTTTGTAACAAATTATCTCCCATCTATGTAGCAAAATCATATAAGATTCCTCCAACAGAATAACAAAAGAGGGTTCAATGAGAGTAAAAATGAGGAGATGCATAAAACCGAGAAATAATGCTCACCTAAAGCATTCTCCATTAAGACTAAGGAGAAATTCCCATGGATAGTGAAGTACTCTATCTTCTATTGTTGACAAATGACATTGTAGTTTTTCACAAATTATCAAGTATTTACCTTTTCTCCCTTCCATCTCCTGTCCACCCCAAAAAAGAAAAACAAAACCACAAATAGACATAGCTGTAACATAGTTTGTAATAAATATGCATATTTAAATAAAACTAATTCCTACATCGGTCATGTCCAAAAATTGTGACTTGCTCTGCATATTTATTCTATTACCTCTCTGTCAGGAGCTGGGTAGCATTCCTCATCATTAATCCTATGGAATCGTGATTAGTCAATGCATTGATTAGAGTTTTTAAGTCTTTCAAAGTTGCTTGTTTTTACAATGTTGTTATAAATTACAATTCTACTTCAGTCTGTAGTAATTCATTCAAGTATTCCCAGGTTTCTCTAAAACTATCTTTTATCATTTCTTACAGTACAATAGTATTCCATTATATTCATGTGCTGTAATTTGCCCAGCCATTCACTAATTAATGGTAGATGATAGTGTATTGATTACATAAAGCCCCAAGACCCCGACAAGCTTTCTGGAAGAGACCTGCAATTACTCAGAGGAGTTGGCTTCATCCATTCACACAGGGAAGACCAAATGGATAACAAATGCCTATTGCCTAGATTTTAAAATACGTCTGAACAGACTCCTAGGAGAGTGTGTCCAACAGTATGAATATATAGAACAGACAATACATATGTACAGCAAGCTTGGCCCAGAGCTGAAAAGAAAGAAGAGATAGAGCTGCATAGCAAAGCACTTCAACTTAATCCAAGCTTCCCATAATAACGAAAGCCCACCTTTTCAACAGAAACATTTTACTCATGTCATTGTGTGGCAGTGGGATCTAAAACACCACTGCCTCTGAATGAGCATTATAGAGAGGGCAATGGAAAGGAACCTGGAAGTGCGAGCGTGCTGCAACACGTAACCAACTAGGAACTCTGAAGAATAAGTGTAAGAGATGCCATCAAAGAGTTATATGGCAAAAATCAAATACATGATAATCTGTGACCAGGATGCTCTACTGATATCAGGTGTCAGGAGAAAGCAAGAAAAACCTCCAGTACCTTGGGTGGACACCCAGTGGAGAAATTTGGGACTGATATAGATAAGAGACTTACTGAATGGTCAGGGGTAGATGGATCAATCTGTATCATTGAACAAAACTCCCAGATATATGGTATCACAGATCCACTTGAGGTAAAATATGAGCTGCTATCATTTTGAGATCTCTTCACTGGTCTAAACCAACTGGGGAAAAAATGAAGATATCTATGAAACTGGAAAACTTCTGTACAAGCTAAATCAATGCAATTAAAATCAGGAGGGAAATAGTTAACTAAGAAATATATTTATAATAAATTTTTCTGACAGGTATAATATGTAAGCTAAATGAGAAACTGGCACAAAAATATAAGAAAAAATACATAGATAAGTGATCAAAAGTTTTAACTGGGCAGTTTTTAAATAAAGTAATACTAGTAAGCAATAACCACATTTTTAAAATGCTTAAAGTCACTAATATTTAAAGAAATGCACATTAAAACAATCCTGAGATCCTACTTCACACTTATCAGATTGTCAAAAAATGACAAAAGCGGAAAATGGTGACGGGGGCAAATGGAGGGCACCATTTAAGCACCACTTGTGGCACTGTGAATTGGTCTAACAATACCAGAAATCAACTTGCAACTAAATCCCCCAAAACACAAAATTGTACATACCCTTTGGCCCATTAATATCACTACTAGGCATATACTTCAAAGAGGTCAAAGATGAAGGAAAAGGACTCATATGTATAAAAATTATTATAGCAGTACTTCTTGTAATTGCGTTAGGAGCAACGCTAGATTAGGAAAATGGCTGAGCAAAACTGTGGTATGTAAATAAATTAGGATACGATTGTACTATAGTATTAACAAAAATAAAGAATTCAGAGAAACCTGGAAAGATTTGTATGACCTGATGCAAAGTAAAATGGGTAGAGGTCAATCAATTGATATCACAATAGAGCAAAGGATAGCAACTCTGAAAAACTACAGATACTCACTCAATGGTTAGTCATGACTAATGATTTAACATGTTGTCCAACTATGGACAGAAAGGGAATGTACAGAATGAGACATACATTTTCAGACATGGTCAATATATTAAGCTATACTTAACTGTATTTATTTGCTACAAAAGGGAGTTTCTATACAAGTGGAGTATTTAGTGAATAATGATAAAGATGTGAAAAAGAAAGGAAGAGAGAGAGAGAGAAAAAAGAAAGTGAGAGAAACAGAGAAAGAAAGAAAGAAAGAAAGAAAGAAAGAAAGAAAGAAAGAAAGAAAGAAAAGGATAACAATAAAACAATTTTAAAGTACAGAGAATAAAACAAAAAGATGTTTAAAAGAGTTCAGATAGGGTGGTTAGGTGGCACAGTGAATAGAGCACCAGCCCTGGAGTCAGGAGGACCTGAGTTCAAATGTGACCTCAGACACTTAACACTTACTAGCTGTGTGACCTTGGGTAAGGCATTTAACTCCAACTGCCCTGCCTTCTCCCCTCCAAAAAGGAAAAAAAAATTAAGAGTTCAGAGAATTTTTTCACTACCATGTCAAACTTACTTTAAAAAAGAAAACTATATAACAGAAGAGCATGCTTTCATATACATCTTCTTTTTTTGTCTTTCATACACTGAAATGTTTTTTTTGTTGATGACCATAAAGTTTATAACAAAAAAAAAGAAAATTTAAAGTGTAAAAACTGAAGGCATTTCTCCTAAACAACTGGGCTAACATTTAAGAATATGAGTACAGCAGTTTGCTCCTTACTATAAGCAGCTCCTAAGCTGAGCAAGTTGCTGAGGCCAGTAATACCACTGGTTCTAAATACTGACCTCAAGCTCATTCTGTAGAATAGGAAAGGATTTCTCACCAGGGATGGAGGAAACACAATGTGGGACCTGGGCAGAAGAAGCTGGGCTTCTGGTGATGTATTTTTTTCATCCAACTCCATGAAACTGTGCTGACATATTATTTCCTTAGTAAATGTTCTCATCTTGTTTCACTGGGAAGTAGTGGAAAGAGACAGAAGGCTCTGAAGACAGAAGAGCTGTATTCAAAGCCTGAACTGTCCTGGTATAGCCTTTGAGAGAACAAGACCACCACTGGGAAATGATGGAACAAAGGAAGAAGGCACTGACCAAATCTAAAATTTCCTTCCCAGCATCTGCCTATGTCTGCTCTCTGAGGGCTAGCTAGTCTAGCTATGCCCAGAAATGGTTCCCAATAGGGTGGTCAGTAGAGGAATTTTTGGTTATATCAACCAATAATGACCAATTGTTAACACCTAGCATAATACAGAATATATATTATATAAGGTTATATAAGGCTAACACACATACTTGACTAAACAAAGCCTACTTTCCTATGATTAACATGCAGCAATATGATTGTCAAATACCACTTTCCCCCACTGGAGATAGTGTGGTATAGAAAGGCAAAGGAAAATGATTCTACTTCTGTATCTAAAACTTACTAATTATGCTGCCCTAGTAAAATCAACTTACTGAGCCTCACTTTCCTCATCTGTAAAATGGAAGTAATAATACTTATACTACCTATATCAAAAGGGGTATTGTGAGAAAATAAAGAATTTTGTAAACATCTGAGTGGGGACAGCTAGGTGGCACAATGGAGAGTGCCAGGCCTGGAGCAGGTAAGACTCATCTTCCTGAATTCAAATCTGGCCTCTGACACTTAGTAGCTGAGAGACCCTGGCCAAGTCACTTAACCCTGTTTGCCACAGTTTCCTCATCTGTAAAATGAGCTGGAGAAGGAAAAGGCAAACCACTCCAGTATCTTTGCCAAGAAAACCCCAATGGGGTCACAAAGAGTTGGACAAGCCTGAAAACTCACTAAACAAACTTTCAGATGATCACAATAATAATACCTAACATTTACATACAATTTTTATATTTTCAAAGTGTTTTATATACACTTTCTTGCTTGAACATTACAACAATCCCATGTAGTAAAGTTAACTATTATGGCCCCATTTTAAAGATGAGAAAACTGAGGAGAGGTTTATTTAGTGAGTTGCCCATAGTCTATGTAGGCAGTGAGTGTTGGAGGTGGGATTAGAATCTAGGTCTTCCTACTCTAACATTGTATTCACTACACTATTGTTTATGTAAACAGGACTTGTCATTATATTGTGGTGGCTGCTGTTCTTGATGATGCCCTTGATATTGTTCAAACAGGTATGCCCAAATAGGGCTGAAAAAGCCAGTTCCAAACCAGCAATTTTCCCCCAGTGTCAGCTGACTTGAAGCTGGCAACTATAAAGGAAATGTGCAACTTTGGGCTGATTAGAGCTCCTATGCTGGGTGCCACTTTCCTAGACTTTATGAAGATCAGCCCGCCTACTGCCCAGCCTTCTTTGGCCATCCAATCCCATCTCTCCAGTTCTCCAGTATCCAGATAGGATAAGACACATCTCTCTATTCAAAATTACACTTCAAGGCTCCCTTTGCTCCACTGATGACTAGGAGCTCTTTCCTTCAAACCCAGCTTCTAGCCCTTCAATCTGATACGACTGTAAATGAAAGGTTAATTTCTTTGTTACTATTAATTGTTGCTTTATTAAGCTATTGAAGGCAAACAGAATAATCATAAAAAACTCACAAAGTCCAATCTCTCCAAACCAATTATGTAATTTGTTTCTGTAAGAGCTGCCACATGAGCTGCCCATTAAATAAAGATCTGATGCCCATAATATTCTTCTGCACCATTAAGCTGAAATGGTCAATTAATGATAATTACACATAATAATAGATTACATTTCCATAGTACTTTTCCTCTTGGGAGCCCCAAACAATTTGCAAACTTTACTAAGCTTTGTATTTTACAATCTCCACACAACCCCACCCTCGCTTCCTTTCAGCCACCAAATCTCCAACAAAACAAGGGTTCTTCCCATTTTTCTACTAGAAAAACGGAGAGGCATGGATGAGTAAGTTCTATTTTTGACTCAAATAATTTGAGGATAACAGGTTTCAAACCTGGGAATACATATTTTTCTTTCTAACTAATATGTAGGTATTATCTGAATTCTACTTAGTATATTATATTTTGAGAGTTGGGGGACAGAAGTCTTCAGAGAAGTGGGAGCTGTTTAGGTCTTAATATCACCTCAGATGTGAACTGGTTTAGGAATCAACCAGCCTCCTGACCTTCTGGGATCTAAACACTCACCAAAAAGAAAAGAAATGATTCAACCAGGGAAAAGTTTTCAGGAAATACAAAGGAGAACATGCAGATGACAAAAGGAAAAATATGAAGGCTGAGGGAGGGGGGACGAGGAAAATGTAGATCAAAAAACTTGTTCCTCCTTTCCTTTTTCCAATTTCCAAGCAAAAAATCTTGGACATTTTCCACCTAGCTTTGTTTTGAACTATCACAATTCTAGGAAAAAAGGAGAGGGGGAAGAAAATGGCACTCACCAATTCTTGAGGCAGTACATTACTGTGTAAGTAACATTCCCAGGAACCACAGGAACCACTTTCACTGGCCTAGTCTGGCATATACCTTAGCCAGCTCTTCCACAATTTGTCCTCACCCTACTTTTCTAGACTCATTTCCAATCACCCTGCTCCATGAATTCTTCTATTTCCTTCCCAAATACATCTTATAATTTCTGATCTCTGAGTCTAGAGTTCCATTCTTTTTACCTATCTAAATCCCATTCATCCTTCAAGGCAAACAAATCCTGCTTTCTCCAAAGTCTTTCAGGACCACTGTAACCCACTGTCCTGCCCCGCTCCTCTAAACTCTTCTTCCTATCTATATACTCATTTAACACTTTCTGATACACTTTCTTGATTGTTAGTTTGGCTTTTTAAGTATATATGTCTTCTCTCTCCAAATAGACAGTAAGCTACTAGAAGGCAGGAACTATGTTTCATATCTCTTTGTATCCTACAGAGCATGAAACCCAGTGTCTCTGTACATCGAAGGCATTGTCCTCCTTAATTTATTTAGCATTAAAAAGTGCTGAATGAGTGAGTGAATAAAAGTAATATTGAGAGTCAGTGAGGTATAGTGGATAAATTGATGCACTTGGAGGCAAGAAGTTAAGCTCAAATCCTGTGTCTGACACCTACAGGCTATGTGACCACAAGCAAATAACTTCTCAGAGCCTCAGAAAACTCCTTAAGACTTATTTACTAAATTAGAGACGGACTGCAATCTGCCCTGGTAGAAGGCATTCTCACACTGAAAAAAATTCTCAGACTATGTAGAGGCAATTAGGGTCACCTATAGGGGAAGTTATGCTAGGCACTGCACCACTGATATCCAGCAGACACAGCCTTCACATAAGAGAGTTTGCGAAAACAAACAGAAGGAAGCAGTAACCTTTTCAAGTCATTCTGGTCCCCTCTACTTAATATTCTTAGGGCAAATATTATTGGACTGCCTAAAGTATCCAAGTACTTGTTGAGAATAGTTTACCCACTCTGGGAAAAATTCAAATTAGATTAGATTTGTATGTATTCAGGAAATGCAGAACAATGTGTTTTGTTGAGGAGAAGAGGGGGAAAGAGGAGAAAAAGAAGGAGGAGGAGAAAATTGGCATCTAATTGGATCATTCTTGTAACATGACTGAGAGCCTTTAGGAAATTAGTAACCATCAGGTTAACTGTGGTTATATTTCACATTTAGGAAAGATAGTATAGTACAGTCTAAATGTCACTCAACTTTGAGTGCTAAACTTAGCATCATCAGAACCGCATCCTCCACTTACTTCTTGTGCAAACCTGGACAAGTGATTAGCCTCTCTAGGCCTCAGTTCCCTGGTGGGACTAGGGGACTTCCAGGATCTCTTCCAGCACTGACCGTGAACCCAGTGCTCCTTCCACTTAGCCATACTATCTTCTAATACCAACGTAGTAATCAACCCGCGTTGGGTACTTAATAAATGCTAAATGAATTAAGTCTCTCTGAGATTCAGTTTCCTCATGTACAAAACAATAGTGTTGTACTTAAGGTTATAGGATCGTAGAATTTTAAATTAAAAGGAGGCCTGTTGATCATTTTATCTGACATCCTCATTCTATAGATGAGGTCTAGAAAAACCAAGTGATTTGCTAAAGATCACAGAGGCTGTAAATAGCACAGCCTGAATTTGAACCTAGATCTTCTCATTCCAAGTCCAGTGACCGTACCACCAATTCAAGGCCTTTCCGGACCTAAAATAGTCTATGACTATTTGCAGCATATCTAAAGAGGAAGCAATGGAGAATATCCATAGCAAGGAAAAACAATTAGCAAATTCATGAATCAGTATCCTGTTTATAGCTCTACTATGAAAGACAAACATTTGTTAACTTGAGTTAGACCGGAAAGGATTCACTGAACTGTGAAATATAAGATCAGAAGGAATTCAAACATATTTATTATGTATGCATGGGCACTGGTGGCTTTAATGAAAGCCAGACTTCTTAGTTAAAACAAATAATTGATTAACCTTGACAAGAGAAGTACATAAAAGGCACTAGTTCATAAATGGACCAATTTTTGGTCCTTAACATGTCAAACACGCAACAGAATTAGACACAAAAAAGAGATTCAGTGGTTTTAGTTAATTAATAGGACTCAAAAAAAATACAAGGAACAGAATTTCTGGATCTCTACAACTTGTGGAACCATGGAGAAGCAGGATGCAACAAATGGAACCACCAAATATATAGGGCATATCACGTTCTGTCAAAAGAATATCTAAGAACTTAAATTCTGAATAACTAAAGTCCACTAAGTAGATCTGAAACACATAGCCCTGCATAGTTTGTAACACACACTCTCATTCAGAAGTGAAAATATAGAGAGAACACAGATTCCAGAACTTAAAAATACAAGGAACTAGATTCAGGGTTCATTCTACCTCCAATGTATAAATTTACTTTGATTTTTTTTTAAATATAAACTTACCAGTGAAAGTATCTTCTTTAGGCATGATTCTCATTGAATCAGGTTATATCATCTGCAAGAAACTCTTATAGTCTGGTGGTTAGGGCACTGGTTACTCCATTGTCCTGCTTTCCGGCCTCTGCTCTTCCCTATGTAAATGTGATATTGTGTATGTCATTTAATCACATCAGATTGTGGTTTTTTGATCTGTCAAATGGGGATACTAAGACTGATTATGTGCCTCCAGAGCTGTTTGGAGGATTAATGAGATAATGTTTGTAAAGTGATTGGAGATAATCTGATGAAAAGCACTATATAAATACTGAGCATTATTATTAAGTCACTAAGGAACAATAAAATGCGTAATAACATGCCTGTAGTAATCTATACTTAATTATGTACTTTTCTAATACCCAGAAGGTATGTATAAGCACACATTGGTAAATTGCATTATATGGGCATTTCATGAGGTCACTGGTCTTTAATGTTTAATCATGTCCCATTAAAATAAAAAGATTTTTGTTTTTGATCCCTGCCAATCGTTATTCAATCGTGCATGTGGTAAGGTGTAATGTCACATTGGTTTACAAAGGGGAAAATGGTCATATTATTCCATTATTCCAGTGCAAGTAATTTATTCTAACAGTCAAATCAGCAAGTTCTAATTAAGCATGTCCTATGTGTCCAGTATCATGCTAGACAGATGCTATCAAGACAAAGAAGGTGCATAAGACAGAGTCCTTTCCATCAACGAATCTCCAGTATGGTGAGGAAAATTAAACAAAGAAACAACAGTGCACTGCACAGAATAATATGCAATTAAATGCTCAATTGTGTGCTACAAATTTTAAATGCTATGGTGATTCAGAGAAGGGAAGATAAATGAGGCCTAGAGTAGTTAAAAAAGGTTTTGTGAAGGTCTTGACCTAAGTCTTGAAGTACTAGGAGTATTTGAACAGAAACAGGTAGGTCCCCAGGAAGAGTAGAAAGGGTTTTCCAGGTAAGACCCTATTAAGATATGGAGAAATGATGAAAACGACTTCCAGAGGACTGATAAAGAAACAACCACTCAACCCAGCTCCAGAAAGCTCAATGAACTCAATATGCAAAATGAGACACACAGTTCTGGACATGGCCAATGTAGGAATTTATTTTACTTGACTGAATATTTGCTACAAGATTTTGTTTGTTTTCATTTTTGTTTTTTAATGGGAGGGAAGAACAGAGGGAGACAAATGTTTGGTAATTTTAAAGAAATTAATTTTAAGTAGACTTTGTGAAAGTGATTGAAACTTTGCAAAGTTTGCAAAGGCTTACTCCTCTCCCAAAAAAGGTCTACGTATTCTTTTTTTTTTAATTAACTTTTGCTCATTTTTAGTTTACATCATTCATTTCCACAAGATTTTGATTTACAAATTTTTCTCCCCATCTTTCCCGAAGCCACCACCCCAAAACAGCGATCCCACTGTATACTCCCTCCCCCAATCTGCTCTCTCCTATGTCCTCCCCCATCACCCCTCTGACTTTCCAGTAGGGCAAGATGGATTTCCCTACCCCAGTGCTTGTATATCTTATTTCCCAGTTGCATGTAAATAATAATAATAATAACATACATATATTTTTTAACATTTTATTTTAGAACTTTAAATTCTAGATTCTTTCCCTTACTCCCTCATCACCCACCCTCAATGGAAAGACAAGCAATTCAATACAGGCCATACATGTGTAGTTATGCAGAACATCTCCACAATGGACATACTGTGAATAATGTTTCCCTCTTTCATATCCAGCTCCCCACTTGTTCTATTCTCTACTTTCTCCCTGTCCCTTTACAGATATGTGTGCTTCTAACAGTCCTCCCCCCTACCGTACCTTCCCCTCCATCATCCCCCCTCTCATTCCCTTCCCCTCTACTCTCCTGTAGGGCAAGATACCCAATTTAGAGTGTGTCATTCCTTCCCTAAGCCAAATT
>CM053585.1:484762860-484803967 GCA_028646515.1 Pseudochirops corinnae | reverse complement strand
GGGAGATCCATCCTGCCCTACTAAAAAGTGACATAGGAGAGAATAGACTGGGGGAGGGACACACTGGGATGGCTGTTTTGGAGCAGTGGGTGGGAGAAAGAGGGGGAGAAAATATGTAACTCAAAATCTTGTGGAAATGAATGATGCAAACTATAATAAAAAATTTAAACAATATATAGAGTAAACCTTATAAAGTACCAACTGTGCATAAAGCATTATATTGGAAGCTGGAAATTTAAAAAATAATAATAAATGGGCCCTTCCAAAATTTTACTACACCTCTAACAATGTTTAGGAGAAGTTGCAAGTAAAAACTACCTCGAATACTCCAAAGTACTTTAATGGATCTGGGTATGTTCCCTCTAATTATGCAGATCACAACCCATCCATGTCTACCCATCCAATGTAACTTTTGTCTGCGTCCTCTGACAAGTTCACTGCAAGATGTTCATCCAACATGCTGGAGGGCTTCTTTGCTTTCTCCTACCATTGCCAGGATACCGGTTGAGCACTCAAACTGCCCACTAATTGTCCCTTGCTCTCATATTCCCAGCTGTAGCACCAATGTAATATTCACAGCACTTATGGCAAATGTAAATATGCCAGCAGAGTGCTCAATCACAAAATATAACAGACTCTCCACATAGAAGACAGAAGCAAAACATTTATTCAGACACCAGAAAACCAAATCCCAACACCAGAAAGTCAAATCCATCATAGTAGCAAAGAAGTTAATAAGCCATAATATAGCAGGGAGCCACCCTATCCTTTTACCTTTTCACAAATCAACACTCACAAGTCTATTTGTCTGTCTAAATGAATCCTCTCCTCCCTCCTGTTCTAACTGCTCTGACTCCCAGCTTCCTGTGGGCTCTACTCCACCCTGCAGCAAACTTCTCCCACCATAGGCTCCATGTGATTACACTCAGCCTATTAGGGGACAGGGAAAATCTTTGAAGCAGGGAAGGTCTTCAAATTCCCTTAGGCTTATTAAGTGGCAGGGAAGACCTTCAAATTTCCATCACTATTACACCAGCCTATCTTTGTTTGCCCATCATATACAGTCTAATGAACAGAAATATTTTCAATAAGTCTACTGACATCAGAAATGTTTTTAAATGAAAATAACTATTGATTTCTTTTTAGCATAGATAAATACTTGATGAGCAACACAAAAACAATTATATCACTTATTATCTACTAGATATAGAAAACATAATAGAAGCTATACTCTGTGCTCTATACAACATAATATTAAAAACCCTAAACATAATATTAAAAACCCTAAACTAGGAATTTAGCTGGTCCTACAGGAACACAGTTTAATGCAGATAACTTCTTTCAGGGCTATTCTTTTCAATTCATTATTGATTTTTGTCAGTGTCAAAAAATGACTTTTTTTCTGAGCAGTCTATTGTATATGTAGCATATATTATTTCATATCTTACACACACACACACACACACACACACACACACACACACACACACACATCTTCTACTAGAAAAAAAAAACACTGAATCTAGTTCACAGACTTTTAGGGGGATAGGACCTTGGAGACTATCTAGTCCAATCCTTCCATTTTACAGATGAGGAAACTGTTGCTCAGAGCAGTTAAGTGATTTACAGAAGGTCACAACTTACTTTGGATGATGATTTGAATCAGTTCCTAGTGGCCTTTTTCCATGTAATCAGTTAGGCAAATCTTGAAATTTAGTAAACTGGGGTGGTGGGTAGATAATTTGAAGACATTCCCCTTCCCAAAAGCTGAGCCTCCCAATTACAGCTTAAACCAGGCATGAAGGCACCTGCTTATAACACCTACTATGGAGGTTGGAGCTGGTAGACCACTTGGGTTCAAGAATTAAAGCTGTAGCAGGTCAAGAACCTAAGCTTAAGGTCATTCAGGTTTTTGCACTAAGTCTAGTGCCAATACAGTGATCTCCCAGTAGCTGAGGGCTACCAGGCTGCCAGGGGCAAACTAACTCAGGTCCAAATAATGCAGCAGATGAAAGCTTCTGTGTCAATCAGTCTTGGAATGTGGCCACTGAATTTCCAACTTGGGCAAAATAATGAAACTCAGCAACAAAAATACAATAAAACGAAATAATAAATTATAGATTACTTAACTTGTGTCTAAATCTCCTATTGATTCCAAAAGAAAGAACAAATCATTTTGGGGTAGGGGGGGTAATAAGCAAGGGAATTATTAGAGAGCTATATGATGCAGTAGAGAGAGAACTAGACCTGGAATCAGGAAGAGCTGAGTGTAAATCTAGCCTCATATACTTACTAGCTGTATGACCTTAGGGAAGTCACTTAACCTCAGTCTGATTCAGTTTCCTCATCTGTAAAAATGGGGATAATAATAGCATCTACCTCCCAAGGTTGTCATGAAGAGTATCTGGGGCAACTTTCAAGACCTTCTATAAGCAGGCCTTACACTACTGTAACCTTATACCCCAGTAATCTTCAACATGCACCCCCACAACTAGCAAGGTTGGTCTTAATGACTTGTAGCAAATACACTGTGCCCATGCTACCCTTTATTCTTTCACTTGTGTTGTTCCCCTCCCCTGATATGTTCTCATCAACTATCCAAATCCTACCCACCCTTCAAAGCCCAGAACAAGTCCTACCTTCTCCATAAAGCTTTTTTTGATTACTACAGATTACATTACTCTCATCAGATACATCCTTGTAGATCAGCTATAGAAACAGATAATGAATAATGAACTGAATCTGGTGGATTCACAGTTGGCAGAATGAGAAGACTCAAAAATATTAATACATAATAATTACTAATACATCCATTAAAATGTTGAAAGGGAAAGAGCCATGTGGCATACCACCTGAAATCACCTTCCAACTGAATAAAAGAATCAAAAAAATGTCTTGACAAGTTGGAATGACCAAATAATTCTAATGGGCTGAAATTTAATAGAGATAAATATGAAGTCCTAAACTTAAATTCAAAAAGTTAACTGCACAAGGACAAGATAAAAAAAGACCTAGCTTAACATCAATTCATGTGACAGAAAAAAAATTCAGAAGATCTTAATTGACTACATGGTCAACACATACTCATATCAATCAATAGCTTGATGTAGCTGCTACAAAAAAAGCTAATACCATTTGGATTCCATTAATAGAAATACAGTGTCCAGTGCAAGGAATGGAATAGCACTCTACTCTGCTCATACCACACTGTACATCTGTCAAATGCTAAATTCTAGATGCCACATTTTAAGAAGGACAAAAACTCTGGAAGGTATCCCAGAAGAGGGCACTCAGAATTGTGAAGGGTAATAAAACTGTGTCATACAATAAATAGTGAAGGTAGAAAAGATGTTTAGCTCAGAAAAAAGAAAATGTAAGGGAGACATGATTACTAGCTTTAGGTATTTATAGACTATGATGTGGAAAAAGCATTAGGCTAATTCCATGTAGCCCCAGTAGATAAAAGTAGGATGAGTAGAAAAAAGTTAGAGTCAGATTTCACTTCAATATTAGAAAGAATTTTTTTTTTTAATAAACAGAGCTCCCCTTAAATTAAATGATAGGGTGTAAAGCCAGGCACAAGCAGCTTTCCAGAGGACTGCTGCTGTGAACATCTTCAAGGTTCTGATTACATAGTATAATGAACTCTCTATTTATTCAGCAGTAAATTAAGGCAAAACATTCACAGAAATCAAAGTACAGCATTCACAATGTTATGACATAACAATTTATCACTAAAATGGCCACATAGTTTTCACAAAAGTGGCCACATAGTTTTAAATAAAGTACAATCATTTATTAACTCAACCATTTAGTAAATCCTTAATCCAATCATCCTTAAGGGACACAAAGTACAATCATTCAGTAAGTCCTTAATTCAATCATCCTTAAGGAGGCTTGTCTCCTTAATGGACACAAAGTACAAAGGTCAAAGTTCTCCACCTCTAGGTCACAGTAAATCATAATCATCTCAGTCAGCATCAGGTACCCAAGAAGAGATCTTTTCATTGTGACTTGAGGTTGGCTCTCAGCTTCCATGGTTCCTCTTCCCTGGTCCCAGCTCCTGCCCGAATCTACACAAATGTCACCTAGGTTCAAAGGCAGGCAGCTCCCAGTTCCTTGTCTAGCTCCTTGTCCAGTTCTTCATCTAGTTCCTTGTCCAGTTCCCATTCCATATTGAAACCCACAGTGTCCAGTCCACCTCAAGTCCTTCACAGTTTCTGTTTCTGGGAAGACAAAACTTAAAAGAGCCACAATAACATTCATTCACATTGACGGCACCATCATCAATTCACTTTCTGCCTGTGAAATCAACATAGACCCAAGAACAAGGTCTGAGAAATCAACACAAATCATCAGTATAGTCCCAGGACCTCTGAAAACATCAATAAGACCCTCCTCCAGGATTTCTGTAAACATACAATAAGAAGATCCTCTTTCAGGGTTTCTGAACCAGCAGTAAGGTCCCAGGGCTTCTGTAACAATAGCAACATCCTCTATCAGCAAATGAATCTGACAAAGTAACATCAAAAAAGACAGAAAAAGTACTGGCACCACGGCCATGCTTTCTCCCAATTCTCCTCTCTTCTCATCTCTCAGTTCTTCTCAATTCTCTTATCAGTTCTTCTCAGTTCTCAGTTCTCAATTCTGCTCTCTCTAGCCTAGACCTTTCCTTATATCTGATCATTAGCTCCTCTCTGCTCCACCCCTTCTTGTTGCATCAGCAAGTTCCTCCCACTGTGAGATTCACAAGTTCTGTTTCTTAATGAACTTCAAACAAGGTCCTAAGTATTTGTTTGCTTGCCAATACAAAGGGCAAGGAAGATCTTCAAATCCCCATTACCATTACACAGGGAAGCAGTGAATCCCCTATCACCAGAACTATTCAAGCAAAGACTGGATAACCACCTGTCAAATTGTTGTAGAAGGTGTTTCTGTTTCCAGGAAGAGCTTAGACTAAATGACTTCAAAGGCCCTTCTAACTCTAATGTCCTCTAATTCTATGATCCACAGAAAAATTCATCTGGTTCATGTTTCAGGTTTGGCAAAGTATTCGATCTGCCAAGGAGAAATGCATCCAGAGCATCTCCTGCTTGCACTGCTTTAACTTGCTCCCATGTACAAACACACTAACAGATATGAGAAACATCGTCCTTCAAGTGAAGTCATGCAGAATGGGCAGTTCTTGTAGCCAAACCATTCGAGTATGCTCTGTGCCATCATCAAACAGCTTTGTCTGGACAGGAAATTCAGTGGAAGATGGTCTGATACAAGTGATCAGGTTTGACACTGCATAGTTTTATCCCTGGGGCCATGTGGAGTCTGTGAATTCAATTAAAAGAAATATGACCAAAAGTGTACTGGACTACAATTTGGGAGACTTGAGTTCTACTCCTGAATTTGACATTAATTACTTACATGACCTCAGGCAGGGCACTGGACCTCTCTGAACCTCAATTTCCTTATCTGTAAAATGGGAGAGGGGGCAGGGTTTATATACGTAGCAGACTTGTGGAGTCACCCCCCCCTACCTTGAACTCACATTTGTATTTTGGGCTATGCAGATAGGGGCAGGCACTACTATACTCTCAAGGTTTTCAAGGTAAACCTGAGGAGTGGGTGTTTCTAGTATTGTCACTCATGAACCATTTTTGGTATACTTCCAGTTATCAATCAACCAACTGACTTCCATTAGTTTGGGGGGAAAAGATGTACAAGAAAACATAGCAGAAAGAATAGTTATAAAGATATTCCCCCTCAAAAGCAGAGGAACACTTTCCCTTCATATACATGAGGTCCTTGGGCATAGTAGGATCAAATTTAAAGTACAATGCATAAGAGTAAGAAATATGAAAAGTCCTTATCTTTATTCAAAGAGTCTCAGTGAAGTTTCCTTTAGCCCTCTTCTGGGTGGACCACCTGCTTCTGGGTCAGGCTTCTCCACTGCTTCTGGACTGGTAAGCTCCTCAATGGAGTTGGGCCCCTCCTCCACTAGGTTAGGCCACCTCTCCACTAGCACTATTGGTATTTTCTGACTCCCTTCTGCTCAGATGCCAAGAGAATGGAAGACACTGACTGTTGTCCTACATTCTCTCCAGGTTTTGCAGTGCCCACAAGGTCATTATCTGAAAAGTTCTGTTTCAAGGTGGCTGTTTAGTCACCTCCCAACTCTCACTGATACTGGTACCATATCTAAGGGACACTACAACCAACTGATGCTGATAGGACCTCTGATTGGAACCTCTGAATCAACTGAACTCACCATAGTATTTGACAATTCCAATCTTGGAACAGTCATTTCCCTAACATTAGGAAATAATAAACATGAAAGAAACCAAGGTATCAAGTGTTCATGGATACATATTGACTGGGCTAGGGAATGAGGTCAGCTGCCTGACTCCACACTGCCTGACTCCACACAGCTCAAAGCAGTACTCACTAGCAAAAGCCAAGAAAAGAAACGGAGAGATGGGCAGGCTACATCTTTTGTATGTGAAGTCAGTTCTAGTACAGCACATTCTAGGTGATGAATTCTACTGACTCCTTGGCCATTATAAGACTTAGTCATCACATAGTACCAAACCCTTAATTATCATGACTGGAAACCAGCCCACCAAAGTTTAGATGTGGAAACATGATTGAACTGGAAGCATCCAAAGAATATTTGTGCATTCCCTAATGACTGAAACTAGGAAAAGAAAATTTACACATGCCTCAAGGATTAATCTCCCCTCATTTCACCCCTCATTGGCCAGCTTAGCCTTACTGTGTGTGTGTGTATATATTTTTTTTTAAATATTCATAGCAACACTTTTTGTGGTAGTATAAGATGGGAAACAAAGTGAGCACTCACTCATTAGAGAACAACTGAACAAAATGGAATATATGCCTATTTTTTGCAGCATAAGAAATGACAAACTTGAAGAATTCCTAGAAACATGGGAAAGCTTGTCCAGACAGATGCAAAATGAAGTAAGCAGAACCAAGAAAACAATATACACAGTAGCTACAAAAAAGTAAGTGAAAGACCACTAATACCCCATCACTGTATAATTGCAATAACCAATCTTCACCCTGAGAAGACAAGTAATTTCCTACTCTTCTTTTGGGGAAAGTTAGACATGCTTCAGGCATAATCATAGTATTTATTGGTTTTGTTTAACTGTTCTGGGTTTTTCTGGGGGGTGTTCCAAGGGAAGATTCACTGAGGGGAGCAAAAAGGGGCAGATATCAGGAAATGACTGAAAAGTTAAAAACTGAATGGTATGAACAGAACTCTGATGATCTCTGAAGTCCCACTCCAGCCCAATTTATGATTCTAAAGGGCTGTCTCTCCATAACCCTGATAGATGTTCCAAGGTAACATATTACGGTAAGCTCCACTGAGAAACTGTCAATTCATCAGGAAATGTAGTTGCATCACAAATAATGAGAAGAGGATTATCTCCCAAAAGTTGCTGCTTATCTCTGCCTTTCATTATTCCCCACCATCTATACTTAAGTTCCCCTAGTTCAATGGAAATAGCACTGGACTTTAAGCCAGAAGATTTAAATTCAATCTCAGTGTCCACATTTACTATGTGACCTTTGGCAAATCACTTTTCCTTTTTGATCCTCAGTTTCCTCATCTGTAAAATGGGAATAATGTTTACAATGTTTACGGGGTTGTTATGGGGAAAGTGCCTTCTGAATTTTAATGAATCATATAATATGTTAGGAGCTACATGCTGATTATCATCATCAACAAATGTTGTTACCCAAGGGGGGACACCCATACATATGGGCCACAATCTAGGCAGCACCAGGTCACTGTGAGCCCAGCAGAGGGCAGCAGCAATCTGGATGAATGGCTTATGGACTCAATGGCTCACAGCTGCGAGACACCAGCTGGGGAAGGGGAGATCAGTGACCAAAAGCAGATGACCCAACCTAGGACAGTCCAACAACAGTGGTAGCAGAGAGGCAGAAACCACCGTACTCCTCAGGCCCCAACATCTTCCCCTCTCTTGGCTGAGGACTTCACCTCTTTATTGAGAAAAGGGAGGCCCTTGGATGTTGTGAGCTTCCTTGTTGCCTCATCTCTTCATCTCAAACGCTCTTGACATCATCACCCACCCTCTCTTCTGTTACCCCTCTCTCACAATGAGGCAGCCCTACAACTGACCAACGCTAACCCATCTCTTCAGGCCCTTGATCTTTTCCTATCGTCTGTGCAGGCTGCAATCTTAATCATCCCCTCTCTCTTGAATTTTCAACCTCTCCCTACCTACTGTTTCTTTCCCTACTGCCTTCAAACATTCCCAAGGCTCCCCTATCCTTGATGTAGCGAAGCTGTCCTCCACATGAAGCATGGGAGGAGTTGTTGTGTGGATCAAAGAGAGGCAGAATAGACATCTCTAGTGTCTTCTCCCCTTACTCTTCTTCAAAGGAGACTAATTCCTGCCAGGAGGGGAACCAGGAGGTTGGTGTCAGAAGCTTGGTCACTCTGCTCTACTTAGAGAGAATGGGTGCCAGGCTAGAATTATATCTATCCTCCCTTAAAATATTATTAGTTAATGAATATGGTTTACTAGTTTAGAGTTGTGGTTTTCAGATTCAAGCTAAACTTCTGATCACCATTTTGCTTCTGTGGAAAGACAGAAAATCAACTAGCAAGAAATAAAAGAACTGCCTTGCTACAATCAGAGAGTCCTGAGATTAGACAGATAGACAGATGGACAGATGGATGGACAGACAGACAGACAGATAGGTAGATAGTTAGATGGATGGAGAGAGATAGAGACAGATAGACAGACAGACATACACAGAGAGAGAGAGAATGCCCATACATGTAAAATATAAAATTAAGGACACTTGGAGTCATGAGCACTGAATTAAGGATGAAAACCAGAAAATAAGCCTTGTGACAGGCAGAATGATGCACTGTAAAGGGTACTGACTCTAGAGTCAGAAGACCTAGGTTCAAATCCCTCATCAAAAACTTATTACCTGTGTGACTTTGGACAAATCTAATAACTTCTCTGGGCTTCAGTTTCTTTATCTATAAAGTGAGGGGTACAGGGGGATAAGGGGGAGAAAGAACTTGGTAACATACAACCTCTGACGTCCCTTCTTACTCCAGATATGTGATTTTCTATTGTTCTTCCATTCAAAATCTTCAGTGTTTTCTTATACCCTCCTACACTGTATCAACTGGGTAGGAAACACTTTAGAGCAGCAGTTCTCAACCTGTGGGTCGCGACCCCTTTGGAGGTCGAACAGCCTTTTCACAGGGGTTGCCTAAGACCATCGGAAAACACATATTTCCGATGGTCTTAGGAACCAAGACACCACTCATCTATCCATCTCCAGGCGGGTCCACCTACATGCAGATACGCCCAGATATGCCCACATACAAGTATTAAAGGGTAGCGGCATCAGGAAGGTTGAGAACCACTGTTTTAGAGTAAAAAAGATCAAGATTTGAATCCTGGTTCATCTCCTTACTATCAGTGTGACATTTTAGCATGTTGCTGTAACTCTCTGGAATCCAGTTTCTTTTTCTGCCAGATGAAGCACCTGAACTAGACTTTTTCCAAGCCCACTTTCAGTTTTACAGCCTATGGTCCTAACCTCCTCTTCCTGGATTTCAAAATCTTCAGTAACCTCAGTCCATCTGCCCTGTCCATCCTTATAGTCCACTCTATCCCTATATCCCTGTATCACTGAGCGAGTTCTCAACCTCTGCTCTTGTCACACTGATCTCATAGGAAAACGAACAGGACAGGGATTCTGGAGATGATCTAGTCCAACTACCATAAGATTACTGACTAGGGAACTGAGGCTCTTCAGCTTCCCTGCCACTGTCATCTTCCTGCCCTTTAAAGATGTTCTCAGTGCACTAGGTATTTTCCTAAAATTCTTCATTATGGAGCTGCTGTTCCTACCCATATAAAACTGAAAGTGCTCTAAGAATGTGCATTATTATGACTCATCCTCCTCTGCTCAAGTTCTAATGCAATTTCTCATTATCCCCAGGGTGCTTGAAAGCTATGCTAGAAGACCGCAAGCTCTGGCCACTTCTGCCAAACTAGAAAAGATTCTGGTACAACAAGCAAGCATCTGTTTGTCCAGGGGCAAGCTTAGCTAAAGAGGCTCATCACCAGAACCCTGGACACCCAGTGGGTGTGTGTGGGTGTGGGTGGTGTGTGTGTGTGTGTGTGTGTGTGTGTGTGTGTGTAGTAGGAATCAGATACTCATGATGACCATACACTGTAGCATGAAGAGTTTGCAACCTTTTTTAGAGGAGGAAGCAATATCCTAGCAAATGAAATCATAGATTCTTTGAAATCTCACCCTTCAAGGACCAGCTCAAGTTGTACCTAGGATCATAAGACTTAGAAATGAAAAATCATCTAGTCCAACCTTCTCCTCTTACTTTATAGATAAGGAAATTGAGGTCTCAAGAAATGAGCTAGTCATCAGCTGAGACAAAACTCAAACCCAGGCCTTCTGACTATAGTTCCAGCACTCTTTCTACTTTGCTGCACACTCCTACATGAAGGATTTCCTGACTGTTTGATACTTGGGTCCCTGATCTCTCTCTTCTCAAAATAGCAACCATACTTAACAAGTAGTTTGGACCACTCTTATTCCTATTTGTTTTGAGTCGAGACCTATGATTTCATCAGTGAAAGCTACTCCTTATAGCAATACAGAACAGCAACTCCATAATGAAGAGTTTTAGAAAAATACCTGGCACACTGACAAGTGGTCACATAACCAGTATCTGTTAGGAGGAAGGAACTGAGTGCACATCTTTACTCCAATGCTGCCTTTCTATTCCTTTCACAAACCACTGTCTTTCACAAGCTAACAGCTATATACTTATATACTGCCTTAGGTTCTTTGCTTGCTTTTCATAAATTAATTTTATGCTCTTAACCAGACTGGGATGCAACATGGCAATATGGATAGACTCAGGACTGCCCTTGGCCCTAGAGTCAGTATGATCTGGACTGAAATCTTGCCTCTGATACATACTGCCTAGATGACCCTGGACAAACCACTTAATCTCTCAGTGGCCCAGACAATCCTCTAAAGACTATAAATTGCAAAATAGTTACTGATTTCATTGGTATAGGGAATTATCTCTCTACACTAATAAAATCATAGTATAGAAGACTGGATCAAAAAGAAAGAAAAAAAGATTGTATGCTCCCTGAAGGCAGTGTTAAGCAAATAGCAGGAACTCAGGGAACACTTGTTAATTGATTGATTTAGAAGCTACCTATGAAAACACTTACCAGCCAATCAAATAATTCCCAGTGCCTCCCAAGAGTACCAGTGTCTGAAGGCTACTGCATTGGGAAGCCAGGCTCGGGCCAAGGTTCAGTATCAAAGCAGTGGACCATGTTCTCATTTCTTATTTCCCCATTATCACTAGCCCCCAGGACAATTTCTTTGAGGCCTGACCTAATTTCCTGCAGATCCCTGTGCCTTGTTCATTGATATAGCTGAATAAAGGGTTATTTTGGGTCAGGAAACATAACCCATCCACAGCACTTTGTACTCTCACAAAGTGCTTTGCTGTGGCTTTTCATAAGTACTCCCACCGAGCAGACCTTTAACTGTGGGCTAGGATTCTTTCCTCACTGAGGTGGGATCCTAGCAGAAAAGAATGTAGCAGTTAAGAGCTGGAGTGACCTAGCAGCTCTATAGACCAAGACAATGTCAGAAGATGCCCCTGAGCCGCACCCAGAGCTCCCCTTCCTTCCCCTGTGTCTGAAGCACGTACTTCTGCAAAACCTTCATGGGAGCACAGAAAATGTCACTCACTAGTTACTTCATTGTGTCATTTAATAGTTTTCTAAATGTTAGCTTATTTCATGATATAAATATATAATGCATAATATACGATATATTAAGATACATATATACATATATACATACATACATGTTTAACAATACAAGAATAGCAAGGTACTGTGCCTTCTAACCTTACTACTTCTTTTGTATCTTCCTCCAATGCCTGTCCTGAGAACCATAACTAGCAGAAATATGGACAAATTCATTAGAGTGGGAATAGGGGAAGGGATGGAGGTTGTTATGAAATGGTAGAAAAGAACAATCCTACTACGGGAGTGCCTGATCCAGGAGAAGGGGCTCATCCCCCAAAGAATCCCAGTCCTTGCTCCCATGGAAGTTAGAAGGAAAGGTCTGCCTAGGAGAGGGATGACACAGAATGCTGGAGAGGCGGCCAACAACAGTTATCCCCAGTATCTCTAGAAGACTATGAAATGTGGCACGGAGAAGGAAATATTAACACCTGGGGCATCAGGCCCCATTTATGTTCTGTCTAGCCAAGTGCTAGTTACAGAGAAGGTATTAAATAAATATTATCTAAATAGATGAAGGAAGATACCTCAGTTTATTTTTTCATCAAATATTCATAAAGCATCTATTATATTCTCAATTCTGTGTTAGCTGTTATCGGGATACAGGGATATATAAGAACCAAGAGGTTTACAACCTAAGTGGAAAGATAAAATGAAAACACACACACATACACACACACACACACACACACACACACATATATATAAAAAGTTATATGGCGCTGGTCTGCTTTGGTGGACAGAGTTTCATCATGTGGCATTTCCCTAGACTAATAAAATCACAGGTCCAGTCCCGATCCTTACCCTATAACAAGACAAGACAATGAGACAATGCCACAAACTGCCATCTTTTGCTGTCAAATAATTAGGATCACTTCATTTGTTTAGACTTAGTCATGAAGTCAGAGTAGTACATTAGAGAGAAGACTGGCCAGTCCAGTCTTCCAATGATCCTAATTATTTAGGAGTTAGGGTCTCCTCCTAACTTTCTATGAGGTTTTCAGAACAATACCTCTATAAGTCTCAATTTGCTCATCTATAAAATTAAAGAGTTAAATCATATAATTTCTAAGGTCCCTTTTAGCTCTTAAATTCTATGATTATCATAAGGCAGTACATAATGAAATACCAAGTGAGTGATACAAAGAGAAAGTATTGTGATCTGAGAAAGGGAAAAAGATCACTGGCCATTGGAATGACCAAGGAAATCTTCCTGAGCAAATGAAGTATGAGAAAGAGAAAGACAGAGAAAGAAAGAGAGAGAGAGAGAGAGAGAGAGAGAGAGAGAGAGAGAGAGAGAGAGAGAGAGTACTTATAAGCTACCATGTGCCAGGCACTGTGATAAGCACTGGGACCACAACTATAAGCAAGACAATCCCAGTCCTCAAGGAGCACGTATTCTAATTGAGGGAATATAACACATGAAGTGTACTTGGCAAATGGAGGACAGGAGAGAAGCATGGTATGGAGAAGGCCAAGAGCTCTCATGAAAGTCTGGTTCTAGGCAAGAAAAAGTGAAAGTGAAAGTGATGGATGAAGTAGAGATAACATTGTCAGGATGGCTGGGAAGAGCTGAGTTTAATACCAAGTGATATACTAAGGATGTTACTGTGCCATAAAAACAATGAATATGAAGAACTCAGAAAAAGCATGAGAAGACTTGTACTAACAGTTGCAAAATAAAATAAGCAGAACCAGGAAAACAATATACACAATGACTACAATAATGCAAATGAAAACAACCACTCTGAACATCATTTAATTATAATGACCAAGTTTATCCCTAAAGAAGACAGGAGAAAATGTATCAACCTCCATTCTTCACAGAGGTGTGCGATTGTGTTAGTTGCCGAATTGCTTTTTTTTCGTCTTAATTTTTATTCCTCACAAAGGATGGTTCTCTGGGGAAAGGAGGAGTGAGAGATATATGTGGGAATTAAAGTGATTTAAAAGCAAAAGATGTGATGTAAAATCAAACAATATCAAAAAATTTTTAAAAATCAATATGCTAGGGTTATCAATTATCAATTCACTAATTAAGTGATCTTTGACTGGTGGGTATGGTGGATGCAAGAATAATGAGTTAAACTAAAACCTGGACACTTCATTAGATCTTCAAACTCCTTTTACAGAAGGGATGGTATGTGCCCTAATGGGTAAAGTAATAAATTTCAACCTAGATAAATCAACATAGATTTGTCTATGTGACATGAGCCAGTTATGCCTCATCCTGAGGACAATGTGTACCACGCACCACCTAGGCATGCTCAGAGAGCCAATTAGGTAGGGTTTTAAAAGCACCCCTTGGTGGAGGCAGGCTATATTAATTGAGGCAGCTTAGTAAAATCATTAACCAGACTGCTGAAAGACATGGCTTGCTAGTGAACGCACCCTGTGGAATTTCCCTCTCCCTCCCCCCTCTTTTTTTTTTGGTTTAACTTAAAACCATCTTTTTATATGAGCTTTATATTAAAAACGCTGAAGCAGAAAGGGTTTACCAAGGTGATCCTAGTCCAACATCCTCACTTCATACATGAGGAGATGGAGGAGCAGAGAAGTACAATAACGTACCCCAAATCACCAAGCTGGACTAGACAGAATCCAATTCTGGGAACCTATTGGCCCTATGTTCTACACAACTCAATGTCCAAAGAGAGGGGTCTTTTAAAAAGGATGAACTTGTTTTGACTCTCTACAAACAGCAAAAAGTGTGTGTGTGTGTGTGTGTGTGTGTATACACACACATATATTCAGAGAGAGAGAACGGTTTAAGTTCAGGTCTACCCTACAATGTACATATGATATTTTTTAAAAATATTTTATATTTGCATATTTATTATTACATATATTTATAGATTGTACTTATGAAATATTTTTTTAAAATAAAAATATTTATTTAGAAAATTTTAAAAATGAAAAAATACCTTACTTAGCCTGACAGGCAAGGAAACTCAAAACAGGTACAACGTCTCTTTATTTTCTTTATCCCTTTTTTGCCTTGCCCCTACTCTTGCCTATTACTTTCCAAATGGATGACAGGGTATCAAAGGAAAAAGGTGGAGAGGATTTTGTGGAAAAATTTCTTTTTAATTGTGCAAGATATTTGGTGGGAGAGTAAGACAGTTTAGTATAAAAATCTCTGCTCAGATATTAATGTCCAATAAGGCAGTCAAAAAACAGTTATTAAGTACCTACTATGTGCCCAGCACTGTGCTAAGCACTAGGGATACAAAGAAAGGCAAAAAAACAGCCCTTGCTCCCAAAGAGGTCACAGTTTAATAGCAGAACTTCCCAAGCAATGACATACACATTTTAAGAGGGAGTTTCTGAAGATCATCTAAACCAACCCTTTCACTTAAGAAATGAAGAAACTAAGATAGAGAAAAAGGGTTTTGTTTTTCTGGAGGAAATCAGAATTAAGTGACTTGCCCAGGATCACACAGCTAGTGAGCGTCTGTCTGCAGCTGCATTTAAACTCAGCTCCTCCTGACATCAGGGCTCGTGCTTTATCCACTATGCTACATGTTGTTGTTGTGTTTGTCCTTCATTCTTGAAGAGGATCGTGGCATCAGAGAAATGATGACAGAGAAGAAGGCAGCATTATTTCATTTGGGCCCCAGTTGTAACACTCTTGTGAAGTAAGCTAGAGAAACAATTATTTTCCCAATTCTACAGATGAGGAAACTGAGACCCAGAGAGATTGAGTAACTTCCCCAAAGCCCATCACAGGTCTAAATGAGGACAAGGCTGGTAGTAGAATCCACAGCTCCTGGCTTCTAGATCAATGTATGCTCCACTGGGCCATCACCTTAATGCCATTCTCTATCTCATATTCCAATGTACTCATCATTCTTCCTCTACTTTCCATCTCACAATAGCCCATATTTCTATGAGGCTTTAAAGGTTTGCAAAACACTATTTTCACAAGCCTGTGCTGACAGAGGTTCTACAAACACAGAGAAGCAGGAAAGCTTGGAAACTGATTTGCTAAATTTATTATATTTGTTTGAAAAATGCAATCTGTACATGACAGACATTCACCATTTCATAAATAATCCTCTTTTTCTGTTTCATGTATATGAAGATACTCATGTTTGATGATGTTTGTCAAATGCAGAACAAAAAAAAAATCAAATAAAAGGTTTTTTTAAGGGAAGTGCAAGCCTTATTATCTGCACTTTACAAATGAAGAGACTGAGGCTCACCAATATCAAATGATTTGTCCAAGGTCACACAGCTAGGAAATGACAGAGCCAGGAACTAGGCCCAGGGCTTCTAATTTAAGTCCAGAAATTTTACTACTACCTTACTCTATGTATACCACAGTGGGCTAGAGTTCAACAAGCAGCCAGAAGAGGAGAAATCTTTTTGGGAAGTTTGAAAGCTGACTCGTACATTGGTGAAAACACCCTTTTAAAAGTAGATACTCTACTATCAATTTCACCATCTCCATCTCCTCCCTCCCCCTCACATCCCCTTTCTCCCACCCCCATCACCCAAAAACGCACACCACATAAAAATGGCAAACGTTTCCCCTGAAATAAAATATCAGACCTCCCAGCATCTTATTCAGCTTAAGAAAGTCAGGTAGTCTAAAGAGTTTTAAATGACCATAGCGGGAGAGAAGGAAGAAGGGAGGGAGGAAGAGAGCGAGCAGATGCCCAAGAAAGAACAGACACAGAGAAGAGAGTAGCAACAGGGACAGCTGGAAAAAGCAGGTACCAGGAGTCAGAAGTAAATGCTAATGGGGACAGCTCTCAGAGAAGGGAACCTGCAAAGCTGGCATCACATCCTGGAGTGCAAGCAAGATTATCCTGATCAAACTAGCACCAAAATCCTCAGCCATTAAAAGAGCAATTTGTTTGCTTATGTTTTTAAAGGTCTGGCTCAAAGTAAAAGACAGGAAAAAACCACACCACTTTGGAGAACCTGGGATGAACATTAGGAGCTAATCTTTCATACTATGGAAGAAGTAAAGTGGTCTGAGGGAGGGAAAAAACGGAGCTTCCAGATCCCTAGTTTACTTCAAGGTCAAAGTCAAAGTCAAAGTCATTAAAGAAGGTATAAATCTTGGTGTTGGTTCCTTGACATCTTGTGGCACATTAAGAAACTTCTAAAGAGCTATAATTGTACAATCCAATACTGCAAGTAAGGGACAGTCTGAAGAATCCTCTCTTCCGGCATCTGCCCTCTACCGATTCACGATATTTTTATAATTGAACCAAATCCTGAGGCTGAAAACAAAATCTCCAATTCTGAAGCGAGGCACTACATCCAATATCCTCCTCAGAAACAAATCACCATAGATACGAGTTCCTTTGTCATGAAGGAAAAAGCAATATTCTTGTGGTAATCTAATGTCATAGGGCCAGCCAAGCACCTGTGGTACAGGTCATGGAGCCGTAGATTTAGGTCCTAAAGGGACCTGAAAGGTCATGGAGGACAACTCCCTCCTCTTACTGAGGAGGAAGCTGAAGCCCAGAGAGGTGGTATGACTCACCCAATATCACAAAACCAATGGCTTGGCCAGGATATGAATCCAAGGCCTCTGACTTCAAACTTTTTGCGCTTTCCACTGAATTGAACACTAGACTGGGTCAGTGGTCAGGAGGGCCAAATTCCAATCTGGACTAGCCTACTATGCGACCTTAAGCAGACCTTAACCACTCTGAACCCCAATTTCCTCATTTGTAAAAGGATGGCAACAATACCTACTCTCCTCTCACAGACTTATTGTGATGCTCAGACATTAACATGAAAGAACTTTAGAGTGTGCAAAGCTCAAAACAAACATACAGTATTATTATTATTATTATTATTATTATTATTATTATTATTATTATTATTAGAAGTTGCAGCTTGCTGTGATGTTTATACTTGACTGTCAATGAGGGCACCCAATGCATGCTCCTTTCCCTGCAGGACTTTCATAATGGTGTATGTAAATTCTCCAGCAGGCAATTAAAGTTATCAGCTACAGAAGCAGAAGCTGTGTATAGTAAAAGTCTAACATAACAGAAGGCAGCTCACTGGATACAGTCCATATAAACTGAGGAGGAGACTCTGAAACTTCTATTAACCAGAACCAGTAGGAAGTGGGAGCTTCTGGGTACCTGGGTAATACAGGAAAAGCAAAACTAGTCCCCTCCCTCAAAATGTTCACATTCTCATGAGAGAGACAACATATGTAAACCAGAAGATACAAGATAAAGAGTAGATGGAAAATTACCTTAGAGTGGCTGGCACTAGCAGCTATGGGGTAGGGGTATGAATGAAAGAGCAGGAAAGACTTTCTAGAGGAAGTGGAGCTTGAGTTGAATCTTATAGGAAACAAGGGAAGAAAAAGCATTCCTGGCATGGGGAACAGCTGGGAGTAAAGGTGCAGAGATGGGAAATGGAGGGTTGTGCACCAGGAACGGCAAATAGGTTAATTTGTTTGGATCACTGATTTTGTGGAAGGAGTAGGATGTAAGACAACTGGAAAGGAAAAGATCAAGTTGTGGAGAGCTCTAAATACCAAACAGGGAAGTTTGTGTTTGATCCTAGAGGTAATAAGGAGGCCACTGGACTGGGGTAGAAAAAGATCAAACCTATTTTTTATTCTCCTACCCATTTAAGAAAAAAAAAATTACTCCCAAGAATAAGTGAATTGGCTCTTGTACCAGACCCAGAGCCACACAGAGATTCTTTTTATCCTATCTTCAGGGAAGGCCATAGCCTACCTCTGCCATCCAATGGAAAGAAAAACATTACGTGGGGCTGAGGCTAAGGCATCACTCCAAGAACCAGCCCTTCCTTCCTGAGGTGGTTTCTTTACAAAATGCCTAAATTAGAATCCTAGCATCTCAGATTCAGAAGATACCCCCAAGGTCTTGTCGTCTAACCTCTACATGAAGCATTAATCTCTCCTAAACTATCTCCAACAAGTGGTCATTCCATGTGCATGAAGCCCTCCATGGCACCTCAAAATTTTTAGACAACTCTAATTGTTATGTACATTTTCCTCATATTGAACCAAATCTGCCTCCTTCTAACTTCTACCTATTGGTCCTTAGTTCTGCCCTTTGGGAGCAAGGAGAACAATCTAATCCCTCAGCTACTTGACAACGTTTAAAACATTCAAAGGTAGCAGTCGTACCCATTCCCCCCTGCCCAAGTATTTTCTTCTCTAGCCAAAACAACCCCCATTCTTTCAACTGACTGTTGTAAAGTATGGTTTCTATTGTCCTCACCATCCTAATCACTATTCCTTTGGACAAGGTCCAATCTGTCAATGTCCTTTGTGGAACATGGCACTAAGAACTGGACATGATATGCTGGATGTATTCTGGTCAAGATGGGAGTACGGTGGAATTATCATTACCTTCCTTCTGTTCACTTGAAGCCCACCTTCCCACTACATGGAAGCTCAAAGAGTTACTTTTGTCGTTGGAGTCACTAGGGCTACCATGCAATATTATTGTTAATGTCAAGATGGCATAAGTGGCATTATCATTCCCTTCTTTCTGTTCACTGTAAGCTCACCTTCTTACCACATGGACCCTACAACACAAAGGGTTGGCTGCCTTTGCCACTGAGGTCATTAGGGTCAACACACTATGTTTTTGCTAATGTCTCACCACCTCTAGCTTTACCTTCATTCCCCGTTCACTCAGGTCATACCATCAGCAGGGCCTTATATTCCACTGTGCTGATCACATCAAGTTAATTGCTCCCAAGTGATAGAGTCCAAATAGTTTCTCCAAAATGCTATATAATTCTGTCTTCATTACAATTCCCCACCTTCCTTGCTCCTTAACAAAACTTCCTTACCATGTTCCCCATTTCCTCAGAACCTTGGGGTAACTGAATCTGACCTGATAAAAATTAATCTATACTAAGATAGTAAAGGCTAATAAAGGATTAATATATTTGCTTTCCCAGAGAACTTTGGTGTTTTATTTTGTATTGTGTTGATGTCTTAACATAGAAGAGTGAATAATAGAATTTCAGACTCCACAGCAAATTGGTAGGGGATTTTGGGGTATCCCTCATACCCATCAAGTAGGTAACCACTTATTCTGCCTAAATATGGGCCTGCTTGAACAACAGCATACTCCCTTATCTGAACATCAAATCTACTTTTCTGAGATTCCAACACCTCCAAGTGTCATCAGATTGATGATGTGTATTCCTGTGTCTCCTGTTACCAAAGAATCCTTCCCAATGAAAGCAGCCCACTGGAGGTTCCTTGGCATCCCTCTCCTGCCTCTACATCTCTGCATAAGTTGTCCTGCCACCTGGAACATTCTTCCTCCCCACCCCTGTCTTTGGGAATCTCTAATTCCCTTCAAGGCTCAGCTCAAGAGCTACTCTCTACATGTGCCTTTCTTGATTCCCACTGCTTTCCCCTCACCCTCAGTTAGTGCTCCCTACCCTTAATACCTCTGCATATGTTTCATATTTACTTATCTGTGTACATGTTGTATTCCTCCTCCTCCTACTCAGTACAACATAAGCTATTTGATGATGGGCACTATTTCTCTTTTCTTTATATCCCCAGCACCTAGAATAATGTCTTGCACATAGAAGGAATTTAATAAATGTTTGTTGCACTGAACAACAACAGCATCCTACACCACCAAAGAGGTAATGGCTCCTTTTGTATGTCCCTACCGTTCACCCATTTTCTGCTGGTGTAATTACACCATCCATTCTAATATGTTTAAATATACAAGTCCAGCCTCCTCCATGAAGCATTCCCTGATCATTGCAACCCATACTGAGAGTACCACATAAAGCATCCTTGATTAAACAGCCACATACTGTTTGCCAATCATTTCATAGAATAATAACTAACACTGATGTAGCCCTTTGATGTTTGTAAAGCATATTACATACATTATCTCATTTAATCCTTAGAACAACTCATCTGGATAGGTGCTATTACCTCCCTTTTGAGGCTGGCAGAGATTGTGACTTGTCCAGTGTAGCACAGCTAGCATGTATCTACAGCAGAATTCACACCCAGTTCTTCCTAGCTACTGCCCCTTCTAAGTGCCTCATATGTGGAAGTACTGTCCCTAAATCAGACCATCAAGACCACTTGAGGTTAGCAGTCACCTCTTATACATTGGTATATCTCCTATACTGTACATGTATCCAAGAAGGTATCCAAGAAATCCTGCTTTGATCTGCCAGGATTAGTCACAAGCTTTTCCCCTTGGGCACCTTCATGTATTCAAAAGAACATTGTATCTGAGGTCAAAAGACATGAGTCCCCCACACACACAGAAGTGTGACCTTGAACATGTCACCTCCATTCTCTATGGCTGTTTCCTGATGTGTCAAATGAGATGGTTTGACTAAATGATCCCTAAGGTCCCTTCTGGTTCTACATCTTAGGAAACTTTGCTGCTTTGCAACTTTCCCATACATTTATCTTGTAACATTATGAAGTACTCTACAAAAGACTTCTTTTGATGTGTCATCATTGTGATGAGACTCATTGAGACATTATTGTGACTCCAGGTAGCTGATAGCTATACCAGCAGATCACAAGCCCTGGAAATTCTTAACATGTTGAGTCAGTTTCCCATATGAGGAGAAATGATGGATACTATGTATCTGCTGTCCAAGGTTCAGTCTAGCTAAATTCAAACTAGTTTATCCCTTGGTTGGTTGCAGGGGATCAATTTTTTCAGCCACAACAATTCTCCAAGACCATCTACCAAGTTGTTGTTGAATGTCTATGATCTCCACTGGCAGAAGGGATGTCCTAGCCAATAAAGTCACAGATCCTTCCATTTTCGAAGTGTGTGTTTCATAACCAGACTATAAACTTCATGAGCAGCAGGTGCCAAATCTGATCTAAACCTCTATCTCCCTCAGAACATTATGCTCTAGAACAAAAGTTTGATGAATTACTGAATGTTCACTGACAGATGTGCTTTTACAAAAGGAAAAACCATGTACTGATATCTACTTTTCCTCAATCACCCCCACTGCCTTTTTCTTCTCCTCCTATTCGGATTAATTATTTGCTGAAGTCTACCTCTCTGAACTCCCAGAATGCACTTCACTTATCTATTCTGTCACCTGTACCCTATACAGTATACAGTGTATACAGTATAGCATTGCCTGCTTGGTCTGACATAGGATCATATATCTATGGAAATAGACTACAGGTGGTAATCAATCCATAGATGATTCCTGCCACTTCCCTTTTCTTTAAAAGGAACTTTGGAGATGAAAGTGACCTGAGAGATTGTTCAGTCTAACTGCCTCATTTTGAAGATGAGTGCTCTTTGGGGACACCTTCAGATTCTTCTTGGCATTTTGGCATAATCCATTCATTCAATCTGGAAGGACCAGAAATTGTGGCTATAATGAAAGACAAAATGTAGCACATCATCTTTCCTTCTTTTCTTAAAAGAGCAAAAGGCATTTTATCAACCTCCAAAGTCACTCTAAATAACAGAATTGTCCCCAAAGCCATCCTGTTCATCCATCCCTCATTACAAAATGTTCTCAAGTTGCCACTGAGCTAATGTGGTCTATTTCAAAATTCTCTTGCCCCAGCAAAGACAGTTCTAACTCGTACATTTCTCAAATCTGCTAAATTCAATGCAATGCAATCCAGTGCTTATTAACAAGCATTTCATGTCTAAGGCACTACACTATACTGGAGGAAAACAACAACAAAAAACAGAACAATCCTTGCCCTGAAGGTGCATACATTCCACATGGAAGATACAGCATGTACAGGCAACAATGCAAAATATATACAAAGTTATATAAAGTAATTTTAAGAGGGAGACAGTACTAACTACTCAGGTAAGGAAAAAAGGCCTCCTGGAAGAGGCAGCACATAAACAACTCTTTGAAGGAAAAGATGGATTCTAAGAGGTGGCCATGAGGAGAGAATATATATTCTAGACACAGCAAAGTATAAAGAAAGAAATGGAAGCAAGAGATGGAATTTTGCATAGAGAGAGAGCCACCAGGCCGGCCTGATGAGATCAGAGTGTGTGAAGGGGAGTAATATGAAACAGCACCAGACCTCAGCAAATTTCTGGGAGAAAAAAGGCTATTTTCAGCACCTCCAACTGCCTATTAGCTCACACCCCTTTTTCTCTCTTGATGGCACCTCTTCTCAGTTTCTTCCAGCATCCAAGCATTCATACTCTTTCCCCTACACCCTCTCTAAGTGGCGGAGGAATTGTGAAGAATCACTCCACCTAATACAATGTGCTGCATGAGAGCTTAAAGTGTTACCTCTCGCAAGAAGTGCATTTGAACCCTGATCAGAACCTTAAGGCAAAGAAAACAGAGGGGGAACCAGAATCTCAAAGTCCCTAAGAGCAGAAGACACAGTTTGCTGCCTATTCTGTCCATGAGTAAGATCCCTTTTGGACCCATCGCCATTAATACTTGGGTATAGGGGAAAGCTAAGAAATGCTCTCTTGGGTGCCATGAGGGAAGGAGAATTTAGTACCCTAAAAACAAAAAATAAAAAAGCTGTTCTCATCAGCCTCCCAGCCCTTGACCTTCCTCTCCCTTCCACCCTGCCAGTACACTCAGATGAAACTTGAAAGCAAACCGGCTGGGGCTGCTTCAGTCTCAATGCCACAGTGCTTACAAATTGTATGTGCAGGGGATTCGTCACATTTTTCTCTACCTCGTGACATTCCAGCAGCCTAGACAGTTTCATAATGTTGCAAGTGGGTGAGTTTTTACTCACTCCCTGAGAGCCACGCAAGCAGCAGGAGCAGCAGCAGCAGCCACCGGGCAAAGGTCAGAGGGGCCCCGATGGCAGTTCCGGAAATTCTGCTGCTCACATTTGGGGTACTGCCAGCCAGAAGAGAGAGAGGCGATAGGGGCCAGGCCCACTCTGCCCCTCCCAGGATCTCAACATACACAAAAGCCCCCATGACGCATCTGAGGAGAGATCTGGAGAAGTGACCTTGGAGGGTCAGTGGAGCCCAGAGCTGTGCCAACAAGCATGAACACTTGCAATTAGTCTGTGGACGCCCGCCATTCACTGTTTTATGTGCTATCTCATCAAAACATACGCATTTTCAATAGCTGGTTTTAAAGGCCCACTTGTTGCAATACATTATATCCCAGACTCCTACAGGTTTTGAATTGTACAAATACAAAAGTGGGGTATTGAGAAAATCTGGCCCTGAGAATTTCAATTGTTCCGGGTGGGCATTTGCCTTGGTGCCCTGGTGCCCAAAACCTCCAAGTGGTCAGTGGCTTGAATGTCACTAAGCAATGTGACAAAGCGAAGGACAAACATGGGGTAGCCCACAATGCTCTGGGAAATGAAAATCCTTTTGTTGTCCAGCTGGAAGGTCAAAAATTGCCATTTGAGATTGCCTAGACTAGCACAGAGTCCACCCCCGTAAAGGTGACAGCATTTGGGAAGGAAGTCAGCAGCACTGCCATTGACAAGTCATGCCATTGTGAAGGCAGCCCAGGAAGCAAGAGCTCTGGGTTCCCCAAACAGATCCTATTATGATTGGGTAAGAGAATTACAGAATGTCAAAGTGAGAAGGGACACTAGAGGTCATCTAGTCTAACCCCTTCATTTTATGGGTGAGGAAACTGAGGCCTAGAGAGTCTTGCCCAAGGTCACACAGCCAGCTAATAGCAGTCTGCTCTGAAAAGGGCATTTATTCAGAAGGCCTTCAATCTCTATATAGTCTGATAAACATCTAGTGCCAGGAGGTACCCAAGGACATTGGGGGGAGGATGGAAAGAAGGAGGGGCAGTGGGGAAGGAAGAGAGAGTCCTATAGCAATGGGACTGTTTCACATTCCAAATATTCATTTATTCACTTTGGGGAGTGGGAACTATGTGAGCTCTGATTGATCTCTAAGTTCTCTCTGGCTAAGTAGGAAGAAAAATGGTCTTCAAGAGTACCCTGGTAAAATACAAATACTCCTAGGAAGGGCCTCATCTTAAGCGGGAGTAAGCTATTATAATCCTTAAGTAATACTTTATAAAAGATTAGCATGACTAGGAAGGGGAAAGGGAGATGGGATAAAGAGAGTCAGGGCCAGGAGTTGGGGCACAGAATAAAAAAAATAAATTTCCCCTACTTCATAATTTTGCTAAAGGCTCTAGCGCTGGCATCTAGACAAGTATCTCTATAGTTTCAAGCCACTCAAAATCGCATGTATGCCAACTGCTGGCCTGAATCACTACTAAATATCCTTTACTCCTTTTTATCTGGAAAGCATGGAAAGTGATTTTGCAATTTATCAGTGACCTGTGGGATTTCTTTTGGTCCAGTCCTATGATTTAATGGATATGAAGAATTCTCAACGCAGATTGGCAAACGTGTATCTTACAAGAGTGATCTGGGGCACTGGAAGATGGAGTGATTTGCTCAGGGTCACAGAGTCAGTGTTTTTCAGAGGCTGATCTTGAATGGAGGAATTCCCTGGAGAGACAGCATGGCAGAGTGGATGGGGTGCTGGAACTGTTGTCAGGAAAGACACAAACCCACCTCAGCAAGTCAAGTAAGCTCCCATGTTTTCCTCACTTTCTTCATCTCTAAAATCTGGAGGCTGGACTTGATAATGTCTCAGATCCCTCTCAGCTGTAAATCTATGGTATGAAGAGTCTTGTGTCTAAGGTTGGCTTTCTACCCACAATGCCAGTCTGTCTCTAGAAAATGAAGGAGTTCAGACTAAGCAGGAGTTCTTAGATAACTTTTTTTTCTTTTTTATGGTTTAGTTTTTATTTCATAATCATAAACTTAACTGCAAACTAACCAGACTTGGATATGGAACCCAAAGAAAATTGCAGCAAATAAGAATGGAAGGATTACAGAATAAGGGTCCTCCCAGATCGAAAGCAGTGGTTTGGTGATTAAAACAAAAATAAAGCCAAAAGACTTGTGAGACTTGTCCACAATCAACAATGGTGATCTTTTTGTTGGTCCTGCCAATCCAAGACCCAAAAGGTTCCATGACTTCCATGACTTCTTTCACCTGGTCAAGGGCAACATGCTTGCCATCTAATCAGTTAGTTGTTAGTGATAGAGATGAAAAACTGGGAACCATTTGTGTTGGGTTCAGCATTTACCACGGACAAGATACCAGGACCAGTGTGCTTCAGGGTGAAGCACTCATTAGCAAATTTCTCCCCATACATTGACTCACTGCCAGTGCCATTATGGCACATGAAGGCAGCACCCTGGCACATGATCCCAGGAATGATTCTGTGAAAGCAGAACTAAAGGGATTTGTTCTCTCCACTGCTAAGAGCACAGAAGTTCTCTGCTGTCTCTGGAGACTTAACTACCAATAGCTCAAAAGTTACTCAGTCTGGGGTTTATTATCAATGGCTATGTTGAAGTATATGCTTTAGCACTGACCATAGCCACAGACGACAGAGCTGGAGATGGCGGTTAAGGCAGCAGCAGCAGAGACTAGTATCTGGTAAACCAAGAAAGCTGAGATGTTCCAGTGGTGGTGTACTCAAAGCAGACTAAGTAATTGTGTTTCAATATAGTTGGTTTCCTTTGTAATCCTATGGGTATCATTTTATGCATTGAAAAATACTGTTACAAGAAGAGGTCCATAGACTTCACCAGCCTGCCAAAGGCGTCCACAATAAGCAAAAAACAAAGTTCAGAAACCATGAACTGGATTACCTCTAAAGGTACTTTATACCTTCAAATCTATGATCCTTTATTAATATAGGGTATGATAAGTACATAATATGGGTACAAAGTTCTTCGAGAATTAAATGAAGAGAAAAATCATATCTGACTGGGGACAGAAGGAATTATGTAAATTTTTATGGATGAGATGTTACTTATGCCGAGCCTTCAAAGATAGGTGAGATTTCAACAGAGATTGGCATGGGGAGGTGGAGTGAAGGACAGGGAAAAGGAAATTCATTTCCGATATAGGGAGCCAAATGGATCAAATGGTACATGAAATGGAGTAATGTAAGTAAACTAAAACTAGGAAAATAGGCTAAAAACTAACTACAGTAGACCTAAAATTTCAGACCAAAGAATTAGGCTTTATTCAAGAGACTGACATGATCAGACCTAGCTTTAGGAAGATTCTTCTGATTATAAACTTTAGATGTATTAGAGAGGGAAAGACTCAGATTAAGATTAAGAGAAAACTGCATTCATTAGTCCAGGGGAAAGACCATCAGGAGAAAGGCAGCATGGCTTAGTGGAAAGAGAACTAGCCTGAGTCACAGTGGCCTGAGTTCAGGGCCTGCCTCTGACCCATACGGCTGCGTGAGCCCTGAACAAGTCACTTATACTCTCAGGACCCCAGGCAACTCTGTAACACTAAAATGTATACAGGCTGCTTATCTGAATGAGTTTCCTCACCAGAGACTTCCCAACATAACTGGAGCATAGGGTGAAGTAACAAGGACCTGTACTGGGATGATAGTCCTGAAAATGAGGAGCTGTGACAGCTATTTTGGAGAAAGAACCCACAGGATTTAGCAACAGATTGGATATTTACAGAGGTGAAGTAGAGAGGGAAGTCAAAGACTACAGTAAAATACTCAAAACAACAATAAAAGCCAAGGCACTATTTAATTCTATTAAATCCACTTTGTAGTCAAGAAGCCAAAAGGTTACGTGATTTGCTCAATACAGGAGAGCAATATATAGGATTAAGCTCCAAGATCCTGAATTTCCATTCTACTATTTGGCCTCTAGACCATACTAACTTCCCCTAACTCTCAAGTCAGTAACTGAATGCTATGTGAATGCATGTTATGTTCTCTGTGTGTTATATGAAATCACAGAATATGGCAAGGGAAGGATGAGGGCACTAAGATGGCAAGTCGGCAGTTCAAGCTCACTAATATTTTCTGCTCCTCTGACTATCAAGGAGGAACTGAAAGTGGACTGAAAAATTCCTTAAAGAATTTAACTTCAATGAAGAGATGATAAACTTCTTTAGAGGAAGTTCAAATGGACCAAAAATTAACACTGAAGAACCACAAATGGAAACCAAAGACTATTTATTCAATATCTCTCTCTTTGCATCCTTTCCCATGGAAGCCTCCAGAGCCCCCAACATCACTTTCTCCAGCCTACCTTCTTGAAGAACGAGAAAATAAACATGGGGTGGACTTCAAAATAAAGCTTAAAATGTAAAATGACAAAGAAAGAAGAAAACACCCTGTCACAGTTAGGGCTCACCTAATCCAAAGGAGGTTTACCACTGCCAAACTAATCATGGAGACATTGCGATCCTATCTTCAAAAGCCAGGCATGACAGTGCATACCTATAATCTCTGTGACTAGGGGAGGTTCAGGCAGATGGATCACTTGAGGTCAGGAGTTCTGAGATGCAACTGGGCTAAATCCAATTGGGTATCTGCACTAAGTCCAGTACCAGTATGGTAAGCCTTGGGGAGCAAGTTGCCTAGAGAGGGGCAAACCAACCCAAGTTGGATGTAGAATAGGTCAAAATTTCCATGCTAATCAGCAATGGGGTTGGGCCTCTAAGTGACAGATGTACTTCCATCATGAGAAAGACAGGGAGACCCAGTTTCAGAGAGAGGAGAGAAAAACAGAGAGAGAGAGAGAGAGAGAGAGAGAGAGAGAGAGAGAGAGAGAGAGAGATGAAAAAAGTTGAAAGCAAAGAGATTAACTGTAGACCTGGCACCATTCAAATGTTCAGGTTTGAAAATATTTCCTCCATAACACTTTTCTTCAATTCCCCTTCCTCTAGTCTGACATTCTGTAATACTTTGTTTTATAACTGTATAATACATTTATTATATAATACCATATATTTTAATTATCTGTTTATGATCTACTAAACCAAGGATTCTTAACTTCTTTTTGGTCACAGATGACCATGGCAGAATGGTGAAGCCTATGGACCTCTTCCCAGAATATTATCTTTAAATTCACAAAATGCAATACATAAGATTACAAAGGAAAGCTATTATATTTAAGTGTAACTATCAAAATATTTTTTAAAACCAAGCCTTGTACCATACTCCTGTCTCCAGGAGGGAAGGGATCTATCTTATCTGAATTTTCTCCCCAAGCACCTAACACACTGCTTTATGCAAAGGATTTAATAAATATTTGTTGAATGAATCAATCCATGAATCAATGTTGAATGCCTTTATCGATCAACCAATCAATCAACTGCCAAGAAATTGTTAAGCACCGACTCTTTGTCAGGCACCATATTATGTGCCATAGACATAAAGACAAAATAAAACAACGCCTGAGTTCAAGAAGACTTTACATTCTACAGGGAGAAACAACATAGGCACACAAAATAGAAATATAAAATAGCCATAAGGTGATTTTAAGAGGAGGTCCTAGCAGCCAAAAGGATCAGGAAAGACTTTCTTCAGAAGGTGTATGTAGGTTGAATCTTCAACACTAGAGATTCCAAGCCAGAGGTGAAGAGGAGATGATTCCAAATATGGGGAAGAGTCAATGCAAAGACACAGAAAAGGAAAATGGAGGGTCATACATAGGAAGAGTAAAAAAGTCAGCTAGTGAGTACACAAAAGGTCAAAATCAATGTTAAGTATGACTGACCCACCATTAGTAATTTAGCCTCATTTTAGAGGGCAACGTGGTAGCTATTCCACCAAGAACTACACACAGCCATTTTAAAAGAATTCAAAGTTCAAACAAAGCTCCCAAGTGGGAGCTTTCCATTATGTCAAAGGAATCTAATTACCTAAATTGGAATTCTCTCTGGACACAGTGTTCCTTTGGCATGAAGCACCAGGGGTATGATAAATGGTAATTAGGTATGGAATGATGGTAAAGGAAAGAAGGTGATCTGAGCCTCTGTTTTACAGCTACCTCATCACTTTGCTGACTCTAAATTCAAGCTGAAGGATTATCAAGATCTATTCTCCCTATTTCAACCAGGTTAACATACTTACCAAATTCCTAAGGTGATCTCCTAAAGACAACAATAAGGTACAGTCACCAAACTGCAACACCCCCAAACCTTTTTTACTTGATAATTGCAGAATGACCTAGCTTCATATATTTTTGCCTACCTTCCCCATTTTGCCCTTGGTGTCTCAATTCTAATTTTGCTCATTCATCTTGATCTTGTCCAAGGATCCCAATGCAGTTATCTCAGTTCATTCTTGGTTTCCACATCTGGCTGCTTGGATTGGTGATTTTAGTTCTTTACCCAATTTCCTCCTTATTTCATCTGGTTTCTCACTGATATCTTCAATTCAAACTAGCTTCATGCAAGAATTCTCTGAAATCCCTGATGATTAACTTTCTATCTTCTACCAAAGCATCACTTCAATTCCATTAAAATATTTGTTAAAGAAGTATGCTAAGTGCTAGAGATATAAAGATATTTGAAATAAAAAGACATAGTCCCTGCCTTTAAGGATCTTCTACTTGGGGATGGAGAACACTGAAAATACATGTATATATTTAGTTGTAATATAAGTTAAAGTAGGATTAAGTGGAGTCAAGTAAAAGTACAAAAGAAATTTAAGGTCACCAGGGATGGGCCTTGAACAAAGTTAGGGGTTTGAACAAACAGAAATGATGGTGAGAGTCTATCCCAGGCACGGGGGATCATACAAACACACTGGGATAGGTCAACAGGGAGCAGCAATGATCCAATTTGGCTGGTGTATAGTACATGCAAAAGATAAGTAATATGAAGTAAGGATAGAAAGATAAGCTGAAGTCATTGTGGAGGGCCTTGAATGCTCTTCAAACTGTATTTCATTCAGTCACCAAGGACTTTTGAGTCAGGTGAGTGGCATGACTAGGCATGTGTATTATAGAAAGATTATTCTAGAAGTGATGCAGAAAAGCAATTAGAGAAAGGAGAGAATAAAGGTAGAGAGAATGGAGGGAATGAAATCAGATAGAACACTCCTGCAATTGTCTAGGCTGAAAGACCTAGACTCAGACACAACTGCTATCACTGGCAGATCTTAGGCTGTCCATACCCTAGGACTGGCAACAGCCCTGGAAAGAAGCATGTCAGAAGCTTCCTAGCTAAGTAAGATAAGACCTCCTTATCAGTCACCTTGTCAACACTGTCTCATGCTTGCCATCCTGACTGCTCTCTGCTTTGTCTCGACTCCTGGTATTTTGGGTCTCACCTCGCTCCTGATAATTTGCCTAGTTTCTGGACCACTGTTTTGCCTTTGGATTTGTATATTCTCCAATGTGGGCCTGCTCACTTGGTTTCGAGCTTCCAGTCTTCTCTATGTCATCAGAACTCACATGTTTCTGAGTGCTTCATCACAGTCCTGTCTTGGCATGAGAATATCACTAGTTCCACTGACTCTGCTTATAGCACTGCCTAGCTAGTCTGACTCACAAATCACTGCTATGCGCATTGTGCCATTTATCATCTGTGTGATCTTGGGCAAGTCATGTAGCTTCTTGGAATCTCAGTTTTCTCATTTGTAAAATCAGAGTATTGGGTGGGATGACCATGAAGAATCCTTCAAGCCATAGAGGATTCCATGAGTCTATGAACTCACTACATTATGTGACCAGGAAACTTTACCTTATAGATTTACAAGGGTAAGTTAAAGCAAACTTCTAAGAAATGAGTGGTGTGTCTACCTAATAAAATCGTTAAAAATCCTTCCTGTTGACCTTTAATTTAGAGTCCTGTACATAGTTCCTTAACCAGTAAAGACTCCTTCATCGTCTGGTATAGACTATTGTTTGTGTAAGTCTAAGTCAGTCAAAAGTGATAATAGCCTTTGAAGCATTTTCATTCTTTTAAAAAAATTAAATAGGAAGAATATTCATGTTTAGAAAACTTGCTAAAGAATTGTCAACTCTTTGTGACCCCATTTGGGGTTTTCTTGGCAAAGATACTGGAGTGGTTTGCCATTCTCTTCTCCAGCTCATTTAATAGATGAGGAAACTGAGGTAAAACGAGTTAAGTGATTTGCTCAGGGTCACACAGCTAATAAGTATCTGAAGCTACATCTGAATTCGGGTCTTCCTGACTCCAGGTCTGGTCTTCTAATCACTGCACCACCTAGCTGCCTGAACAACATTCTTTAAAAAAAAAATGAAATAGAATGTTCATGCTTAGAAAATTTGCTAAAAGTTATGTCTTTAAAGTTCCATTGCTCATGGAATTAGTTTTCCTTGCATTAGAATATATAAGGTCTAGTCCGGGGCGGGGGGAGGGAGAAGCTGCAGCCTTGAGGCTACATGTGGCCCTCTAGGTCCTCAAGTGTGGCCCTTTGACTAAACCCAAACTTCACCCTGTATCCAAACTAAGCAAGGTCAGGCTTGGTTAGTAATTAGAAGGTCAATCACCTGGAAACACAGACCATTGAATCTTATCAGTGTGCTTTCTGATAGTAACAATAATAAAAATAGTCAACATTTCTAGAACATTTCCTATGTGCCAGGCATTGTTCTTTACAGTTACTATATAGTACTTACAGTCTCAGAAAGCTCAGACTTCATCTACCAATCTCTTCATTTTATAGATGAGAAAACTATAACCCAGAAGATTTAAGTGACCTCCCCAAGGTCATACAGCACTGAAGTAAAAGTCGAAAGACCTGGGTTCTAGTCCCAGTTCTCCTGTGAACTGTGTATTTGACGTTGGGCAAGTCACTTCCTCTTTCTTGATCCCAGTTTTCTCACCAGCAAAATGAAGAAGTTACACTAAAACAAGTCTTTTCAAACTGGTGTCCACAGGTGGGGCATAGATAGATTTCAGGGGTCCATAAGCTTTTTAAAAATATTTTGATAACTGAATTTCAATATAATTGGTTTTCCTGGTAGCCTATGTATTTTATATGTTTCTGGTCGTATTCAGGTATTATTCTGCATATTATTCTGAGAAGGGGTCCATAGATTTCACTAAACTACCACAGTGGCCATGACACACACAAAAACCCCTAGAATGACGATTTCTAAGATCCCTTACAGGTCTATAGCACTAAACTATATTCTAGTCACAAACTCATCATTCATTGGCAGTAAAAGTTAAAGACACTTTCTCGCAACCATATAGTAGGATTCCTTTAACAGTGATACGTCAAATGATCCATGACGTCATCACTATGATTACTCTACCAATGCAGATTCCCAAGTCTTCTATGACTTTATAAATAGTCTCTAGAAGTTGCTGTGGCCAAAAAAAGAAGTATCTGGTGGTTATTCCTTCCAGGGATAATGGTCTCTTGCAATGTAGGCTGGGCTTCAGATGACAAACACATAAGTTATTCAAATTTGGTAGAGCCTGACATAACTTGGGTTTCAGTGGAATAACTCTCAGGAACAACTTTCTAAACCTTTTTTGTTGTTTTAGTATAAAAAGAAAGGAATGAAATGGGTCCCGAACACTTCATGATGAGATATCAGAGAGGATGCTTGGGCATTTTAAACAGGATTCCCATTTGACTGATACGGACACTAAAACGCTACCACCTGGATCAAGGTCTCAGTAAAAATATAGAGGTTGAAGCAAACAACAAAGTTACTCAATATCGTTTTGTACAAAGTGATCGCTGTAGTCAGGTCTTAGACAACGCATTTAGTGAATAGAGGAGCTCTTTGATAAATACTTGCTGCTTGATTGAAGGACAGGGTCTAATATTTGGTTCTTCAGAAGGTCCCTTAAATTTGCTTCCCCAGCACTGAGAGTGATATAAACTTCTGAGTCACCCCTTCTTCCTTCTTCTCTTTTTTCCTATCCTCCTCAAAATGGTAGATGGCAGGGGGTGGCCGTAGAAAATTACAGGGGGTGGCGGTAGAAAACTAGGATTGAAGAGAGAAAGTCTTTTTTTCCCTTCAAAACTCTGGCCCCTTCCCAGTTCTGTAAGCACTCAATTTCTATATAACTTGGTTACATATATGATGCATCTCTCCAGTAGAGTGTAAGCTTCTTGAAGGCAAGGATTCTTTCAGAAGGTTTTTTTTGTATACCCAATGCCTAACACAGTGCCTCATACAAAGAAGGTATTTAATATACACTTGTTGAAATGAATTCCTGAATACAATCAACTTTCAATGTGATATCATAGAAAAAATAAATAAAGTACTACCTGAAAAGGTGAAAGACCTGGGTTCTAGTCCCAGATTTGCTATTACCTAGATGTACCATCCACTACACTCCCTCAAGGCCTATTGTTTTGTCCCTTAAGTAAGAAATTCAAATTGTGTATTTTATTATTAGAAAAGGAAAGAGAAAATCTAATCTTCTTATTTTATATAGGAGAAAACAAAGGCGCAGAGAGGTGGTGACTTGTCTAAGGTCACATAAGTGACAAGTAGAGATTCAAACTCAGAGCTGTAGACTTCAAACTCAGAACTTTTTTCATTGTGATATGCATTCTTTCCGGGTGGATAAATGCAGTCCTTGATTGCAGGGCCAATGATTCATCCAGAAGAGCAGTGGCTAAGTCCTCCTCTCCTTCTTACCCTCTGTCCTACTCCTGGTCTTCTGTTCATTTCACTGCGTCTTGGACCTCCTGCTGAAGGTGAGGGTGAAATGCAAAATCCTAAAGGCAGCAATTTGTTAGTAATAACTTGGATGAAAAGTTTCAGGCAATACACCTGAACCACTGACTAAAGCAGAGGCTTTCAAACCTCTTTTTTATTCACAGGACAGTATTATTCCTTGGAATGAGCCATCAGGGCCCAGGAGACTAAAGGAGTAAATTCCATACAATTCACAGGAAATTTGAACTTGCACAATTCTAAGTTCCATACAATTCTCTGCCCACCTAGGCTGTCAGATTTGGAGCCTGCTAATGGATTTTTATTCCAGTAACACTGATCCATGGTCTCCACAGGCCACTGACGTGATTAGTGATTAATAATTGGCTTCTCATAATAACTGAAATTTTATATAGCCCTTTGAAGTTTGCAAAGTGCTTTTATACACATCATATCACCCAAGCCTCAGAACAACCACTGAGGGTTGAAGAACCATTATCCCCATTTTACAGATAAGGAAACTGAGGCTTAGACACATGAACTGATATGCCCAAGATCACAGTGTTGGTTAAATGTCCAAGGCAGGGCTGGACCTAGGTCTTCTTGGTTCTATCTACTTCATCAGAAGCGGTATGGTATACTGGACAGGGCTCTTGTCTGCCTGCAATTTAGGAGACTTCCCAATCTCAGCTCTACAACCTATTTGGACAAATTATTGAACTTCTCTGGGTCTCCAGTTCCCTCTGTAAAATGAACCTGGATGCCCTCATAGATCCTTTTCAGTTCCCCTTCCCCTTAAAAAAAAAATCTAAATCCCTGCAAATTATGCACTAATGCACAGAGCCCATTCTTCAGCCCTTCTGAGAGATTTCTCAGATTCTTGTACCATGTACTCTGAAGATGGTAACCAACCTCTAATGTTTGTCTTGGTTTCAAGGCCTGGCCCCACCCCCCACCCTCAGGCTTTGTCTTGAGGGTCTATGGGAGGTCAACTTCCCACCACCCTTCCCCCACCAACCCTTGGCTCGCCCTGCCACCCACCCCCACCGATGTCACAGAAAACTGGTGGAAGGTGAGGGAAATCCTTCCATTTACTAAACTGCTCAGATTGATAAAACAGCCCTGCTCTGTTAGAACAGCTTCAAGGGCAAACAGTGAGGAGGTTTACCCATTCAAACAAAGCGAGGAGTGAGCAAATTCTCTTTTAAAAGATGTTCCTAGGCCAGAGACCTTTGTTTCTTTTCCAGTTACTTGATGGAAAATAGAGATAAAGATAAGTGAGGTCTGAACTGAGGAACCCAGTGTTCCTCCCCCCTCACAATGTTTCTTTTGTATCTCACAAGTAGCAACCACTTTTATTGAGGGGCAGAGCTTTATTCAAGGCTGAAAAAAAAGGGCAAGGCACCAAAATAATTAGAAGGTAGCAAAGCCTGGGAGCTTTTTGAATATTTGCAGGGAGCAAAATCATTTCTGCAATGGGAAGAATACTGGGATTTAATGTCAAAGAACTTGGGTTGGAGTCCACAGTCTCGGTTCCTTACTAGCTGAGCTGTATGACCTTAGGTAAATCACTTCTCTGCATCTCAGTTTCCCCATAGACAAGACAAGAAGCTTGCATCAGATGACTCCTGAGGTCCTATCAACTCTAGATTATCGTCCATAAAACAGGGATAAGAATGATCACAATGACTATTCCACAGAGTGATGCTGACCCTACAAAGGCCAAGGACAGGACCTTCTATCCTGTGCAGGAGTGAAGCCAACAAGAGAAATTCATTTCACCAAAGCAGAACACAACCTGTGTGGAACATAGAAGTTGGATCCTTCTTCTTTTCAAACGGCCTAAAGCCCAGAAAGTTCAAATAATTTGTCCAAGATGACAGAGCTAATAAGTGTCAAAGGTGCGCTTGAACCCAGGTTTCCTGAGTGTGAGGCCCTGAATGCTATTTTGCCAGACTGTCCGACCACCACTAAGCAATCCTAGCCATAGACAACCATTGTCCTGGACTCCCTAAACCATGAAAATAAATACCAACCTGCATTTCTCAGGCCACAAAGGAATCAAGCTAGGGTAAAATGGGAATTAGCAGTTAAAGAAGTAAAGAAAGGGAAAACATCTCTTTGCCTGTGGCCTGATGCCTTTAGTTCCTACACAACTTGAGGGTATGCATGTGGGAACCAGCTTGTAATAGTGAAGAGAACACTGGTCCTGGAGTCCCAGGACATGAGTTCAAATGCTACCAGCTCTGTGACCTTGGGCAAGTCAACTAGATATGTTTTTACTGTTGTTCAGTCATGTCTGACTCAACATGACCCCATGGACCATAGCATACCAATACCATCCATGAGGTTTTCTTGCCAAAGATACTGGAGCAGTTTGCCATTTCCTTCTCCAGCTCATTTTACAGATGACGAAACTGAGGCAAACAGGGTTAAGTGACTTATCCAGGGTCACACAGCTAGTGTCTATGGTCACATCTGAATTCAGATCTACTTGACCCCAGGCCCAGTATTCTATTCTTTGAGTCACCTTTATGCCTCAACTGGATATGTTTATTCATTTGTAAAATTAGGGGGTTGGACTAGATGACTGCTGAGATTCCTTTGTGCTCTGGATTGATGAGCCTAGGATCAGGAGAGAGGAAAGCAGTCTCAAGTCACCTGATTTCACAAAGTTCTTATGAAAACTAGTCTCCAGCATTGTACTTTCAATGGGAAAAATCAAGAGTGACTATAAACACTAAGTCTGAAGGGAAAGGAAGAAAGGGAATTGTGGAGAGATATGTTTGGTTCAACGGGCCATTCCCACCTAATCCATACAAAGGAGTCATCTCCTCACTCCATCTACAGGGCAATGAGTAAGCCTCCCTGATTCAAGATGATGTTATGAGTCTAGGAAGAAACTAAAAGCTTTTCTTTTTTTTCCTTTCAGGCCCATTTTGGCACTCCTGGATGGAAGATGTGCTTAAGTACTGGTTGTAGGAATATCCTAAAGCTCTCACAGCCTAGTGTTATGAGAAGAGGGGGTTGATGGTTCTGCAGAAGGATGGAGAAAGCAAAATGACAGGAGGCTAACATAAATTCATTCGTTCAGAGCTGATTAAACATGGTGCTAAGCATTAGGAGACAGATAATAGATAAGACCTGATCTCTTTCCTCAAAGAGCTTAAGATGTTGCAGGAAATCCGGCCTCAGACACTTAACACAAAGGGGCAGCATGGTGGCCCAGTGAATAGAGCACTGGCCCTGGAGTCAGAAGGACTTGAGTTCAAATGTGACCTCAGACACTTGATACACTTACTAGCCGTGTGACTTTGGGCAAGTCACTTAACCCCAAGTGCCCTCCAAAAAAAGCAAAAAATAAAAAAAAAAAGATGTTGCAGGAAATTATAAGATATAAAAATAACTCACATTTACACAACATTTTAATATTTGCTAAGTATTTTACACATTATCTCATTTGATCCATACAACAATAACCCTCTAAGGTAAGTGTTATCCCTATTTAACAAAAGACAAAAACTGAGGCTCTGAAATCAACCTATCACTAAACATTTAGTAAGAGCCTATTATGTGCCAAACATTGTGCTAAGTGCTGAGGATACAAAAAGAGCAAAAGACAGTCCCTGCCCTCAAGGAGCTTACAATCTAATAGAGGAGACAACATAAAAATATATGCAAAGCTCCATCCACCCCTTCTTTAATAACCTAGTGTGTCATCACTTCTAGCTCCTAGGGGTTTACCAGCATTCATGCCAGACTTAGTAAAGACATCCATTCAAACTCAGAACTCCAAAGCTCCGGAGATCTGCCAGCCTGAACCTCCCCCATCAGCAGGGATTTCGGTCATGGACCAGTTTGAGCCTCACTGTTATCTTTCAATGAATCTCGTATGATTCTGACATAGGCATGAGAGACGCTTTGTTGGAGGAAAGTAGTAAAGGTGGCATTCTACTCTCCAGAGTCGAATGGTTTTTCATAGTCAATCAACAAGAAGCTCAATGAGATCTTGTATTTGCTTTCCAGACTACTTTGTGATGGTAAAGATAGGGCCTATTGTGGAATATTACCTGCCTAAGCCTTCCTATTCCCTTACTTCAGCAAGGATACTCTTGATGAATACACAGAATATTCTCACAAAACTTTTATATCATTGTGAAAGTAGTAGAGTATGTATGTATTTATGGTCTCTAAGTCTCCTTTCTTATAGTAATATATTCTAAGGGGTTTTTTTTCATGCTTTTTTTATCTTCCGCTCCCTCAAATACCTTAAGAATTGATCCTTCGATACCCCCAAAAACCTATATTTCCAAAATAGGTCTCCTTTGTATATACTAAGTCTACTATAGCTGCTTTCCCATTTTTGTTCTCTCTGTCATTTCCTCTTACTCTGTAAGCCAGTGTTTCTCAACCTTCCTAATACCATGACCCTTTAATACAGTTCCTCATATTGTGGTGACCCCCAACCATAAAATTATTTTTGTTGCTACTTTATAACTTCAATTTTGCTACTGTTATGAATTACAATGTAAATATCTGATATGCAGGATGTATTTAAATTGAACATAACCCACAGGTTGAGAACTGCTGCATCTAAGCACATCTAGAATGGTGATGTTAAAGTCCAAATGTGGTGGCAACACTGTGTTTGAGAGTGAAAGGTTTGTACAAAAATCTTTGCAGATCTTTTCCATCTTTCACCCATTTGTTGTCCTCCTTTCAGTTTCATCCTTAAATGCCTTTTGAATAACTTTAATTAGTTGGGTTGCTGATCAAGCTTTATTTAAATTTCTTCTACTACTTCTCAATGTTTTTTGAAGAAATAATGTGCTTAATTTTCTTCTATCCTTCTCATTGTATCTTATGAATGAGTTTACATTCTCACATATAGTCTCCTGGCTGCATATCCTTTTGGTTAGCAAGTGAGTCAAGTGTTTACTGATTAATACAGTTTTAGGCTTTTTTAATCTCTTTATTATATTTACATTGCTTAAAGTTCTAAATGACATTATTATTATAACAGGTATTCATGTCATTTCCTCCATCTTATTTTTATACGATAACTTGTTTAAATAAGTCAGATTGGAATTGTTTTAATTCTGTACTTATATTGCTTTTTCATTTTTATTCTCCTAGTTTTCTATTAATTTTAAGACTTGCTCTTGACAAAGTAATGATAGGAATATATTGATACAAAAATGACTCTCACATAAGTAATGTTATTGCCTGTCTATTAAAATATAATTTCATTTTTGGTTATATTATTTAGTATTTGTCATTTCCAATTCATTTCAACTCTTTGCTCACTGAACAAGAATCTCACATTTAGAGTACCAGCAATTAAACTAATGTTTTTAGACAAAATAAAAACTATGATGCTTCACTTCTTTGCCCCCTTTCCCACAACTCTGTTGCTATCCATGCAGAATCCAAAGGCCATTCAGAACTAAGGGATATTTTGTAATTTTTTTTTTCTACCACAGTCAAATAATTCATTACCAATTGGCCACCCTATACTATTGGCAATAGGCTTCTCCATACTTACCTAGGCTGGTATTGAGAAAAAACTCTATTACCAGGGCAAACTCAAATCTGAAATTTTTCCCAGAATGTAAGAACCTGCCAGAACTGGCTGGTATGACTTTTGAAAATCTAGAGTCACTTTCACTTTACAGAGAGCACAGATCCATAAAGAGGTGCTTTTGGGGTGGGTAGGTGCGGGTGTTTGTTTTTGGTAAGGAAGAAAGAAGCAACAAAAGGGGAAGCAGAGGAGGCAAGAGAATTAAATAACCCAAGAAAATTTATAAGTAATTTCATATAAAAGAAAATCTTAACAGTCTTGTTATTTGGCCTAGAATTAGCATAGAGAGAGAGAGAGAAAGAAAGAGAATGCACACATATATATGTATATATATCTATGCACATATATATACATATATAGTATATTTTGTATGTTATTATAGTATATTTTATATAACATATACTATATTAGCATATATGATATAGCATTTTAATATTAGTAGTCAATAACTAGTATTAGTAATATTTAGTATACTATAAACTAGTATTAATGTTATATATAATACTATATAAATTACGTTATTATATATTATATAAATTATATGAATGTGTATGTTTTACATATATGATTGTGTGTATATACATATACACATATGTGTGAATGTGCATATGTGTGTATATATACATAGGTGCATACACATATGTATGTGCATATCTGTATGTGTATGTATGTATGTATATGTATGTTATATGTTATATATATATTATATATACACATATATAAATATTTATATGAGGCAAAAGACAATCCCTGCCCTCACAGAGGTGAGGACAACAAGCAAACATATACATACGGGGAGGCTACGCAGAGGATAAATAGGAAATACTTACAGAGGGGCTGGGAAGGAAGCCTGGCCCACCTTTACGGGCACCTGCCGTGGGAACATCTTCTTTACCCCTGTAACAACAAGCACCCTAGCATACCTAGGGCGGCTACTAGCACAGGTTCTTAGATCTGCTTTTCTAAAGGAAAGCAACTCAAAATGGGTTAACAATCTTACTTTAATCAAACATATCATTTACCTAGTTCAGGGGGAAAAGTCAGCACCCTGAACTTCAGAGAATACAAACAGAAATTACAAACAAACAGAAAAACAGATCAGCAGACAGACGGCTTCCAGCGTCTGATCATTACATCAGTTACCTAGTCAGTTACCAGAGAGGGAAGCACCAACATCTGGGTTTTTCAAAGCCGGGGGGCTCAACGGCTGCCCAGAGTCTC
>CM053585.1:484725364-484762360 GCA_028646515.1 Pseudochirops corinnae | reverse complement strand
TGGCGCCACAGGCTCCACGTGACCACATTCAGCCTATTAGGGATCACAGTATACTTTCAAATATCCAAGGGTCCTCAAAGTCACGTAGCCACTTCAGCAAAGGGCCTAGGGGCAGGGAAGATCTTTAGATTCCCATAACAACCCCATTCCACACACTCAAGTCTTCACAGTGGCCACTCAGACCCACAATGCACCTCTGGATTTCCCTTTGAGCTTGAGTCTTCAAAGTTTACCGTGGAACGTGATTCCCCAGGGCTCTGGAAGTTAACAGTGTTAAGAAGATGCACTCAAGGGGCCTGAGGCCTTCCTGAAGTTCAGACGTACCAAGAGCTTTAGAGAGTAGCCAATTAGGAAAGGCTGACGCCGTAGCCTTGGCAACAGAGGAGGGGCTTCCGGTGGGGCGGGACTTTAAAATGCCAGAGGGCCGTCCTGTGATGCAAGAGCCAATAATAGTCCCGGATGAGGCTGGGAAAGAAGGCCCACCGGAAGAGCAACGTTGAGGTCACCGGGGAACCGGAAGAAAGCTGCTCAAGCAGGCGCCATTGGGACGCCGCATCAACTGAGGCAAAAAGACAGCCAAGTGGGAATGAACCCAAGCTTTATTCTCCTCACCATATTTTTAAAGGTTTACTAATAAAAGTTACCCGAATGCTGCTGCCATTTTTTAAAAATTAGTTTTGCAAGCCTGATCAGGCCTTTTTTACTTAATTGTATAAAAATTTTCAACTGTGGGAACTGAAACAAAAAAGTCCTGGTTAACCCTCAGTTACCTAGGAAGTGCCCCACCCCCATTCCCTGGCCATTCTGGTTAATCAAGTTTTTGCCATATTAAAGCAGAGTCTTAAATATTTAGACAGTAGGACACAGAAATAAAAGTTTGGCCAACTTCAAGTTATTCCGTTGGAGTGACGATCTAGAACATAAGTGCTTAACCTTTGGGGGGGATTTTGGACCCCTTTGCCAGTCTCATGAAGCCTCCAGACCCCTTCTCAAAATACTGCTTTTAAATGCATAAAATAATGTGGAATTACAAAGGAAACCAATCAAACTATTTTTAAAAGACAAGTCCATTGTCCCCAAGTTAAGAACCTTGGATTGTAAATAACCCTTTCCAAAAGTCCCAAAGGAATCCCTTGGGTTAGTCAGTCGACAAGCATTTACTTATTAAGAGGTTACTATGTGCCAAGCATTGTAACCAAATTCTAGGGATGCAGAGAAAAGCAAAATCTCTTTCCTTAAGTAGATTACATTCTGACAAAGGAGAAAAGATGCAAATAACTATGTATATACAGTGCAAAAGGAAAGCATTCTCAAAGGGAAGTAGGTTTTGCAGGTAAAACGTGCTTCTTTGAGCAGGCATAGGACAGCTCTTAGCTTTATGGTAGAGAGGGAAGAGTATGCTTTCAGGAGACACTGGAAAGCCTCCTGAGTTGCATGACACACAGCTCAAATCGCTTAGTGCCCTGGTGAGCCAGGAGAATGTAGCTATTCATAAGTAAAGGCCTCAGGACAACTTCAGTTCAACAAGACCAGAGACATTATCCATAGGCGCTAAACTATCCTGGATATGTAAGACCATTACTGGGCTCATATCCCGAGGAGGTCAAAGATAAAATCAATCACTAAGAATTCATAAGTGCAAGGTGGGCAGCTGGTGGATAGAGAGTCAGGCCTGAAGTCAGGAAGACTCCTCCTCTTGAGTTCTAATGTGGCCTCAGACACTTATTAGCTGTGTGACCCTGGGCAAGTCACTTAACTCTGTTTGCCTCACTTCCTCATCTGGTACAGTGAGCTGGAGAAGGAAACAGCAAACCACTCCAGTATCTTTACCAACAAAACCCCAAATGCGGTCATGAGGAGTTGGACATGACTGAAAAAAATAGCTGAAAATGCAAGACACTGTACTAGACAGGATGCAAAGACAGAATTATATTCTGTATGTACTTATATATACATATGTTGTCTCTTATTAGAAGGTAAGCAAAATGAATACAAGGTACTTTTTGATAGAGAATTAGCAACTGGTGAGAGGAAGGGAAAGCCACAAAAAGTTTCATATAGAAGATGGCACCTGAGTTCATTTTAAAAGAAACCAGGAATTCCATGAAGGGGAGCTAAGGAGAGAATGCATTCCAACTACGGGGAGAACAGCCAGTACAAAAGTACAAAAACAGGAAGTGGAATATCAGGTGTGAGGAACAAGTAGGCCAATATGACTGGCCACAAGTACATGAAGAGGAGTGAAGTGTAAGAAGATAGGAAGGTAGGATGGGTCCAGGTGGTGAAAAGCTTTAAATGTCAAACAGAGGAGTTTATATTTCATCTGAAAGCTAAAAAGGAATCTATTGAGTATGAAAGTGACACGACCAGATCCACAATTTAGAAAAATAACATTGACAGCTGAGTAGAGGATGGATTGAAGTAGCAGGTGGCTTTCAGAAGGGAGACCAAATAGGAAGCTATTGTAATAGTCTAGCCTGGAAGTGATAAGATGGGGGAAGGAGGAGGGAGGAGCACTCAGTGGGAAGCCCCTGAAATACACGTGGCAAAAAAACTGGAAACAAAGTGAGTGCCCATCCGTTGGAGAATGGCTGAAGAAATTATGGTCTATGGATATATATGGGGACCAATATACACAGTGACCACAATATGTACAGGAAAACAACACTAAAAGGCAGTAAAACTCAATTTAGTTGCAATAAATAATCAGGGATTCTAAAGAGGGAGGATGAAACATGTATCACTTCTCCTAGTAGAAAAGTAAGGTACTGGTGATATGGAATTTTGCATATATTGTCAGACACTGGTAATTTGTCAATAGGTTTTGCTTAACTGTTTTTATTTGTTATAGGGAAGGGCTCAATCTTGGGGATGGGGAGGGTAATATTGTGAAATGATTATTATGTAAAAGAAAACACAAAAGGAATCTTTTTTTTTAATGCTCATAGAGACAAACCAAAGATAGGTTCCCCTTACTCACAGCATGAAAGAAACCATTGGTTCTTTTTAATCCCACACACTCCATAGCTTGAAATGTATGTCATGCGATTGGCATCCTATTAGCATGCATGCCAGCCCCAGGTCCATCACTGCTGCTATATCCCCACTTTCCAGAGTATCTCCCACCCTATACATATATGTATACGTGAGAGTCACCACCTGCTATCAGTTCTCATATCTGTAGGCACAGGTCCAGTCTACACTGTCTCTGCAAAACAATCAGCCCAATCACCACCACTGCCAGCACTCAAGAAGAACAGAGGTCAGCAATCTAGCACACCATTTTGCCAATCTCTGATGTTTAAAGACAAAAAGTAAAAACCTGATTCTACTGTTGACTTCCTATGTGATACAGTAAATATCAAGAATTATGTTTCATTTGTTCACCATGTATCAGTGTACCCCCAATGTCTAACTGCACATAGTAAGAGAATTAAAAGTGCCATAATGGTATTCCAAAAGCACAGTTCTGACTATATCACAGCCTTGCTTGAGAAGTGCCAATGATCCCTATTGGCCCTAGGACAAAATTTTTTAAATCTTCTGTTTGGCATCTTAAGCCCTTTACAATACCAACCCAACCTATCTTTCCATGCTTATTAAACAGTATTCCCTTTGATAGGGAATACTTTGATAGGCTTTATGGTCCAACCAGATGATCCTTCTTTCTGTTTCTCACAGGTAACATTCCATCTCTTTTCTGTGCCTCTGCATGGGCTGTACCTGATGCCTGGAATTCATTGCCACTTCACTTTTGCCTCTTAAAATCCCCAGTTTCCACCAAAGCTCAGCCCAGGTGCCATCTCTGCCATGAGGCCTTTGCAGATCTTCCCATACCTTGCTGGAGCCCTTTTACTTTCTCCTCCCCAAAGGTGTAATACAATAATTACCTTGTATTTTAGAGTTAAGGACTGGACCAGTGATTTCATTAGTATTAGGTAACTCCCAGATGAATTAACTCCCTGTACCGAGGTCACCACCTTCTCTGCTACTTAGAGCCTTAGACAGTTACCTTGGGGTCACACAGCCAATATGAGTCAGAGGCAGGGCTTGAACTCCAGTTTTCCTGTATCTGTGTCACATGAACTGGCCAAGTGGGCAATACAACTTTCTGCTCTTTTCTCTCTCTCTCTCTCAATGGGCATTGCCCCAATCAAACTGAAGCCTGCTAAAGACCTTAGCTTTAAAAGGTCAGGGTCTTCTACCACATCTGGAGCCATCTCCAGTTGTCCTGAAGTGCATCTGGCCACTGGATCCAGATGGCTCTGGAGGAGAAAGTGAGGCTGGTGACTTTGCATAGCCCTCCCTCATTTAAATCCAATTCACTTGCATCCAAGTTATTTCCATGATGTCATGGTCCGCTTCGAGAATGAAGGACAAACAACAACTATTTATACCAAACTTTGTATATATTTTATAACACTTACATGTTTTTAAAAAAAACATGCAAGTTTTCCTGACAGAATGGAAGCTCCCTAAGGTCAGGGACTGTTGTATTTTTGTCTTTGTATATCCAGCAAGTGGGACAAAGCAGGTGCTTAATAAATTCTTTTTGGTTGATTGATTGGATTGGATTGGTCTGGGGACCAGGCTGCTTCAAGTTTCTCTATGGATATAGAAGCTTCATTTTTCATTATATCCCTGACCCAAAGATGATGGAGGAGAGCCAATCTCCAGCATTAAAAACCAAGCATCTTAAGCACTCAGGAAAAATAAAAATAAAAAGGGAATAAGCCCAGTCATCCTGGGAAGCAGTTGCGGGAGCAGAATGACTGCGGTGAGACGAGTGAGATGGTCGAGAGAAAAGACTACATCCTGGTCTATCCTGAGCTCTGGGCAGATGCCAGCATCAGCCGCAGCCCTATGTTATGGCCAGGCTGGCAGCCGGGAGGGAGAGAACAGTGTGTTATTAGCAACGACTTCAGAGCTATAAGGGTTAGCTTGATGGCTATTAAGTGGGGGGCCTAAGAAGTTTTGGGAACACTATGTCAGTTCTCAGAACACAACAAGTAGAATACAATGGAATAAAGTTCTCATTTCCTCAGCAACTTAAAAAAAGAAAGAGAAAAAGAAAACATTTTATTCTTTTGAAATACTTTTTCCCCAAGAAGTTCAAATTTTTTTGTTTTGTTTTGTTTTTAGCAAAAAGTGTCACTCAAAAAAACTAGCCTCAAAGCCCCTGGAATAAGAAAAGTTATGTCATATCCTTCTGATTTCCATTCCACAAATGGAAATTGAGGCAGAGAACAGTAATGTGAGTGAGACTCAATCGGGGACCCTTCATGCTTCTGTCTCTAGACTGAACTCAATGATCCAATTTATCATGACTCCTCTATATCAGAACTTTGCTCCAGAAGACTGAGAAATACCAGTCCTCCAACTTCAGGGTGGCTAAAATCTTCGAGCCCAAGTCTTTCCCATATATGTATTGCCATCAATAGCAGCTGCAGATTATTCAGCAGGATGGGAAAGACTTGGCCAGACTGGTACTGGCAAAGGAGAGGCCCAAAGGTTGCCTAATGCAGTCCTCCTTGCCCATTGTGTCAGTCCATGCTCAGCTCCATGCTATTGACCTGTTATTTCCAGCCTTGGCTGTAATGTAATATAAACCCTTCTCTACTCTTCTATCCTGTCTGGTGATCATGGATAATAAACACTCTTTCTGGATTCCTAGAACTTTAACTGATAGCTGTTTTCCCCATATCCCTCTATTCCTCCAAAGTTCATTCTCCCATGGAGGGCAAAACCCAGGTAGGTGAGGCAGAACCCAGTGGGAGGCAGAATTATGAAGTCAGCAAATGCCATCTTTAGTTCATCCCTTCCCCTCTGCTTCCCGAAGCCCTTGCCCTCCTTTCTGTGCCCCCTTCTTCTCCAGATACCCAGAATTCTCATGATCCAGCATCTCCTGTCAATGGAGAAAGCCTTGAGATATTCACTCACATTGGAGTATTAGAAACAATGTGTTTTCTCTCCCTGGAGGATCTAAATTTTAAGAGAAGGCATTAAGTGCTAATGGTAGAGTTAAATTGAATTAAATTAAATTCAACTAACATTTATTAGGGGCTAGGGATATGAAGATAAAAATGACACAGTTTCTGCTCTCAAGGACCTTAGAGCCTGCTACATTACTGAGGTTCCTAGTGAATGCTGGCTATATTCTACCATCATGGAAACGGAAGACACTGAAGTAGGCAAGAGAAGGCAAGAATTAATCTTCCATACAGGGTCTTCCGCTGTGCTGCAAATCCCATGAAGTCCCCCTGGAGGCTGGGCCTGTTTTATTTCTTACCTTGCAACTTGAGGCTGGCACATAGTAGGCATTTAACTTCTTGTTGCTAAACGATAATGTATAATTGCAATGTAATTATAATCCTGGTACCAAAGAAGAAATGAGAAAATGAACCTTCCCCCTTTCTTTGCACAGGGAGGGACTATGGGGTGTGCATCGGACTATGCACATACGATTTGACTTGTTTGGTGTGTTAGTTAGTGTTCCTGAACTGCTTTTTTTCCTCTTTTAAATTTTTGTTGCAAGGGAATGTTCTTGAGAAGGGGACAGGAAAAGGATGTACTTGGAAATGAAGGTAACAAAGTAACAAAATAAATTAGAAAAAAATTTAAAAATAAGAAATATGTGATTGTTGATAAATTTGTTGACCCTGCACAGATGAACATCTCATTCTCCTACGTGAGAGGCCAGTTGTAGATATACACCTCAAAGGAAGGCACACAACAAGTCAGTAGTGGATCTGGGAGGAAACCTAAATACTATTTATCCTTCCTAGTGTTCCTGAATCCTCTGCCCAGTGCTCAGAGTACCCATTTTCACCTTATGCCCTTTTCTCACCATTAAAAAGGATACAGACAATGCTTTTGAGAAACTCCCAGGAAACCTTTCTTACCCTCACTATACCCCTCAAAAAATTAGAAGATTACTCAAGAATTAAATGCCCAGAGCTTTGGGAAACAAGTGTGGGAGCCTGGGTGACCTCACAACTTCAAGAGGAAGGGAACAGCCCTGGTCAGGCAATGACTCAGGCTGGGGTAGCTTTATTGTTGTTATCATTTCTGGCTGGCAGGACAGCGAGCTGTGCTCTGTGCAGAACAATGCCTCTCTGTGTAGCTGCAATCCAACTGGAGGGCACAGAGGAAGACCAGCCCCTAGGGAAAGGGACAAGTCCTTTAGTGAGTGGGACCCAAAAGTTATCCCACTATTGGAGATCCCTCCTTTTGGCAAGTGACCTTACACAGTTCTGAGGAAAAAAAAGAAGAAAAATCCTTGTGCCAATACTCTACTTATGTACCAAGCACTCAAAAACTAGGAGGTGGAAAGATGCGATGGCAAGTAAGTCATTATTGCATGGTCCACAGAGAGCTGGACCTGGAGTAGAATGCTGTACTTAAGAGTTAGGAGAGAGACCTAAGTTGGAATTTCTCTTTAGACACCTGCAAGCTATGGGATGACAGGCAAGACACTGAACTTAATAGAAAAGTACTAGGAAATTTTTTGAGGTACTTGAAGGGTAAGCTACTGGCCTAACCTCACCCTCCTAATAAGTGTCACTGATGAGATCTCTCTGCCTATACTATAACCACTACCCTACCCTACCACTGAGCATACCTTCAAATGCTCTATAATTCTAGTTGTTTTGATTATTGTCCATTCTTCTATCCTGGGGTTCTAAACCTTTTTGTGTCATGAACTTCTCTAGCAGGCTGATGAAGCCTATGTACCCCTTTTCAGAATAATTTCTTGAGTGAATAAAATAAAGTACATAGGATTACAAAGGAAAACAACTATGTTGAAATACAATTATTAAAATATTAAAAAAGCAAATTCACAGGTCCCAAGTTGAGAACCCAGTTTCAATCCCAGCTCATCTCTTGAGTTCATTCCAGAACTTTCATAGCCCACAATGTTCTCTTCTTTTGGTAATTATATCCCTAGAATTTAGCACAGTGCCTGGGAATTAGCTGGGAATTAATTAATGCTTATTGATTGGTTGATTGTGGCAGGCTATGGGGAGATACCAAGGGTTAGGGAGAAAGAGTACCTTGATGTAAAACCATAAGATCATAGATAAAGAGGAAATTACTTCAAAGGCAATCTAGGGTAGTGACTACAGTTTTATAGAGCTAAAAGGTACCTTAGTAATCTTTTAATCCAAGCACCTCTCCCCCCATTTTATACATGAGGGCTGGGAAAGTTAGATAGTAGGCCCAGCTTCACAAAGACAGAGGAAATCATCAGTGGAATTTGAACCCAGGGCCTCTGACTGCAAATCCAATGTTCTTCTCACTACTACATAGCTGATTCCATGACAACCAAAAAAAAAATTCCACAGTGACCCAATTTCACATTTCATATGTGAATTTCAAATTCAACCCAATTTCAAATTTCATAAATTTACTATTCTCTTTAGCAGCCCTGCCCACCACCAGCTTGTATGCCTGAGATGCAAATGCCCATCATCTTCATCCTAAGCACCAAAGAGGTAGACTTGAGGACTCTGAGTATATACTCCATCCCCTCTGAAAGGTACCCAAGAAGTCTGACCAGCCAGGAGGAGGATCTAAGTATCTTTTAGGCTACTCAGGCCAAATGATTGCAAGGAGGGAAATGCTGCTAGAACCAGACTACTTAGGGTTCTACAAATTCTCCAAAAGTCACTTCAAATGGGACCAGAAGCCCCTAGACCACAGGGCAGAGGGGGTTCTCCAAGTAAGCCTCAAATTGAGTCTGTAATCCAGGCCAGCACTAACCAAGCATCTCTCACTGAGCAGCGCGCCCTTTTCTGCCAGGATGTACTAACTGCATGAAATAATCAATCCATCCAAATTCCCTTCTTAGATTCCCTTCTATCTACTCTGTTTATATTATTTATTTATATTTATGTTATCTTATGTGTACCTAGTCTTACATGTGATCTCCACCATTAGAATGTATGCTCCTTAAGGGCAGGAATTGTTACTGCCTTTCTTTGTATCCACAGGGTTTAGCACAGTTCCTGGCACGTACTAAATTCTTAATAAATATTTATTGACTGACTACAGAGGCTCATGTGCTGAGCTTCAAGGCCTTTCTCCCACCTAGGTATAAGGTCTCTCCCAATCATTCCTTCCTCCAACTGTGCTTGGCCCCAGTGCCAAAATTGCTAGTTATGACTCTGAATGCAGAGGATGGAGGAGACAATGCGGCTGGAAGGAAGCAAACCCCAGTATTTCCTAGTACTGCTGCTTTCAGTAGCTATCTCCAAGGAATTAGAATTATGAAAAATACTCACTGTGGGTGGCCAACTGGCTTCATGACTGTGTGGTGGATGGGGGGATGACATTTCTCCCTGTTTGTCCTTGCTTCGAAATTGCTCCCTCCAACCTGCTTGAATGCCATCCCTGCCTCCAGACGTCCAGTGTGAATCACCAGTCGAAGGGATAAAAAACAGCATAGGGTAGGCTTTTGACTTTCATCCCTACAGTTGGAGGGAAGAAAATGCCAAGAAACAGAAGAGGCATGCCAACTGTGAAAAGCTCCTGAACAAAAACTCTATGGCCTCTCAAAAATGGCCAAAAGTGACTTTGGGCAAATCTGTGGCCACCTGCCTCTTCTGCCTATAACCCCTGCTCAGATCTTTGAAAGCAACCACCTTTATCCTCTTGCAATTTCCTTAAAAAGTCAAATTTTCTTGATCACCTGCAGCTAAGAAGTCTTCCCAGCGTCTCCACACATGTATGTGTCTTAACAAAAAAAGAGCCCTGCACTTCCCCAGCCCAGATGGTCATCAGCAGAACTATTGCTCCAGCATATCTTCAGCTTACTATTCTCAGTTCTCCATCCAAGTCAACTTTCCCTAGAATACTTCACCTCTGACTTTGTGAAGAGCTGCCTCCTTAGCTAATAGGAAAGGTCAGCTCTCTTCTAAATGACTAAACGACCCAAACAACAAATAACTACCCCTCACAACCTCTGTACCCCAACCAAATGAGTCTATTCTCTGCCACAAAGCATTAATGCACACTGTTCCCTATACCCAGAAAGCTGATCATCTTCACTCCTTTGCCTGTTGAATTTCTGTCCAACCTTTATGATCCACCATCCAGGAAGCTTCCCCTGTTTAGTAACGACCTTCTTCCCCCAACACCTTGTTGAGTTTGGTTTGGCACAACTCAAATGCATTTAGTCATGAAGTGTTGATTATTATAGTTATGTCTGCTTATGTCTTCTTCACCCTACTAGACTATAAGCTTCATGAGAGCAAGTAGAGTGTCTTATGAAAAATTATGCACGTCCCTCAGTGCTTAGCATGGTGATCTATACACATTAGGTGCTTAATAGATACTCACTCAAGTGAATTAAATGGAAGCAGCATGGGGCAGTGGAATGAGCACTTTTGGAATCAGGGAGCCTAGGTTCAGATCCTAGTTTTATTACTTACTCCCTGATTGACTTAGGACAAGTCTCTTAATTTTTCTAAACTTCCTAATCTACAAAATAAGGAAGTTGGGATCCTATGGATTTCATTTTTTTAATGAGTACTAGATTTGAGTTAGCTGTGTGCTCCTAGGCAAGTCACTTAACCTGTGTCTTTTCTTCATTTGCAAATAGGGGGTAATAATAGCTACACTACTTACTCCCACAATGTCATAGGAAAAACCTTTTCTAAACAGGTGATACATTTGCATTCACCATACATCCACTGAGAATAAATTGGTCAAAATGTCCAAAGAAACCCTCCCACCCTCACCCCCTTTCAGTTCTTCTTGTGAAATTATTTAACCAACTTGGGTAAAGTTCTTCTGAAATCATTTCCAGAACAATTAACTCAAAGAGGACAGGGTTTTGGAATCTGTCCCTTTTCACTCTGCATTGTTATTATTGCTGGGAGTAAGAATACAGATACTTGGACTTTATATCATGCCTTTTAGTTGTATGTTTCTAAGTCAATCCTCCCAATATCGGATTTGGGTCAATAGAGGGTCTTAAGAGATTGACAATGATCATTTACATGAAACATTTCTTCAGCTTTGACAATAGACTCCATCGCACCCAGTCTTAGAACCAAATTCTCTTCTAGGGACCCTGAGGTCATCAGAGGAAAGGGAGATTCAGAGAAGGAAAGTGAGTTGCATGAGGTCATAGAGGAAGAAAATTAGTGGAAGAGCCAGAAATAGAACCCAAGTCTTGGGATTCTCAGCCTGAGGCTCTTTCCTCTAAACCATGGATTTTTAGTCTGGGGTCTATGAATTTTAAAAAATATTTTGACAACCATTTCAATATAATTTGGATTCTACTGTAAACCTGGGTAACTCCTTTTATTTATCAATTTAAATACATTATTCTGAGAAAGGGTCCATAGGCTTCACCAGACTTCCAAAAGAGTCCATCACACAAAAATTGGTTTTAAAACCCTGCCTTAAGCCATGCTATAAGACTGGATCTTCACCCTCATAGTTTTCCTCAAGACTCTGCCTCCTCCTTGAAGGCTTTTCTCACTGACCACTACAACCCCTAGAAATCTCTCTTCCTCCCTTAAACCCTTTTAGACCTTGTCATCTGTACCAGTCCTGTGGTACTTAGCTACAGCCTTGTATCCTGGGTTATCTTTTTTGTGTGTGTAGATCTTATCTCTCTAGCTAGATGGAAAGCTCCTTGAGAAGAGAGAAGATATCTTATACTTCTTTGTTGCCCCCACAGCGCCAAGCACTGTGCCTTGTACACAGCAAGTGTCCAATAAATATTGATTGATTGATAACTCCAAGTCGTCAAGCATCACCACAGTTCTTCTGCCTAAAGTGTTCCCAACACAGAGATGCAGCTGCCAGTCTCATTCCTGTCCTTCACGCCAAACGAAATTTGAGATGATGGTGGTGGATCTGATTTTATGGGAAATCTTCAGTTTCCATGATGAAAGCTCTTCTAAAGAAAAAAAAAAAGAAGAAGAAAAAAAAGCCTTGTTTGTCAAGGGAGAGGCCAGGCGAAGGTTAAGGTGCATATCTCGAATGGGGTGTTTCCAAGGGTCCAGGCTGGAATCCATCTTTAGTATTTCTGGGAATCTCAGAACATAGCAAAAGGTTGCACATATGCAGGTGTTTTCATGACACAGAAAAGGATTCCTCTGTTTGCAAAGTGCCTCCCTAAGCCAGAGTTCAGAAGATAATGTCTGGGGAAGGCTAAAAGGTAGAGCAAACTGTTTTCTAAGTGCACTGGCAACCAGGACGTGACTGGAATACTTAATGTTAAGTCAACACCTCTCAGGGAAAACTCAGAATATTCTAAGTGCTTAGACAACAATGACATGTATACAATGATTCGATCACACCGAAGATTCACCCAGTGATCTAACAGTGTTCAAAGTGCATTGATAACAGTCTCCAACTCTGTGGGCTTAGGAGGTTTCAGGTCCTTAAGAAGGAGGCACTACTTTCAAAGATTGAATAACAAATGCAATTGGGAATTCAGGGATGCAGAAGGTAAAAAAACATCTGGAGCAAACTAGGCAGAGTGTTCCAAACCTTTAAATTGGTTAGTTATTTGTCATTCTGGGTACTGTTGGGAGGATCTTCTCCTCTGTCTTCATGTAAATCAATTTGGAACAGAATCAAATTCAGTTTCACAAACACTCACTGTATGCAAGGTACCAGAAATACAAAAAAGAAAAACAATGTGATTCATAGGATCAGAGATTTAGAGTTGGGAAGAACTTTAGGAGCCATAAAGCCCAGCCTCCTCTTTTTTTAAGATAAGGAAACTGAGGCACACATAGGTTAAGTGACTTGCTCCGAGGTCACAGAGCCAGGTCTTCTTGACTCCAAGTCCAGCTCTCTACTTGTTACACCATGCTGCCTCCCAAGGTGTTGACAACATGTATATAAATGAACATGCAATAGGAACTATCCCATGGCACCCAGCAGCAAAGATCATTGTTAGGATTATCATAGAAGGTAAAGTGTGACACAGGCTAAGGTGAGATCTAATTCAAGTAAAATTCAAGGTGGGGGAAGGATAGCTTCAACTGAGATGGGAGTAAGAGAAAGGAGAGCTTCATGGAAGAGGAGGCACCAAAGCCAAGTCTTAAAGGAAAGGAAGGATATTGACAGTCATGGATGAGAAGTACCTTTCAGGCATGATGGATGACTGTACTGCAACGGAAGATGCCAGGCTGAGTTCAGCTGGTGATGCAGTTTGGTTAGAATGTAGAATGAGTACATGAAGGAGAAGAATATAAAAAAATAGCTAGAAAGGTAGACTGGAGCCATATTGTAGAGAGCCTCAAATGTTAGGCTGAGGAACTTGTATTTTATACTATAGACACAAAGAAGCCTCTGAACAAGTTTTTGAGCAGGACAGTGACATGTTTAGTGACACGCATATTAGGATGATTATTTAGATATCTGTATAAAGGATAGATTGGGAACAGAAAGAAACTGGAGGCAGGGGGACCAGTTATGAAGCTAATATAAAAATTTATGGGAGAAACTGGGAAGATTTGAACTACAATGGTGATAGCAGCATGAATTGGGAGGAGGAGGTGGATGGGAGAGACATTGTGGAGGTAGAATTAGGACTTGGCAACAGATTGGATGTAGTGGGAAGGGTGAGAGAGAAGAAAGAGCCAAAGATGACTCCAAGCCTTTAAGCCTGCATGACTAAGAGGATGGTGGTGCCATAAACAGAAGCAGAGAAGTGGGGAAACTAAGAGATTTAGGAGAAAAGATGCTAAATTCAGTTTAGGATGTGTTCTGTTTGAGGCACTCACAGGACATCCCATCAAGATACCCAGTTGGCCATTGGACATGTAGGACTGGAGCTCAAAAGAGAAAAGAAGACTGGATATATAGATTTGGAGGTCTTCATAGAGGCACATGGGAGCTGACAAAACCACCAAAGGGGAAGATAATGAGGGAGAATATAAGCTTTCTTTATCGATCATGTACTATCATTCTCTAAGTTGTTTGGCCTTCTAGTATGAATGAAAAGAACATTTAGATTAATAGAGAAGGCAGAAGCAAAACAGAAGTGGAATAATTCTGCTTTTTCTCTGCTGTCTGTGACAAGATGGAGAAATATGGGCTAGATGATAATCCCAGTTAGATGGAGCCATAGCTCACTGACCAATTATCCCTAAAGGATTTTCATTAAATGATTCAATGTCAATCTAGAAGGAAAGATGAGTATTTGGATCTGAAAGGGACCCTAGAGATCATCATCTCCAAATCCTTCATTTTTAAAGGTAAGGAAACTGAGGAAGTTCGTTTTACTGTATTTATCATGGTAGCCCTACTATTTGCAGATTTGCCCCCTCTCCAATCTACAGTTGACAAATTAAATCTTCCTAAGGTATAGAGCTCACTATGTGACACTCCTAGTCAAAAACTTTCAGTAGCTCCCTATTACTCCTGGGAAAAAAATATAAATTCATCAAACCATTATTTAAAGGTCTTTGAAAATCTGGCTCCAACTGCCCTCATTTGCTTCATATTATTCCCACCCTGCTTCACACCCTAAGTCTTCCAGCTAAACTGAACGATTCCCTGTCCCCTGAGCTCAGCCTGCACACATTCAAACGAGCACTCCCCAAGGCTGGAATGTATTGTTTCCTCATCTCTGCTCAGAATTTTTATGTGTCTTCACATCTTAGTTCAGATACCATCCCATCTATGAAGACTTAGAGATCCCCCATGGCTAATACTCTCTCCTCCTCCCAAGTGACCTCTCATCTCTTTAGGTTGCAAACTCATTGAGAGCAAGGATCATCCACCTGGTTTCTGCCACTCTTTGTATCCCCAGCCCTCAGCACATGCCTGACGCACAGTAGGTGGTTTAATAAATAAGTGCTTGCTGATTCCATTGCATTTACTTCCCTCTCATGTTGCATCTTCCCAGGAGAACAGAAGCTCCCTGAGGGCAGATTCTGCTAGGTTTCTGTCTTTGTATCTCCAGCACCCTAAATGCTACGTCACACATAATAAGTATCTAATAACTGTTTGTTAAATCAAATTTGTTGAATGTGGGGAAAAATATTTGGGTTTTTGGTATTCCTAAAACTACTCTTAGAGTTTCATTTTGTTCTTTGTATTCATCCTTGTTACAGGCCACTCCATCCAACTTCTGTATGTATCCTTTTAGAATATGAGCTAATCCTAGAATTTTATATGCAAACTACACTGGTTTCTATATAGCTAACATTTATCTAGCCCTTTAAGACTTACAAAGCACTTTTTCTTACGAGAGTCCTGTGAGGTAGTTAATTCAATTAATATGTTTTCTATTTTACAGTGGAGGAAACTGGGGGTGAGAGGGGATAAGTGATGCCCGTAGGCACACAGCTCTAAGTGACAAAGCCAGGTTCTTTCTCCAAATCTCCTGACTTCCAAGCCAGCATTTTCCACTATTCCATGCTGCCTTCTAGAAACACCTCCCACTCTCCTTTCTTACTGAGATCGTCAGTGATTGTCTTGTCAAGACACAGTGGAAAGCATGCTGGACTCAGAGCAAACAAGATTTGTATTCAGATCCAGTTCTGACACTTACTGGCTCTGTGACCACATGTCACCTCTCTGACCTTCAATTTCTTCATCTATAATAATTATTACCTGCCTCACAGAATGGCTATGAGGCTCAAACAAGATCATGTATATAGAGCATGTTGTAAACCTCAAAGCACTGTATAAATGTAATCCATTATTATTAATAATCAGGGAATTGACAGTAATAGCAGCAACCCCGGGAGAAGCAGTAGGGAGGCCAAAAGGGAGTGAATATTGGAAACCAGAAACCCCTAATCAGGTAAGTAATTTTGTTATAATTAAAACATTTTGCTCACCCCTAACATGCCAGAAATATGGGAGATAACAATCCAGCCTTGGCCGATCTAGTTCAATTCAACAAACAATTCCCATGATGTGGAAAGCAGTATGCTTAGTGCTAAGGATATGAGGTCAAAAAAGAAAAGCAGTCCCTACCTTCAAGGATCTATGGAGTAATACTCGAATGCTCAAATAGATCTGTGATCTTGCTGATTGGAATATTCCTTTTAATCATGCAGCTTGTACCCCATCCCATGACTGGCCATCCTGTACCACTCTTTTAGGTGCAATCCACTTGACACGCCAGGGACCCTCCTCTCAAGTCATGCTGACATCATGAGGATACTAGATCCAATGAGATATTTATAAAGCCCTTAGCACAGTTGCTGACATACAATAGGTGCTTAATAAATGCTTATTCCCTCTTCCCACCAGTGGAAAGTTGGGCCCTCTCACCTATCTGTGCTCACTCTCACCATTTGATGGATCCCATCTTTTTCTTCATTCATACATTTCCCTAACACATGTTCCAATTCTTCCAAGTTCCTTGTTTATTCTACATTGCAACTTGTTCAGACCCACCATACACTTCTCCGTTGCTTCAGAGAAGTGATCTGTGGTTTTGAATCAAACTATGTTTTGTTTGTAGGCATTTTGTCCTTTCCTCCCCCTTGTGTTCATTTTACCTCTCACCATCTTGAGGCCCACAGGTGATAAAATAGCCCTGTCCTATGCTTGCTAAACATGAGGAGAGAGAATGGAACTGAAGGTGCTACAGAAGGAATGAATTTCCCAGGATTGGAAGATTTTGTGCATATGTTTGAATGAAGCTGCCTTTCTCCCACGCTGCCTTTGTTCTAGGTTATGTTGCCTACATTGGCACAGAGCAGCATCCTTCCCTCCGGTGGCTGCTGGTCCAAGGATGACATTTGGAATTTCTGCTGTGGACTCTGTACTGTAGGTAACATGATCCACCTCTTACCTAGGATGGTCAGTTTAATCATTTCTTGAAAACAATGCAAGTGGAAAGCAAAGTTATTTTGACCAGCCCCAGAGGCTGAGGGGCCTTGGCTGTTTCATGCCAGACAATAGAAGAAAGACTGCAAACAGATAACAAGGAAAACATGATTAAATCACAGAGGTGACATTAAATCAATAGAAGCAGCCCAGGATCAATAATTCTTTGCTCTGAGTAACAGTCAGTGGGCTTGTGCACATTTTCAGATTTCTTTAAGATTATTTCCTATTTGGTTTGTACAAAGGAAGACTTCTAGGGAGGGGGCACTACTGGCTGCTGTTTTTCTTAAGTATCTAATCACATTTTTCACATGTAGCTAGCTTTTTTTTTTCTTCTTTGATGAAACAGTACAATTTGTGCCAGTTGAATTCATATATGAAAAGCCAATACCAACAGTAACAAAATGTGAAAGTAAGTTAACTCAAAACAAAATGGCGACCTGGTATTTCCCAAAGCAATCACCAGGGTCATTCGATATACCTCCAGTTTCATTACTTTCATCTGAAACCAGTCTTGGCTGGGGTGAGGCCACTAGGACTTTGCCCCAGGGTAGGGAATTTAGAAGGTACTGATATCCATCCGGGACCATCTTTCCTTCTCAGACCAACTCAACCTCTATAAGATTAACCTCCTTATTGATGGAGAGCTTTTCCCTATTTCAAGTTTAAAAAGACCCTGGTAACCCAGGGCTCACTCCTTCCCTGCAGTAATTGCATCCCAAGTAAACCTATCCCCTCCTATCTGCCTCTGAAGCTTGCCCCTAAGTTAGAACATTTCTAGTCATGTCTCTACTTGGTACCATTTAACGTGTGTTGGTAGAATGGAAATCCCTTCACAAATTCCAAAGTAAGAGAGCAGGTGCTGCTGCAAGTGTCACAGGGCAGGTACAAATGAATCATTTATCAAACCCAGGAAATAAGAAAGGGTAACACTCAATTTATTGGGGATCATCTGCAGTGCTATAACCAGTCTAGAGAAGACATCAGGGCCATTTTCCAAGTCTTATTGGGAAAATCATGCACAAAATTAATCCATGGGCAAGAGCCCTTTCATCTATACAGAAATCACAAATACAGTACAAGCCATATCCTGCCATCGATCCAAGCACGGAAAAGGGGCAGGATATAGGCCTGGCTTTGCATTTGATATTAATAGGAAGGCTAAATTTTCAGGACCAAAATAACACTATCTTCTGAACTAAGGAAATGTAAAGTTGTAAATACATAAATATACCCAGGTCCTTGCTGAAAGGAGAATGTAGCTGATACTGTTCTTCAAACCAAATTTACTCCCCAGGACTCAATGATAGTTCTAGGCTGAAACAGCTACTGAGGATGCAGCCCAAATGCTAATCTAGTGCCTTTATGGCAAAGGAGGAATAACCAGTGATCATTTCACAGAAATCCTAGAACTATATTAACACAAATAGCTAGTGCACAATTTTAAATCATTCTAGAATGTACATAGAGAAGGTGGGGTGCAGGGGGGAGTGCTGTATATATCTGTAGTTCCTGTAGGTTGCTTGATTGTAAAGGGAATAAATAGTAAGTCTACCACAAAGTACCAGGGAGTAGGCAGGGAGATCTTCCATTTTTTTAAAAGTGTTCTGCTGTCCAGAAAACTGTTGAGAAGGGATAATACAGCAGTTATGCTCACGTTTATGTCATCTGCCAATAGGCATGAATTGAATGTTTAATATGTGCCAGGCATTGGCTAAATGTTGGAGATATAAGGAGTGAAAACAGCCCATTCCCACTGATGGAATCTTAGCTACGAGGAAGGCTGAGGTCAGTGGATTTCTTGAGCTTGTGGGCTCCCAACTGCAGTAGAGTGTCCACACCAAATTTAGCATTAATATGATGAATCTTCAGGAGTAATGGGGGAGAAGGAGGAAGTGGGAGAATATGCCACATTGCCTAAGGAGAGGCCAACTGGCCCAGGTCTGAAATAAGCAAAGCAAATCTGTGCCAATCAGTAGTAGGATTGGGCCTGTAAGTGACCCAGCTTGAGTAAGATGGGAAGATCCAGTCTTAAAAAAACAAACAAACAAACAAACAAACAAAAAAAAAAAGCCCCCACCTTCAAAGAGCTTATATTCGAATAGATGTACGGGTGGGGACAACATATAAATTACTAGGTACACACAAGATTTATTTAGTATGGGGCAGCCAGGTGGCACAGTGAATAGAGCACCAGTCCTGGAGTCAGGAGGACCTGAGTTCAAATCCAGCCTCAGATACTTAATACTTACTAGCTGTGTGACCTTGGGCAAGTCACTTAACCCCAATTGCCCTGCCTTCCCCCCTACAAAAAGAAAAAAAAATTTATATAGTATAAGTGGAAGGGAATCTCAAAGAAGAAGGCTCCTGGGGGAACCTCCTGGGGAGAGAAGGGTAGCATATAAATTGAGGAGGAGATGAAGAGGGAGAGCATTCCAGGCATGTAAGCCAGTCACTGCAAAGGAGCAGGAGATTGGGGATGGATAGTACTTCAGGAAGAACAACATATGGGCCAGAACAACTGGATCACAGAGGAAATGGAGGGGAGAAAGGAAAACTGGAAAGGGCAGGGAGGGGACAAGGCTATGAAGAGCTTCAAACAGAGGACTTTTAGTTTTTATCCTAGAAGTAATTGTTGTTCCTCCTTTGTTTTTGAAGAGGACCAGCGACATCACAGGGGATGTTCTGACTTGTGCGTGCAAAGTAATCAGAGAGTCTCTGGAGTTTATTGAATTAGGAGGTTAGGCCAGACCTAGGATTTCATGGATATAGGGAGCTAATGCCTGGTAAGGAAACTCATCTGTTTATACACATTTCTAGCTGCTACTTATAGTCTTCAGCTGCCTGGCGCACTGAGAGAAGGTTAGGGACATACCCAGGGTCATATAGCCAGTATATTTCAGAGGCAGCATTTGAACCCAGGTCTTCTAGAATCCTAGGCCAACTTCCCACTATGCCATGCCACCTCTCAGCTAATATTATTTTCCTTAATAACAGGTGTTCTTTATTATTCCCATTTTACAGAAGGGCAAACCAAGGCAGACAAAGGCTCAGTGACTTTTCCAGGACCACACATTAATGTCTAAGACCAGACTTGATTTAGGTCCTGACTCCAGATCCAGCCCTCTGTCCATTGTGCCACCTCTGTACTCACCTGAGGATCTGAGAGGGGATGAGCCATGTACTGAGAGTGGGGGGGTGTCAGATGACACATCGGGGGCTAAGATGGAAGCATAAAATCTTTAAAGTCCTTGAAGAAGGCCTCCAGCCCATTTGGTGCATCTTCTGAGGAAGATCTTTGGGAGAACATAGATAAAAATCTGCACAGGGTGAGAAATCACAGATGGGTTGTGATCGGCACCAATGGAGAGTGCACTCACCTTGATAAGGTGAAATATTTGAAATATTAAAACAGGTTTAGTAACAATTAAAATAATAACTCACCATTCCACACTGCTTCGTGCTTCATGGGAGTTTAAAAAATGCTGGTTGTATTGAACAGTAGTTTGAGGTTTATACAGTACGCGCACAAATAAGGTTCATTGTACAAATAAGAAAACCAAAGCTTGGAAAGGGAGGGTCACTGCGCGGGAAAGAGCGCTGCATTTGGAGTCAGGGGTCTTCTGTCTGACACCGAGCTCCACCATTTATCCTGGGACCTTGGGTAAGTGCTTTTACTTCTCAGCCTTTAGTTTTCTCATCCTTTCTACAGATGAAAGGATTGAACTAAGGACCTTTTTTGTCTCAGACTCCGTGACTGTTTGTGATTTGCCCCAGGTCACACACTTAATAAGGGTCAGAGCATCTTATCCCTAACTTTTAGAAGCAGAAGAACCAAGCTGTCCTGCAATACTTATGTATATACCATTTGATGACCCTCATCAGATCCCATCTACTAGACTGGACAGACCACAGAATGGACTCCAAGGGGTATTTCTTATGCTCGTATTCAACATTCTCCTCTCTCTCTGGAGTGGGGCACTGAATCAGGACTGACTTTGGAGGAAGACGGTTTTATATTGAATCACCTGCAGCACCTGAGTTTTCCTAGGAATCTATGCTCTTCCTTACTGATCAGGCCCAACCCTGTTAGCTCACAAAAATCATGATAAGATCGAAACCCCTAGGGTGTTCCATTGCAAGACTATTCTCTACAAAATTCAGAGTTAATTAATACGAGGCCCAGGAATAGGAGCCCGACAATGGGGGTCTATTCTCCCCCAGCTCTGCATGAATAACTCCATTTAATATTTATCAGAGTTACACCTGTGCAATGAAGGGAGGCCAGGGCCCTCAGGGAATCTCTTTTGCCCTCACTTTTTCATGGGTGCAAGGTTCTGGTTGGTGGTGTGAGACACAGCACGAGACTTGTACATGAGCCCACATAAGGGAGAACAATTGTTTTCTGAGTTCTTTTAAGCAAGCTCTCATGACTCACAATGTTGATGAAAAGGAGCAGAAATCTCTACTGATGGGGAAGGAAAAAAAGAAGGATGGAGGGAAAGAAGGAAGGGAGGAAAGGAGGAAGGGAAAAAATGAGAGAGGGAAAGAGGGAGGGAAGGCCCATTTATTAAGTACTTACGATGTGCCAAGCATCGTGCTAAACACTAGGAATGCAAATAGAAAAATGGCATAGTCTCTACTCTCAAGGAGCTCATCCTCTAATGCAGGAAGACAATACATCTAGAGGGATTCCGATAGAAAGGCCAGAGTCTCCAAGGGAGGATATTAAAGCCTGGGAGTCTTTGGGGTACATTAATTAGGGTATCTGTCCCAGGGGGAACACAGGAAAGGGAAGAATTTCTAATCCCAAATCCAGTGATTATGACTGTGGTTCATTCTGTAATCAAGACACGGAGGAGGAGAGACATGTCTAACCTAGCACTTCCCAAACTCTATTCCTTAGAACCCCAATGTTTGTACTTTCTCGAGAAAATGTTGTAACTAACAATAGAGGCTTTCAAAAATATTCCTTCAGTCTATTCCATCAGGTGTTTATTATGTGCCAGGCATTAGGTATAGGAAGATCCAACAACAAAAACAGTTTTAGAATAAATGGCTCTCAAGACAGAAGGAGCTCTGAGACCATCTAGTCAGACCCCCTAATTTTACAAGGGAAGAAACTGGGGCTCAAAGAGGTCCAGTGATTTCCCCAAGGTCACAGAGGCTAGGAACTTTTTACATTTAGTGTGAAATGATGTATGTAGCAAAGATTTAAATGAGTTAGAATAGTTTTCAGTGTGAACATAGGCTGTTTATTCTATTTTGAGCCAAAATGTCACCAACTGCTTCTCTGTCCCTGGGTGAATTCCATACCCCTGAGCTACCTAGATCAGCATTTGTGGATTCTGTCAATCTCTTTGAAGTTTCAAAGTATTTCATGGTCAGATTGGTTTGGGAAATACCAGCCTAGCCAATCCTCACAGGGCTTTTGTGCAGGCTGTAAAACAAGAAACTGAAATGAAGCCAGGTCAAGGCGCACATCTCCATATGACACAAAGCCAGATAAGAGAAGAGCCATAGAATTATCAAAGCTGGACTGGATCTTAGAGGTCACAGAATCCAATCTGCCCGTTTTATATACCAGGAAACCGAGGTCCAGAGAGTCATTTACCCAGGTTACATAGCTAGTTGGCGACAGAACTAGGGCTAGAACCCAAGCTTATCCTAGTTTTCTTGATTAAGCCATTTCTGTGGAAATTTGTGACTCTCCTGGGATGATCCCTTTTATTCATTGCACATTTCAGTGTGAACCTGTGAGTAGTTGGGCATAGTAGTCACACACATATATAGCATATATAGTATATATTATGTATATATGTATTACACATAGTAAATATGTATATATGTATCATATGCTATGTATGTGTAGAAATGCATACATATACCCACATCTATTTTAACAAATATACTTCATGTTTGTTAAGAGCATGTATAATACTATGTTGGGTTGAATCTATAGTTGAGCCCCACACAGAACCAGAAGAGACCAGAACAGAGATCATCTATTCCAACCCCTTCATTTTAAAAATAAAGAAACTGATCCCAAAAAGAAATGAAATGAACTTGACCAAGGTCATCTGTTGTGTGTGCAACAGAACCTAATAAAAGTTATCATCTTTTGGATTTCTGTGTGGGGTCAGTATAATCTGTTCTCTTCAAATTCTCTAGTAAGATTAGCATCATAGAATCTCAAAACTGAATGAGACCTCCGCGGCCATCTAATCCAACCCTCTTCCTAATGCATAAAATATTTATTCCTATGACATGGAGTTGTAGCTTTTTTTACTCTGAAAGGGACCTCAGACTTTTTAAAGAGGGAAAAATCAAAGCTCAGGGAAGGCAAATGACCTCCCTATCGTCATGTGATAAGTCAGCGGCCAAGTCAGAGCTAGGAGTAAAGTCTACAGACTTTTAATCTAGTGGACTTTCCATTCTACTACATTGCTGCTGAACTATTATTCCAAGTTGCCTTCCCAAACAGTGGTCACCCAATTGTCTCTCTTCCAATGCTACTAGTCATAATATACTTTCACTTCATATGGTTCCACCATTGGACAACCCAATTGTTAGGAAGTTCTTCCCCAAGAACACTCTAAATCAGCCTTCCCAAATTCAAATAGCCTTCTATTTCCAATATGTCCATAGTTCACAAAGCATTTTCACGCTCATTATCTCACATTCATTAATGCTCACAAAACCCTGTGGTAAACAGGGCAGGAAAGACTGCCTCCATTTTATGGATAAGGAAACCAGAGGAGACAACCTGGACATAACAGAGACAACATTCCAATCCAGATAGATTCCCAGCCTACAATGGTGCCAAGAAAAATGCTGTGAAAGGAGCATGTGACAATGTCCTTCTTGATAGAACCCCTAGAGGTATATAGGTATATGTTCACAAACCTCCTCACTTCCTTAAATGACAGGGAAAGATTCAATTCAAATGCCACATCTCCTAAAAAATCACCTGCAAAACCCTGGATTTGTAATCAAAGGTTTAGATTCCAAATTTGTACTATGCTTCTTACTATATATTGGGCAAATCAAATGACCTCTCTGAATCTCAGTTTTCTCATCTATGAAATGAGAGGATTGGACTTCTAAGAGGATTTGGAGCCTTTCTATAATCTATGATTCTTTGACATCTGATTCTCCCAAGTCAAAAGTGAAGGTATTTCCTCTGAACTCCCATATTTTCAAAATGCATGTAATATAGGGAAAGCATGCATACATGCATATTTGTAAATATACATATTTATATGTGTGCATATATCATCCTACATATGTATGTGTATATGTGTGTATATGTCTATATATATATGTATATAAATGTGTGTATGTATATATATTTATATATGTATATGTATATATGTGTGTGTATATACTCCTTTAGAATGTGTTGCCTCACAGCATGGTCATAAGGAGCCCTTGTCTTCTCTCCATAGTAGATTATAAACTCCTTAAGGGGAGGAATAATGTCTCCTTCATCTTTATTTTTCACAAAGATCCTAGCCCAGGGTCTTACGGATAGTAAGTACTCCAAAAATATTTGATGGATAAATGGATTATGAGAATATTAACTCGGCACACTCAATTTCAGCTAGCAGATTTTGACCTGAGTTATAGGTAGATACTTATAGGTAGATACCAACTGTATGAAATTTGAGGGGTGATGTGAAAAAGAACAAAAAAAGAAAAAGAATGGGAGAGACGTGGACAGAGAATTCTCATGACAAAGGCCTGGGATATATATTCATTAGATAGCAAGCTCAGTATAAGTCTACAATGTAATGTGGCAATCAAAACAATTAATGTAACCTTAGGCTGTATTTATAGAAGCATAGCATCTAGAAGGCAGGAGGTGATGGCCTACCTGGCTACCCTGGCAGACCATATCTAAAATATTCTATTTCTTATCAGGAGTCATATTTTAGGAAAGATATCGAAAAATTAGAGCATTCCAGAGGGAGGTAACCAGGCTAATATGAAGACTTTGAAACCATACAAGGATCATTTGAAGGAGATGGAAATGTTTATCCTGGAGATGAGAAAATTTTGGGAAGACATAATATCTGTTTACCACATTTGAAAGGCTGACATGGGAAAGAGGCTTGTCCCACTTGGTCTCAGAAAGCAAAAAAGGAGCAAAGGGTATAAATTACGAGGTTGATTGTAGTGAGGTCAATGAAAGGAAAAAACAAGTTAGGATTGAAACTATCTAAAAGTAGAATGGGGCACCTCTGGAGGGTTCCCTCCCAGAATGTACTCTCACCCCTGTCCTCCGAGCTCTGATTAGGGAGTGTCCATTTATCTTGTCCTAGTCTCAGGCTGTGTATTTACAGTCACCTCCACAAGAGTACTACCCTACACACACACACACACACACACACACACACACACACACACACACACACACACTCCATTCCTAAAAAGATCATTTCGATTAATTGCCCCATGATTCCAATCCCATTCCCTTTATCTTCCCTGTCCAAAGCATTCCTCCACAGGCATCTCTTCCCTACATACACTGTCTTCTCCTATTGGAATATAAGTTCTATTAGAGTAGGTACCGTCTCTTGTTTGTCACTGTATTCCCACTTCTTACCACAAACTGTGGGGGCCATAAGAAAAATCAAGAGCAGAAAGCTCACTGGATTTGGAGCTCAGGAACCTGGGTTCAAATCTCAATTCTGTCAGTTACTAGCATGAATCTAGTCATCTTGGTCATCTCTAAGGTCCATTTCAGGCCTGAATCCTATAATTGAGAACTTGGTTGTATCCCATTCCTGCTCACTGTAGTTTTGGAAGAAAAGAGAAGTATGGAAATTACTGATCAAAACTTGCACTGCCATAGGTGCATTGGTGGATGTATCCCTTCAAATTAAGAAAGATTTGTGACAATGATACTGGGATGGCTGCAAAGAAGGAGAACCAAGGATTTGGCATCAATGTTTAAAGATTTGTTTTCTTTTACACATTCCTATTTATAATCTTCATTCTTGTTAGAAAAAAGAAAACATCATAAAATTCATTAATGAAAATGACCAATGAGAACAAGTAAAAAAAAAATAGTAAATTCTAAAATCATGAATTTGCAGGGTTGGAAGGAACTCAGCTCTACTTCCAGTTTTCTGGATGCCCCCTACCCACCCTATTGCTAGGGCTTTCTCCCTCAAATGTTCTCATTTGTATTTGTCTGTATACATGATATATTCTACCCCCTGAGCAGCAGATATAAAAGCTTCCTGAGGGCAGGGAACATTTTTCCACTTGCATCTAAATTCCAGCACTGGTGCCAAGTACATAAACCATAGATGGTTCATAAAAGCTTTGAACTGAATTGACCTCAAACCTGCCCCATGCCCCATCCTCATCCAAAGCATTGATCCTGTCTTCACTTAGTCAGTATGGAAGAGATCATTCCAGTAACATGGTCTGAAGGTCAAGAAATAGGAGCTCTATGGAAGACACAGCATTTTGTTAGGATGATTTTGAAACCATATAGTTTAGAGTCATACATTTAGCTGTGTGACCTTGGGCAAGTAATTTCAGATCTCTGGATCTCAGATTCCTCAATTATAAACTACAAGGCATGGACTAAAGTGATCGATAAGGTTCCTTCCAGCTCTAAATCCTGTGATTCTCAATCTATTAACAAATATTTTCCAAGCCTTTATGATGTAAGACATTGTGCTAAGCATCTAGAAATACAAATGAAAAAATGTTCCCTGCCCTCAGGGGGCTAATAGAAGTAGATCTGGGGAAATGAGACACATGAAATAAAAACCACCAATCGCTGGCAGCCAAATGAGTGGTACAGATGGTTGGCACTGTAGGAATTCAAAGAAGAAAGACAGCATCATGGATTGGAATGGCCAGAGATGAATAGAGTTGTTGGTGATCAGGTGACTTGGGTCTAAATCCACCTCTGCTACTTTGTGACCCCTCTGAGGCTCTATTGCCTCTTCTTGAAAATAGGAGAGGATTAGATGGTGTCTTTGGCGCCTAACATGTATAATTCTATCATCCTATTAGGTAGGGCTAAAGATGGCACAAAAGAGTACAGAGGATTGAGATAGCTTCAGGCTTAGGTAAAACACAGTACAAATTTGAACACAGCCACAAAGAGGGAATACATCAACACTTCTAAACTAGGTACAAGGGAATCCATCACTCTCAGAAACCTGACGCCCCAAATGTCAGTTTCCTGATTGGAGAACAGGTGAAAAATATTCTTCCTCTTTGACATTCCTCGCAAGGGGCAGAGCTTGGCCCTTGGAGTTTATCAGTCACGCTAAGCCGGAGAACTGTTTTCAAGTTGAAGTTTGCATTTAACTGTTTTTTAATTGCAAACAGAAGTTTATGGTCCAACAATATGTAACCCCGTATATCATCGTTAAAATGCCTCCAGTCATGAAACAATGACAAGAACAATAATCAATGTGAATATATCAAAAGTGAGAGGTTTATGCTCAGCCTGACACAATAGCACAACAAAGCAAATGTTTGCAGTCTTTAAGAATAGCATGCTCATTTATAAAGTATGAGCAATAAAATCAATACTGCTGAAATTAAGCAATAGCTGGGTGGAACATGGTTTTTGGCCTTAGCTCAGGCATCTAGATAAGAATGTTATATAGTCTTTCTTACTTAAGAAAAGCACATTTCATTGAGGGGTAGCAATCCCCAAATTTCAATGTTCTCGTTTATGGTAATATTGGGGGGTTCCCCCCCCAGGCCCTGAAAGAGGCTCTAGAAATGCATCTAAAAGTTTCCGTATGTATGTGGAGTGAAAGAGGGTTATCTATTCCCCATACTAGCACATGGCTTTGAACATAGTAGGTTTTCAATAACTAACTCCTGCTTATTAATTGATAGAGTCTTTTCTTTTAAGAACTCAAGTCCTTAAGAGTACAGTGGCTTTAAGTGGCTCAGATACATCCCGTCTTTGGTGTAGGGAATAGAAAGAAAAGTATCCAATACCAGTAGGGAAAATCCAGGGCCTTTTAAGGTAAAACTCCAAGGATTCTCATTTAGTATTAGCATTATTAGCACTATTTTGATTTGCAATTAATAACAGTAATAATAATAATAATAATAATGCATTATTTCACTTGCTGAGGACATTGGGGGCATCGATGAAGTTGGTTATTCCTGACTATGTGCTCTGCATCCCAATCAATGATATGTACTCTGAGAGCAGAGTGACACATTTAACAACTCACTATTTATAGGGCATCTAAAGGATGTCTGTTCTGGAGGCTCTTACCTAACCTGAACTAGAAGTGCACTTATAAAATTAGATCTGCTCCTCAGAGTTTAGATTCTATTGTGAATTACAACCTGCTGTTCAGCTGGGCTGCCTTTATGACATCACTCCTCAGCAGGGCACAAGGTTCCCGTTGGCATCACAGCATCTACCCGATGGTGGCAGGAGCGGAGAGCCAAAGCGTCAGTTTGGGGAGAGGGGTTGTGTGTGGGGGGGGGGTGATCCCTGTGATTTTCTCCTTCCTCTTTCCCATCCCTTTCGTGCACTCCTTCACTGGGGAATGCCGTGCCAAGGTCACAGCTCAGCTCAGTGGGTGTGACAGTGTTTTTAGCTTATCTATAGGAATGAACCTGGCAATGATCTACCTTGGAGCCCTTTTTATTGTTGGAGAAGATCCAGCACTTACCTTCTTCTTTAGAATTTTCATAAAGCAACCACCAAAGCCTCCGAATGACCTTGCCTCTAACATGCCTTTGTTCTGCCAGTTCTCAGGAAGCACCCTGAGTCCCACTGACCACCCCAGTGACATGAACTGTCCAGTACAGCTACTACATCTCCCACCCAATGGGCCCTCAAAAAATATACCCTTATTGGATTAGTCCCTGAGTAAATTGGGCATGGGGCTGGCTGCCAACCACACCTTCAGATCAGAAAGGATTCATTTTGCAAGAAAGAAGAAAAATGACTGTAAATATGTCAGCTCTCACTTCAAGGGCTTTAAAAGTTAGGGGCAGGAAAGGTCAATTCAAAGTTGTCTCCCTTGTCATGCCAAGATTTTCTTTCTGTTCATATAGATGAATTAACATCACCTCAAAGCTGAGATTTCTTCATGTTTCAGGTTGTTCCGTGCTCTCTGCTTAGGCTAATAGGTTTGAAGCACAACTGAGCTAGCCATTTGGGGCTTTCATTGTCTCAGGTTCTGGATGCCTCTGCTTCTCCAATGAAAATCAGTCTGAACATTTTAGATCTCACACAGCACTAGCTGCTTAAAAATAGAACGCTTTAGGATATCAATTTTTCCAGGAGCCAAGCACTTTCTCAGTAATCAGTAGCTCGCACAAGAAAAGACACAGAAAAGACTAGACTCTATTCATTTTCCACTTACAAAGTGCCTAAGAATCATTTTGAAAGAGATATTCCAACTATAACATACAGCCGACGTTTCACTCATGTTGGATGTTTGACTGGACTAATTCAAGGAGCAGGCCCCTTTAATTGTTTCCATCCTGGTCTTGAGAAAGCTGAGACAGAAACAGGTTACATGACTCACCCTGAAAGTCAATTCAACCAAATTCAACAAAACTTGATTTAAAGTCTACTCTGTGTAGACTACCGAGGATACAAACACAAAAAATACGCAGTCCATGACTTCGAGGAGCTTACATTCCACCATGCAGAAAGTTGTAGGGCTATCCTAGGATTCAACAAGTCAGGGTGATGTGTTGGAGAGACCAAAGTGTCTCAGTGCCTAGGAAGTAGTAAACAACAATTTAATTCCACCGACCCAATTCAAATTGTTCCTATTTCGTATGCCAGTGGTTCTCAACCTTCCTAATGTCGCAACCCTTTAATACTTGTATATGGGCATATCTGCATGTAGGTGGACCCGCCAGGAGACAGATAGAAGAGTGGTGTCTCAGTTCTTAAGACCATAGGAAATATGTGTTTTCTTTGTGAAAGGGTTGTTTGAAAGGGGTCGCGACCCACAGGTTGAGAACCACTGCCATATGCCTACTACAACATACTACACTAACAATCCTTGTCCTCAGGAAACTTACTTACATTCTAATGGAAGGAGAAAAAAAGTCACCTGGCCTTCAGCTCATATACTTAGCCCATGTTCAACCTACCCACATTAAACTAAAGCAAATCTGGTACAACAGCTCCCCATTCCCAGGGTTCCAATTACTTTTTTGTAAGCTGTCTTGATGTCCATTCTAATGCGCTGGAAGCTGCATCAACATATTGGGAAAAAGGAAGGACGTCATGTGATTTGCCGCACCCTGCAGTCCCATAGGGGTGGCCCTGCCCATGTTACTCCTATCCAAACAAAGCATGGAATAGAACCATAACAGCATTAGCTAGCTACTCAGGATGAGGAAGGATCTTTAGAGAGAAGTCCTTTTTCTGAAAGCTAGAAGTCTGGTTTTGTTCATCAGCTATATTAACAGGCATAAACCAGGAGCCAAGCATAGCCTTTAAAAGAAATATTATGCTCTATAGAGGTGTGGACCCAAACTTAAGACATTGAGATGCTTGATTCCAATCCCAAGAATGTGAAAGTCGGGGACAAGGTTTTATAAATTAGCAAGTGGCTTTTATAGGGAGATTTTCTATCTTCTGAAATGGGCTTCTCGAATAATCTCTAACTCTTTGAACAAGCTTATTTTAAACTACTTAAAAACATTCATGAACTGTTTCTACGTTGCAAAAGTGAGGTAAATGAATTATGGAATTTACAAAGACTAAAGCGCATTCGACACCATTGCAGTGGACAATTAAACTAAAACCCTGACAAAGAAAGAAAGGACCATGAGATTTAGAGTTAGAAGGGAGTTTCAAGATCATCAAGTTCACCCTCATCATTTACGGATGAGAAAAGGCCAAGAGAGATGATGTGCCACCTAAGACCTCAAAGTAAAGATTCTTCATGGTGCCAAAGAGATCATCCAGTTGGAAACTCATCCAATCATCCAATCCAATTCATGCTCATGAATCTCCGCTGAGCAAAGAAAAATGACTCCATGTATCAGGCAGGACTCTGGCTTGTTAAGATCCTAGGATTTTGATTTGGAAGGGACCTTAAGGATCACTTAGTCAATTACTTCATTTATTGATTGGGTAACTGAAGGTTAGAAAAGGTCCAACAATAATAAACCAAAGAGCTAGGATCTGGACTCAGGTCTTCCAAATCCAAAAGCAAAGTTAGGCAGAGGATATCATATCCCTTAGAGGGTTGGGTTTTGTTTTGGTTTTTTAGCAAATTCTACAATAAAAATTTGTTAAGCCAATGTCATTAAAACTCAACTCTTGCTGTCTCCCCCAGATAACGTCAGGTCACAATCCTGCTTCGCTGGTTTCTTGTGTGGCCAATAGACTTGAATCAAGAGTAGATTGCACTTCCTCTTGGATTTTTAGAGCCTATGGTAATACATAGGAATAATCTGGAGGCATAACCTTCCATAGGCTTAGATGAGTGAGTGCATGTATTTAAATAATGCAACATAATATGAGTTTCTGAAGCAAATGGAAGTGAGCCTTGGCACATGCTTTAAAATGAAGCCTTAATCTGTTCTTAAGGTCAAGCTCCTAGATACCATCTTTTTCCTGATAGCATTTTGGCATGCCTTCTCGAAAAGGACCTTTTCCAGCCCAAGCCAAAACTGGATTTCTGGGATTTTGAAGGAGTGTTTCTGAGGGTAAAATGAAGTAAGGAACATCTTTAAAAAAAAAAAAAAATCTCAGAGCTGGGGAAGGGATCAACTACTAGCAAACTTCCTGAGAGAAAAGAAGATCCTTGGAAACCTCCCCCCTGCCCTTTTTTAATACACAGAACCAAACAGAAGGATAGCCAGAAAGAAACACAGAAAGCGGGACAGCTTTGAAAGTTACACACTGAAATTATTATATACTTAAAAGGAAAAGCCAGTTGTAATTAGAAAGATTTGTGGTTCTGTGTATAACCCATTTTCTCTGTTCTAATTTGTATATGGAAATGCTTATCTCATTTGGTGTTGTCTATTTGAGGTTTTAAAAACAAAATTAAAAACCAAAACCAACTAGCTTCCCACAGATTTAATAGTTTAGCTAAGGAGTGAAAGTAGTGAATATTTTAAAGGCAATTTTTTAACTGCCTCCCCCAAAATGTCAGCCCTACCTTCTCAAACTAAGGACAATGGAATTCATTTTCTTTCTCATTATGTACTTTTTTCAAACTGACTTTCTTAATTGGAGGAGTGATCTGAGTCATGTTTTGGGTGCAAGAAATCCTGAATTAAAATTCTGGATAAGTTTGGGATGTTTTTCCACTTAGCAATTGGCCTAAGAGGTTGCTACCTTATCTTAATGAAATTAGGACTAGCTTTGCCCCCATTTTACAGCCCCTTGACCTCACTCTTACATCACACTAGAGGGAGATATGTCTCACAAATACATTCTGGTGGTTCTAAAGAAGCATATTTTAAACCTAAAGAGAACCTTAGAGAATGCTAGTCGAACTTCCTCATATTGCAAATGAGGTAACTGAGGACAAGAGGGATGATGTAATTTGCCCCAGGTCATACACATAGTAGATAGCAAAGTCTGGAGTCAAATCTAGGTTCCTAGATTCTAAAGCTGTTACTTTTTCCACTACACCATCTTGCCTCCAGGGAATAGGGTCAATGAAAATTGAGTTCTACTTCTGGGGCAGGGGAGGGGGCAACCCCTCCCAGCAAGTTCCTTTCTAAGAATGTCTTAGTGGGGTTATTTTTATTAGTTGGAATATCACCTCACATTAAACAAATGTAGCATATGAGAGTCTGGATTTACATAAGATATAAATTAGGACCTGATTATTTGTTTCCTTGGGTCCATAAATGACAATGGCAAGCATCCAGGCCTGGTGATAAAATCAGATGGTGTGAATTTCAAACGAGTTGTTGAGTGATGCTAATACATGACAGACTAGAAGTAGTGGTCCAGAGTGAGAATTTGGAAGTGGAAAGACAAAGAGTGTGAAGAATCCTCCTCCTGGCCCAGGAGAATCAGGGAGTATGAGAGAAGAAACAGCCCGCCTGCTGTGAAACAGGGGAAAGTCAGGTTTTAATTAGTGCCAGGAGATGCAAGGAACAAGAGAAGAAGAGTTAGAAGATGAAGGAGAACTGGGCCTAGAATGCATACTTTTTCACAGGGATAGATGACGTAATTCCGAGAATGGATGAAGGAATTATTAGGATATCAAAAGATTACAACTGGTTAGAATGTTGGACCAAGCTATTACATGTACAAACAAATATAAAGTCCTTCATTTAGATGTATATAAAGAATTATACAAGTATAAACATGTAAGACCTGGTTTAAAAGCAATTCATAGAATAAAAGAATTTTCATAATGAAAAAGAGATGCATGATTAGACTGCATTAATAGAAGTATGGTTTCTAGCACAAGGGAAGGGATGGTCCCAGTGTACTCTTGTCTGCTTAGCCTCTAGGTCAGGGTTGGGGGACCTGTGGCCTCAAGGCCAAATGTGGCCCTCTAGATCCTCAAGTGCAGTCCTTTGAATCCAAACTTCACAGAACAAATCCCCTTAATAAAAAGATTTGTTCTGTAAAACTTGGACTCAGTCAAAAGGCCATACCCAAGGGCCTAGAAGGCCACATGTGGCCTCAAGGCTGCAAGTTCCCACCTCTGCTCTAGGTTATCACGCTTGATTATGGGAAACACTTGGTGCAGAGAATATTGACAAAGTAGAGTGTGGGCCATGAAGGATAATCAGATTGATGAGGGGTTTGGGAACATAGGAGAAATCAGAGAAATTACGATATTCGTAAGTGGAAAATTCAGCTCCTGGTACAAAGTTAGAATTAGGTACGGGGACCCCAAGAAATCCTAAGGATGACTCACATGGCCACTGCCTCTCTCCAGACATCTGGATCCTTTGACCTGACAACATGGAGGTAGTCCACACTATGACAGACTCACAGAATCACTGAATGTGAGAGATGGAAGAAACCTCAGCATCCATTTAGTCCAACTTCTATATGAAAGGGATCCCCACTATTACATAGACAGTCGGTGGTTGCCCAACCTCTGCTAGAAGACCTCCAAGAAGGGGGAACCCATGCCTCTTGAAGCAGGCCATTCCACTTTTGAACAACCCTAATTGTTAAGGAGTTTTCCTTGACATCAGGTCGAAATCTTTCTCTTTGTAATTTCTACCCATTGTTCCTGGCTCTGCCCTCTGGGACCAAACTTCAAATGATAAATGGAATCCTTCCTCCATGAGATGACTCTTTGTTATGAGAATGTGAAGATCTTCCCTGCCCCTAGGCCCTTTGCTAAAGTGGCTACATGACTCTGAGATGTGGTCATGTGGAGCCTGTGGTGGGAGGTTTGTTTTTCAGGAATGCCTGCACCTTGTAGCTTTGTGATTGGGCAGTGGGTCTAGAGGGCTGTGACATTCTCCGATCCAAGAGAAGGCTATATATACACCCTGATGTGAGGTTTTGCTTTGGGGCTCACTTTGAGAAGAGTTATGTGATTTGACCAGATGAGACTCTGGGAAGCTGTTGAGCCACCCAACTTTGAAAAACCCAGATGTTGGCGCTTCCCTCTCTGGTAACTTACTAGGTAGCTGATGTAATGGTCAGACGCTGGAAGCCTGTCTGATGATATGTTTCTTTGTTTGCTTGTAACTTGTGTTTGTAACTTGTGTTTGCGTTCTCTGAAGTTCAGGGTGCTGACTTTTTCCTCTGAACTACATAAATGATATGTGTTTGATTGATTAAAGTAAGATTGTTAACCTATTTTGAGTTGCTTTCCTTTAGAAAAGCAGATCTAAGAACCTGTGGTAGCAGCCACCCTGGGTATGCTAGGGTGCTTGCTGATACACTCTTGGAATACTACAAGTTAGCTGCCATACCCTCCCCTGAGTCTTCTCTAGGCCAAACACGTAACGTCCCTTCAGATGATCTTCATCCATTGTGTACTCAAGGCAAAGCCTCCACCATCCTAGCTGCCCTCCTCTGGACACCTTCCAGCTTATCAAAGTTCTTCTAAAACTGTGGCACCCAGAATGAACACAATACTGCAGATAAGGTCTGATGAGGGCAGAGTACAGTAGGACTATCACATCTACCTGTTCCTGGAAGCCCAATCCCTCAGTACAGCCCAAGACCACATTAGCTTGTTTTGGCTGCTTCATCATCACACTGTTGACTTATGGTGAGTTTTCAGTCCACTGAAATCCTTGGGTCTTTTGTAAAACAACTGCTATCTATACATGCCTCCTCCCATATTATTCTTGAGAAGTTGGTTTTTTGTACCGAAATGTAAGACTTTACATTTGTCCTTATTGAGTTTCATCTTATTATATTCAACTTTATTCTCTATCCTGTCAAGATGCTTTTGGATCTTGAATCAGTCACCTGCTATGTTAGCTATCCCTTCCTGTATCATGTCATGAGATGTAGTCCTCTCCAGGCAGTGAAAGGTGAGGAGAGAGAGAAAGACATCCCAAGAAAACTCCATGATCCCACATCTGATTCTGGGCATCCCTAGTGCATGACTGATGGTGGAAGGGCAGTCTGCCCCATACTCCCTTGGATGCAGTTAGATTAGTAAATTACTGGCTAAATAAATGAATGAAAAATATTTATTAAGTATTTATTATATGCAAAACATTGTCTTAAGAACTGGGGATACAAACACAAAAAGCAAAGATATTCATCACCCTCAAGAAGTTTATATTTCAATGGAAGAGGTGCAATATGCAAAGGGGAATGGTGGTCAGGGTGGGATACTTTTGGAAAGTTATTGGACTGACACATCCCATATAGGAACTATGATAGAATTGACTTGATCATAGGGTAAGGAAGCCCTGGGAGGGAGAAATTTGTTTGATCTCTGATAACACAGAACTCCGGGTGTTCTCCTAACATGTTTCAGAAAAGAATTGAAGAAGAATGGAAACAAAACAGAAAGCCCACGAGAAACCATAAAAATGTCTTTGTGGGTCCCAGTGGCTCCTCATAGCAGGAAAGGATATAGCCCCTTCAAGTTTAAAGTCATTTTGCCTTCTCCTGCCAAAGACAGGTATAAAGAATTATTTGGGGAGATAGGTGCTAACCTGATGAAAGGGAACTGCCAAGGGGAAAGGAAAGAGGGAAGAAGAGAAAACAACATTCTTTCTTCCCTTTATATACTAAAGGAGCTTACCTAGGAACTTTTCAATAAGTAAATAAACTTTCCAATAAATAAAATTTTCCAATAATAAATAAAAAGATTTCCAATAAATAAAATAAAAATCTTCCAATAAAGAAACAAAAATACTCAATAATCAAAATATACCATCTGTTTGCACATCCCAGGTATTGCTACTGACCCAGCATTGTAAGAATGCATAATTGTAGGGAGTCATTTTTTTCACTTGAAGAGATGGTTTTTGCCTGGAAACCTTGTGCTCCAGGATCCCTTGTGAGCAAGGACAAGTTGTTGTGGAATTCCGGATGGGACAAGGGGTTAGAGTCTATGCCTCAGATTTCCCATCAGTTAAATGAGGACAATAAAATATTAAAAATGTCAGGAAGAAGGCGATTGTCAACACATAGCATGCAGATCCACAACCTTGGTCTCATCAGTGCTGCACTTTAACCAGCAGGCTAAAAGGAGGTGGGCAGAGAGGAAATAAGCATTTATATAGTACCTACTGTATGCCAGACACCGTATCAAGTACTTTTGATATTTTCTCTTTTGATCCTCTCAACAACCTTTTAAGTTAGATGCTATTATTGTCCCAATTTTACAATTGAGGAAACTGAGGCAGTCAAGTGACTTACCCAGGATCACATAGCTAGTGTCTGAGGCCAGATTTGAACTCAGGTCTTCCCAACTCCAGGACCACTATACCATATATTCAAGTCAATAAACATTATTATGTACAAGGATATTTATAGCAGCTCTCTTTGTGGTGGCAAAAAACTGGAAATATAAGGGTTGCCCATCAATTGGGGAATGGCTGAGCAAGTTGTGGTATATGAACGTAATAGAATACTATTGTGCTATAAGAAATGGGAAGGAGATGGACTTCATAATTACCTGGAGAGGCTTATACAAATTGATGCTGAGTGAGAAGAGTAGAACCAGGAAAAATTTGTACACAATCACAGACACATCATATGTGTGATGACCAATCTTGATGAAC
>CM053585.1:484623724-484724864 GCA_028646515.1 Pseudochirops corinnae | reverse complement strand
GCCAAGCTGACTTTAGTGGGAAGTATCTTTGTGTGCGTTTTGGAGTTCTAGGATTGGTTTAGAGTCCTATTTTATGGGTATTTTGGGGTGGCTATGTGAGAGCTGCGATATGTTGCTGCTACTACGCTGCCATCTTGGCTCCGCCCCCTGAATATCATATTTTTAAAGGAACATAGACAAGCTGCCCCACATCCAGAGAATGGTGAACTAATTCCAAACTATTCTATACAAGAATGAGTTGAAGGAACTCAAGATATTTATCTTGAAAAGATAAGACAGTTTGTGGGAAGGATATAATAGCAGTCTTCAATATTTGAAGGGCTGTCATATAGAAGAATCAGCAATTATAGCCTTTAAGAGTTGGAAAGAACCCCATTGGTCATCTAGGCCAACACATACATAAAAGAAATTCATGCTATAACTTACCCAACAGGTGATTGTCCAACCTCTGTTTGACGATCGCCAAAGAGGAAAAACCTGCCCCTCTCAAGGCAGGTCATTCCACTTTGCTTAAGCAGTGGTTAGTTGTTAGGAAGTTTTTCCTGGCATCAAGCCTAATTTGGTCTCTTTGCAACTTCTACCCATTGCCCCGGTTCAATTCCCCAATGCCAAGGAAAACAAGTCTAATCTCTCCTTCACGTGACAGACATTTAAATAATCAATGTTCCCCCAAGTCCTCATTTCTCCATGCTAAACAGGTCCACTGCCTTCAACTGATCTTCCTATGCTATGGACTAAAGGCCCTTCACTATCCTATAATGAACTCCAGAAGCTCGTCCTTCTCTGGACACTTTCCAGTTTATCAATCTCCTTCTTAAACCATGGTGTCCAAAACTGAACACAATACTCTAATGAGGTTCAAAAGAGTGATTTAGCTTTTTCTGCTTGTCCCAGAGGGCAGAACAAATATTACTAATAAGTAGGACCAATGGAGACTAGGACCTAGGGAAGCAGACTTTGGAGCAATGTAAGAGAAATATACTTAACAATTATGGCTGTCCAAAAATGAATGACTTACATGGAAATGTGTTCTGCATGACTACACATATATAACCTATGTCAAATTCCTTGCCTTCTCAATGAGCGGGGTAAGGAGAGAGAAAGAAATTGGAAACAAAATTTGAAAAAAGTGTTAAAATTCATTTTACATGTCACTGGGGGAAATGAAATATTTAATTTTAAAAATGGAATGAACTGCCTCAAGAGGAAAATGGGAGTTCCATAACACTAGAGATCTTTAAGAGGAGAGTGGATGATAACTTCTCAGGATTCAAAATGGGATTCGTTTTTTGAGTAGGAATTGAACAAACAATTCCCAAGGTCCCTCCCAACTCCAAGTTTCCACGATATAGTAACAACAACATTTTCTAGGTTTACAAAGTTATCTCATTTTAATTTCACAACAGTGCTGTGAAATAAGTGCTATTATTATTCCCATTTTCAGATGAGGAAACTGGGGCCAAGAGGAGTTATTCGCTGAGGGTCACACAGCTAGCAAGTATCAGAAACACACTCTGAGCTCATGTCTTCCTGATTCCAAGTCCTTTTCTCTATCTGCTTCACTATCTTGTTGACTCTACGTAATGAAAATTATATTAATGTCTGGTTACGTAGACCATTAAAAAGACACATCAGTGGCAAGTAGGTACGGCAGTGTCTTACGATAATTCTCTTTAGGGAGCCATACCAAGTACCCAGGTACCAGACTTTAGTTACATGCAAAACTGCATTTTCTTTGAGCAAAGATCTTGGCAGAGGTCTGATATATACTAAATAGCATGCTATGTCTTAGCATGTTATAGCAAAGCTCCAGAGGAGCCGGAGATTACTTTCAGGAAGTTTTCAGCTCCGCTTTGAGAATGGGAAAGGGAATGAATAAAGGCCTTCGAAGTCTACATAGAGGGAACACCTAGAAACTCTACTGGTTAATCATTGATAGCCAGCATGTGTTTCAGGGAAACCATGCCAAGGCCCAATAAAGTGTTTTTAAAGGAAGTGGCAAAGAGGAAGTTGTTGGCATGAGTTACAGTGACTGGTCTTCTGAAATATCTTGCATACCACCCCACACCAAAGAGCCACCCACCTCTGCAGAGATGGCCTGTGTGTGTTTCACTGTGGGTGAACCACATTTTGGATGGAGAGGTGGTTTGGAGATCAAAAGCAGAAGGTGAGTGAAAAGGAATGTGGGGTTGGAAGAGGTGACTTATGGCATGCCACAGAGGCCATTATTGACATTGGGCATGGGCCTACAATGAATGACTCAGGATATGTAAGCACTTCTAGGAAGTTAGCTGGACCCAATGCACTCAATGTACCTCTCCGATATGTCTAAGGTGGGGCTTATGAGAAGCTCTGCAGCAATGGGCTAAAGCTGGGGTCAGAAGCCTAAAAAAAATGTACAGGCACTTGTGTCTTCTAGATGGAGAGGTGGTGTGCTATGGCTACAGGATGGGACGTGTTATCAGAGGCAGTCATCACAATTGGGTTTACTTAACTTGTTTTCTTTGTTATAAGGGAGGTTGGGGGAAGGAGCAGTATTGGAAAATAAATGTAGTGTAAAAAAAAAAATTAAAACCATCAATAAAACAGTAGAGAAAGTGAGTGATATTAAGAATTTCCTCTGAGTCTTCTGAGTTTTAAAATATTCTTAAGAGCTAAGTTGAGGACAAAATTAGGTAGCGATTTGTGTGCTGCAGGAGTGTTTAAGGAAAGGCTGAATAACCACTTGGGGATGTTGTCGCATAGGTTAATGCATTGAGCAGGGACTTGAGCAGTCCCTTCCAATTCCGAAAGTCTGAACCCTGGGTTTAGAGTCAGAAGGCTGGTTCAAATCCCAACTCTGCCAGTCGCTACCTTTGTGACTCTCTGGGCCTCAGTTTCCTTATCAGTAAAATAAGAGGGCTAGACCAGTTGACTTCAAAATTCCCTCTAGCTTTAAATACCATGACCCTAGACATTCCAGGGATGGGAAGGTAGGGAGTGGAGGTTAAATATTAGAACCTAAGGTAAAGTGCTAGGGCAGGCCCCAGACTAATAACGTGCCACAGATGTAGGTTGAGCTAGCTATCAGCAAAAGAGTAATGTACGGAGATAGATGTCTTTTGTACTCTTTCTTTCTCCTTTTGAAGTATTCCACTTAATCCAGTGGCCTCCTGTTTCCCTTGGATCTCCAGGGCCCTTATTACAGGAATCCAAGGCCAAAGTCTGGGTCAGACTTCTCTCTTATCTTCCTCCAATCAAAACTCACTAATTCTGGGTCCTTTTCTCTCCAAGGCCCTGCTTTCTTTGGGGTGACAGTGTCTGCTAATGGTTTGAGTCAGACAATAATACCTAACATTTATCTAGCGCTTTAAGGTTTACCAAGGGCCGCATCATTAGATCATCACAACAATCCCGCATATGGCAGACACCAGAAGTACCTTTGCCAAGAAAACCCCAAATGGAGTCATAAACACTCAAAACCAACAGAACAACAGAAGTATTATTATCCCCACTTGACAAAGATAGAAACTCAAACTCACCGAAGGTAAATAATTCGTTGATTCAAGTCAATAAGCATTTATTAAATGCTAACTATATACCAGACACAGTACTAAGTGATGGGGCTACGAAGAAAGGTAAAAAAAAAAAAAACACAGTGCCTGCCCTCAGGGAGCTTACAGTCTAATGGAGAAGATAACATGTAAACAACTAGGGATGTACAAGGAATATACAGAATGGGTGGAAGGGACCTCCTGGTCACACCACAAGTTAGAGTTGAAGGAAAGATTTTGAGATAGGTCAGGTCTGACTTCAAATATAATGTTCTTTCCATCATGACACACAGCCTAGATAACCTGATCACTGTCGCTCTTCCCAGATCACATATTTCTTTCACCCCATAAGAATGATGGTGATTTCATGACATACCACTGGGGAAAGTTTTCATTCATTCATTCAACAGCTAGGTGGTGCAACAGAGGGAGTACTAGATTTGCATTTAGCAAGACCCAAGTTCAAATCCAGCCACAGACACTTACCAGCTATGTGACACTGAATCACTTAATCTTTGTTTGCCTCAGTTTTCTTATCTGTAAAATGAAAGTAATTGTGTGAGAAAACTCTCTGGTGCTCCCAGGATTGTTATGAGAATCAAATGAGATATTTGTCAACTACCTAGCATGCAGTAAATACTATGTCAAAATTAACTATTACAAATCTCTGCTTCTCGGTGATTTAGGCAACTCTCTTAGGCTAAAAGTTGCAAAAATATGAATCGGTGGAGGGTGTTTTCTTATCTGGGAGTTCTTGATACTAGTGAAATCACAAATCCTAGCAGCTCCCAAGTCATATCATATTGACTTTTTTCAGACTACTCATTAAGATTGCCTTGGGCTCATGAATCCTTACATAAAATTCTGTCTATTCTAAATATCTCAAATGACAGTGCTAACCATAGGTTCCCAAAGAGGGTGGTACTGCTCCCCTGTGGGGGCTGGAGTGAGTGGGGGACAGTGGTAGCCTCTGGTGCAATTGGGGGGCATTGAATAAAAATAAGGGGGTGGTGGAAGCATGAGGAAAGGAGAAGAAAATTTTGAAATACCATTTGTACATGCTTCATCTGTTGTACAACAGAGTTAAAGTCATAGTGATTACATTATTTTCCAAATAAACGTACAAAAAGAAAGTTATAACTGATCAATGGTCAACAAGCATTAGCAAGTGAGCATGTCACACATTGCCAGGAAGTCCAGCATGCATCAGCAGGAATATGTGCACTGAATGACTTGTTTACAATATGACACTCTACAGTTACATGACTCAATATTGTGTCATCAAAAATTCAATGCAGGAAAAAACCTATAAATTTACAATAAATTATTAAATTTAAGATGCGTCATTTTAAAATATATACATTTTCTACTTTTTGAAATGACATAAATATAAAAAAAACATTAAGGGTTAAAGAAAGTAAATTTCCAGGGTGGGGCACTGAGTATTTCTTTTTTTTGAAAAGGGGGCAGTAAGCCAAATAAGTTTGCAAACCTCTGGTCCTAACAATACCACTCTCTAGTTGTATATCCTGCTTTAAGTCTCTCTACTCCTCATTTGTAAAAATGGAAATAAACTCTATCCTATCTCAAAAAAATAGGATCAAATGAAAGAATATATAAATATATAAGTAAGTACTTTTTAAATGGCAGTGCATTGGGGAAAGCCCTTGGAATGGGGGCCAGGAGAAGGGAATTCTAGACCTGGTCCCATCACTGACTAGTTGTGTGACCCTCTCTAGTTCAATTCAACAAATGTTTAGTGAACAACCAGAATGTGCCTAGACTGTGCTCCTAAAGTCTTCTTTAACCCAACTCCTGCCCTCAGACCAGGGCACTTCTACATTCAGGGCACTCTTTCCTTGAGTACCCTAACCTCCCAACTCCTCAGTCTCCTCAGTTCTCATGACCTACTCTCAACTATCCATACCCTTAATCTTATCATTACCTTCAAGTGTTACACTTCAATGATCAAAAATGCTAAAAATAATAATAATAATAATAATAATACTTTTATCAGACCATAGCCTACTATTATCCCACTTATCCCTATGTCTTACACTTCCTAAATTTATTATTGGTCCTTGCCAGACCTTGAATCTCTATCCTTCCCATTGTCTCTCAGGCCATCCCCCCTGCCCTAATCTCTCTTTCTTCCCTTGCCAATCTTAACACTAGAGTTAACAAGTTCAATTGTATATTGTCTTCTGCCCTCTATTCTATTACATTTGGACCTATAGATAGCGCTCATAACTTGTTATACCCCAAATCTGGATTATTCCCACCTTCTACTTCCTCTACTTACTTATATGCAGCTGAGTAGAGCTGAAGGAAATCACACAACTGAGATAAATGGGAAATTATGGTATGTATGTCATTGCTTCACAATCATCATCAACAAAGTGATCATACCTGTTTTGATACTTTTCATTTAATGATTTATCAGTGGGAGTTCTTAGCACATCAAAGAGGCATTAGAAAAGCAAAAACTGATGTTAGAATTGAAGGAATAGATACATATAAAGTTGATCACAATTTGGGGTCTAATAGAGATCATTTTTGAGGTGCTGATCACCCCTGAAGAGGTTTTTTAAATTAACAAGCCGTTGTATTGGGAATAAAAGGGCCAGCCCAGGAACAATCTTCCAATATGCTGGTGTGTAATGGACGTTGTTCAGGTGATAGATATAGCCCCAACATAGTCTCATGGCCAGAAGGATCATAGCTACAATTCCTACAAATTTGGGTCAAGGACAGGGACAGGGTGTTTATTGTTATTATAAACCAGGACAGGGAGAATGAGTCTATAGGCAGCATTCCTCTGTCAGAGAATGAATTCTGACCAGTTTCCTACCAATACAGAGATTGTAGGAACCAAAAGAAATGGAGGGTAGTCAGTCCAGATGTACAGTTGACCTGGGAGGTGGGACAGAGGCTTGCTAATCTCTCGCTGACTTCCCAGGAGCCAAGTAAGGCACCCTTGTTTTCTTCTATGACTAGATTGGCAGAGAAACTAGAGAAAGGTGAAAATAAACATGGTAGGTTGGGGGAGAAGTGACTGCTCATTCACACTGAAATGGAGATTGCTTTAAAGGTAGAGTCACATGCTACCATGTCACTCACACACATACACACATGATAACTATACCATAGTGAGATTGTATTGTTTTATTTTAATATATAAGAATGTATAGCTCTGAATCAATCCACTAACATGCATGTATGACATGCTTCCAATGCACCAGCTTTCATGATGGTTGCTAGGTATAGAAAGAAATGAAAAAGCACTTGCCCTCAGAGAGCTTGCATTCTATTGGGGCCTCAAAATGTACATATCGAAGTACATCCAAAATAAATAGGAGGTACTTTGCGGAGGAGGAAGAAAATAGAAGTGAGGAAGGGGTATCAGAAATGTAGAAAGTAGTGCTTCAGTTAAACTTTGAAGAACGGGGGAAGGAAGGTTTAAAAACACAGGTGAGAAGGGAATATATTCTGGTCACAGAGGACACAAGTTGTGCAAAGGAACAGAATGAGGGCCATTCTTCAAAACAGCCACATTAGGAGACTGATCAGGTATTCCAATGATGCTACCTGGCACTGTTTACCTGAGAAGTCCAGTATTTCTCTTGCTGACTTAATTCCCTTTAGAGCCTGTGAAATATTCCTCTGAATATCCTCAATGATGACAAAAATTCATCCTTCAGAGACAGATTTCTTTTTGGTAGCAGGAAACAGTTGTTCAGAGCCAATTCCGGTGAATAATGGAGATGATCACATTGGATGATAGAATTTTTGAGTAAATTTTGAACAAAAATAAGGTGTCCTTAGTGGTAATCATGAAATGGATTTTCTTGTGTGACTCTGGAGAAAATTCCAAAAAGAGAAGTTTTGACTATGTTATGTGCTTTGGGCGTCATTATTATAAGTTCAAAGTCTCCCAAGAGGCCTACGTGGAAGGGAAGAACAATCCTTTGGATGTATAACTCCTGGCAAATTTGTTCAAGGACCAGACTCAAATTACATTCGTGTCACTCTAAATCTATTGTCACAATTTCATCAGGAAGTACAGTAGGATTTTATCTGCCATTCTCTAAAGGTACCAGTTCTTAGAACTGAAGATACTTAGCTGCATGGGTAAATCCTGAGAGATGCTGCGGATGTGTTCCTACAAAGGTGCAAATGAAATGGATTTTTATTGACTGTACACCAAAACATACTTTATCAGCTCACCGTTTAAAGGAATATTAAAATCAATTCAATAAATTATGAACTGGAGAATCCTTTTTAAAGCATATAGTTTATAATTCTGGATTTTTAGTACCCCAAGTTTGCTGAAACTGGGACTCCCTCCTGTATTTGTGGGAAATGCATATAGATAAGATAGGGAAAGGGATGGAGAATCTATACTTGTGTTTTCATTAGAGTGAAGAAAGTCCCTCTACCAAGGCAAGTCACTCACTCTCTGCAGTCTATAATTTCAGAGAGTTTCCTAGAACATTGGGAAGTAAAGTGACTTGTCCAGGGTCACACAACTCGTATGTCTCAGAGATAGGACTTAAACTCAGGTCTTCCTGACTTTGAGGATAGCTCTGTATCCACTTTGTCCCCTTATCTTTAAAAATGCTGTGATTTCTAAGTAGAAATACTGAGAATAAAGATAAATGAACTTTTCTGTTATTATAAGTAACAAGAAATTGAGAGTCAGTGTAGAGAGAGTCAGCCAAATCTGGGTTCAAGTCTTAACTTTGAAATATACTAGCTGTATAATCTTGGACTAATTACTTTTCCTCTCAACACTCTGTCTAGGTAACTCTCTATGGCCTTAAGTTGCAGAGAAATTGCTGAAGAGAAATGAGAAAAGAGACAGGAGGGAAGGTAAGAGTGACAGAGAGGAAAGGGAGAAAAGTGGGGAGGAAAGAGAGGTAAAGGAGAAGGAGGGAAGGAGAGAAGAGGGAAGGAAGAAGGGAGAGAAAGAAAGGGGAAGGAAAGAGAGAAAGGGGAAGGAAGGAGGGGGAGAGAGAGGGGTAAGAAGGAAGAGGAGAGAGAGAAGTAGAAGGAGGGAGGGAGAGAAAAATGGAGGTTTTGGAGACAAGGAAGCTGGGGAGAAAGGAAGGAGAGAAGACAGCTAATTCCACAGAAGGAAAACATCCTCTTAAGACTTTCTGACTATATCTATCATCAGAGCTCTTCATCTCTGAGCTACTACTCTGTTCCATAGACAGCGTGGCCAGCTTCACACAAAACTCAGTATGGGAACTCACAAAGTCTAAGGATTAGAAAGTTTGGTCTGTCCCTGAAAATAGCTGTAAATGAACTTTATTAGACTGCAGGAAGATCAAGCCTTCAGGTAAACAGGAACATTTGCCAAGTGGAAATCCCAGCCCTTTGTATATTTAGTAATGAGTGAAGATAAGATTTCTTTTTTGACAGCATGACGGATACAGTCATAAAAAACAATTATGTTGTTGTAACAGAATATACTTTAGGAGCGACCTGATGGTTCAGGCTTCTACCTGAACAGGTTTTTGCTTTTCCAAGATTGAAGGTGCCTTAAAGTCAGCCAACTGTCTAACCCAGGGAAGAGTTTGTATTTCTTTTCAGGTAAGTTAGAGTTAATAGTCCTCAGCCTGCCAATGCCCTGTAGATTTCAATAATCAATTACTTTTTTCAGCATATTTATTTAGTGCATTTTATGGTCACCCAGTTACAGTAAGTAGAGCAGTGCAGCTCCTTTGTGTACTTCCTCAGCAGTGTACTTTCTGAATAGGAAGACTATATGACCATGGACAAGTAATTTAACCTGTCTGAGACTCATGGGATCAGATCTAGAACTGTAAGGGACCTTGCATTTAAGAGGAGAAGAAACTGAGGTTAAGTGTCTTCCTTATTACACCAGGTCGTTATGAAGGAATAGCTTTGGGCACTAAAGCATTATAGAGATGTGAGGTATCTGGTTATTAGTGAAATAAATGTCTGAGCTTCAGTATAATTTCTTGCCGTCCCTTAATTTCTCAAGCAAGCCATTATCGTCTAACTAGTAAAGATTAAGATTCACGAGAAGGCCTGGACTTGAGCAGCCAATCCAACAATGCAACAAAACGGGCATCACCTATAAACAAATATAATGCATGCATAAGAAAGTATAATTAGCCATATTCATTAATTAGGATCCTCCTTGTACTTTGGTAGGGAGAGATAATCATTTCTTAAGACCATCATCTTTGATTATAGATGTCTACAACTGGTACACTGGTAAATGTTTAACAACCGGGTTGGAGAGTAGAGATCATACTTTTAAATTTAAATTGCATTTTTAAGTTTTCTCCATCACTTTATTAAATCCAGACAATTAACCAAACAATAAACCGAGCACTGATTTGTAGCTTTTGCCCTTTTCTTCAAACTCCTCGCAATAAAAACTTAATAATCAGCTCTCAAGCTGAGCCTCAAGCTAGCTCCAGCACATACCTGTTTGTACCCTATAAGAGATGTCAATTGACTCTGAGTCTCTGCTGTGAAGTGACCAGTTCATTCAGGGCTACAATGGAGTAGTGTGAAACTTTAAGTGCATTATCATTTACTCACAGGACACTAATGACCTCAATGAATGCAGAATGTCTTTGAAATTTGAAATAAAATTATTTTGAAATTTGAAATAGAATTAAAGGAACTCTTCATAGTAAGAAAACCAACATTCTAGACATCTTCAATTCCTGGAACCTTTCAGCAGCATAGAATTGTGACAAGAATACAGGGGTCAAAAGGATTTGGGGTCTGAGGAACTGGGATTGACTCCTGGTTCTACCATTTCATACCTGTGTGACCCTGGACAAGTCACTCCTTCATCTGTAAAATTAAAGGGTTGGAAAATGGTTCCTTCTAATGGTCCCTTAGAGCCCAAAATCTAGGCACCTAATTTAACCTTTCTTATGATCAATTGCCTCACCTGTAGAGATTAATAGTATCTTACTTTGCCTGTTTGAAGGCAAGCTGCTAAACCAGATTCCATCATCAGGCCCAGAAATGATTTTCAGGTTCCATCATCATCTCTAAGATCCACAAATAGATGATTTTAGATGATGTTTCTTCTTGACCAAAGAAGTAGAAACAAGAACCTAATTTGTGAAATTTGTTAATTCTTCCTCCATACTATGAGCATCAGTGGGAAAGGGGCACAAAATGTGATATTTCTATAATGAAAAACACCAGGAAATAAAAAAACAATCAATCCAGGGTTTTTGACTGGTTGTGCTGAGATTGACTTTTGTCAGCAGCTGAAACAAATGAATTGATCTCGAATACTCCAGCAGAACTCTGCAGCCATGATCCAGGCAGAACATCCTGAAATCCTCCCTTTACTGACCCGGATTCTTCCCATTTATTGTTTTTCACTAACATGAAAATGTACTTCAATTCATCACAAATCGAAAATAGGGAATTAAAAAGCTAGTCAAGAATTGACTTTACTGTTGTTCGACTGGATGAGTAAATCCTCTAGGATAAATAGCTTGGGGTGGGGGGAGGGGAGCTTTTTAAGCTCTGTAATATACCTTAAGCTTTAGACAGAACTGAAGAGACCCACAAAAAAAAATAAAACAATTCAGAGAGGGATTCTACAGTCTAAATTCTACAATGAGAGGCTCTGCTGCTATCTAGGAAAGAAAAATATTTCCCGACAAAATACCTTTAAGCAGTTTGCCTGGATCTGTAAATATAAAAGGAAGTGCGGAAAATTGAAGCAATTAAGTACCTGAGTAAATTGGGCCCAAAACATCTTTCACCTGAAATACTCAGATAATTGAGAAAAACGTGGGTTTTTGGCTTGACTGTTCTGGAAAATCATATTAATTTTCCACCTCTGTTTTTATATACAGAGGAGGAAAACCAATCAACACTAGATGTCTTAGAACTAGCATGATAGGCAATGTGGTACAAGTGGGACAAGAGGACCTGGGTTTAAATTCTGTCTCTGCCACTTTTGTGTGACTTTAAAGAAGTAACCTAACTCCTTCATGCCTCAGTTTCCCCATCTATAAAATGAAAGCATTGAGGTAAATTACCCTTAAGGACCTTTCTAGCCCTAAAGCTATGACCCTAAGAGTCATAGAAATGGTAGACACCTTAGAGACCATCTAAGCCACTGGGGTAGACTCAAATAGAAGTGAATACCTAAAGCTGCATATTGACTTAGAACACCACAAATTAACAGTATCTATGTTGTATTATGTTTTTATTTATTTTGTTAAATATTTCTCAATTACACTTAGTCTGATTCTTACCTGCCCTTGGGAATTTTGTGACATACAACCTGCCAAGCAGGACTTTGACCCCCATGATGCCTCCGTTTTATAGATGGGTATGGTAAAGTATAGAGAGATTAAATGATCTGCCCAAGGTCGCATAGACAGTGAGTAGCAAAGACACACACAAACCAAGTTTCCTCTTAAAGCCAAGTTCAGCTCTAATACCATTCAGCTATACAATGTGGTCTTAGGGAAATCTAATCAGTGAGAGAAAAGTGACTAGAATCTGTATCTCCCAGCTCCCAATTCAAGACTCTCTCCATTGTCGTATATGGGCAGTAAACTTTAATGTCTTACCAAACTAAATAATAGACCTGGGTTCAAGTTCTAAATGTGTTACTAGTTAACCTCAGGGGGCTCGAAATGGCTCAGTGGATAGAGCACCAGGGCCTGGAGTCAGAAAGACCTGAGTTCAAATCCTGCCTCAAACATTTACTAGCTGTGTGACCCTGAACAAGTCATTTAACCCTGTTTGCCTCAATTTCCTCATCTGTAAAATCAACTGGAGAAGGAAATGACAAACTCCAGGATCTTTACCAGGAAAACCCCAAACAGGGTCACAACAGAACCTACTGCATAACAACAACAACAAAAATCAACCATAGGCAAATCATTCAACCCCTCGGTAACCTAACCTGCAAAATGGGAATGATCATATCTGTAGTGCCTGAAAGGGCTGTTGTGATGACTAAACAAGAAAATCTGTGTAAAGCGCTTTGTAAACCTTAAAGTGCTTTATGAATTATTATTGATGAACAACAACAACAATCAAAACACTGACATACTTTGGCCAAGAGCAAAGACCAGAGAAAGTCACGTAGACCCACTAGCCTAAGATAAAAATTAAATTTCTCTCTATTACACGTGCCACTAGAGCAGTGGTTCTCAACCTTGCTAATGCCAAGACCCCTTAATACTCTTATGTGGGTGTATCTGCATGTGGGCAGACCTGCCTGGAGACGGATAGAGGAGCCGTGTCTCGGTTCCTAAGACCCTTGGAAATATGTGTTTTCTGATGGTCTTAGGCGACCCCTGTGACCCCTGTGAAAGGGTCATTCGACCCCCAAAGGGGTCGCGACCCACAGGTTGAGAACCTCTGCACTAGAACATACCAACAATGCCTCCACATCACTTCTTGCCAATGCAAAGGTGAGAGTGGCCATTACTAATCTGGAAATCCGTACGCCTTGGCTAAGCAGCAGCTGGAGAAACAATAATTTTGTGATCCAAGTGAAAAGACAGATAGAAGACCTAGGAAAGGATGGATAACAGCATGTGCTTTGTCAGTCTGTGATCCTGTGATTATCAGAACAGATGAAGAAATGAGAGGATCTCTTGAAATTCTTCAGTTCTCTAAACATGCATTTATTAAATTCCTATAGTGTGCCCAACAACATGATAGGCAAGGGGGTGGAAATAGATGACGTCCATGACCCTTCCACCCTTGGAAGAACTTGTCTCCTTTCTAAGGAAGTGAACAGTGTGATGTAGAAAGGAGAGCAATGGATTTGGAATCAAGTGACCCAAGTTCAAATCCAGATTCTGCCATTTACTAGCTATATGCCATCAGGCAGGTCCCTTTACTTCTCTGGCTCCTCTCTGAGTAAGGTTTGCAAAATGCTTTATGTAGAATATCTTGTTTAGTCTTCACAACAGCCCTATGAAGTAAGCACTACAGATACAATTATCCCCATTTTACAGATTAGATAACTAAGAGGTTAAATAACTTGCCTATAGTTGTCTTTGTTGCTGTTTATTCATTTCAGTCAAATCTGACTCTTTGTGATCCCATTTGGAGTTTTCTTGGCAAAGATACTGGAGTGGTTTGGCATTTCCTTCTCTAGTTGATTTTACAGATGAGGAAACTGAGGCAAACAGGGTTAAGTGCCTTGCCCAGGATCACATAGCTGCAAGATAAGGAGGTGAGATTAGATGATCTATAAAATCCATTTCAGCTCTAAATTCCACCATCTTAGGAGATACAAGCCTAAAAATCATGAAGCTATTAGAAAATAAAGCAAAACAGTATAGGCATACCTCGTCTAACGCCATTAGCTGGTACCAAGGGAACTCAGCTTTAGACAAAGATTTATTTTAACCAGTTAGACCCGATGTTATAAATACAATAAGCAGGGTTCCCTTATGTTACAATGAAATTTGTTAATAATCCCCACTCAGATACGCTCTGGCTGTGCAGCCATGAGCTAGGAGCTAACCTTGCCCCCAGATAATTCTCCTCTGATCTAGATTGGTAGAGGGAGTTTCCACACCAGGAATTCCCTAAATCAATGAATCACTGTTCTAGTCCTAAAGGTGTATGGGGCAGGAGGGTGGGATATGGGATGTAAAAAATGTTTTTCCAAATGATATTGGTCAGAACAACTTTACAAAAAGCATGCTTGAATTAAGAACAACTCAGATTCATATGATGCTTTAAGGTTAACAATGCATAGCACTCTGAAGTAGTATATTTTTGTCCCCATTTTAGAGATGAACAAACCAATTTTTTTTTTTGGTAAAGAAAAAAAAAACTTTTCCAAGTAAGTATCCAAGTATAAATATTACATGATATTTATAATATATTAAAATAATAAAAGATTTATGTTGAATATAGTATAATATATAATATATTGAAATAATATTACATGTTATCTATAATGATGAATATATAATGGTGTAATGAATGTAATATACAGATAATAGTACATGTAGTAATATAGTAATAATGGGAAATATTAATAGCTAACACTTATAAGACACTTTAAGTATTTCAAAGTCCTTTACAGAAATTGTCTCCTATGATCCTCATAAAAATCTGGTGCTATTATTATCCCCATTTCATAGATGAGGAAACTGAGGCAGACATAGCTTAAGTGACTTGCCCAGGGTCACACAGCTAGTAACTATTCAAGGCCAGATTTGAACCCAGGTTTCCTCATTTCACATCTAGAAGTCTTTCTGGTATTGACTGCAAAATTATCAAGCTAAAGGTACACTCCAGATTCAGAGAAAAGAGAGATCAGAAGCTTGCTTGGAGACGGAAATGTGAAGAACAAGTAACTTGCGATGCCAATGGCAAGAAAGGGGTTAGTACTGAGGTAAAACCCTCGGTACCATCTAAGGCTGATGGACCTCTCCACTCATGTCTGTGGCATCCTTGCGCTTTCAAGAGGAGTTCCTTCATTTCAGAGTATGTCACTCAATAGTGGAAAAGAACACTGGACAATCCGAACTCCTGGGGCTCTCCCATTTCTTAGCTGTGTGACCATAGGCAAGTCACTTAACTTGTCCAAACTTCTAATTCCCTCTTCTGTAAATGGGGGTTATTAATGTCTGCTCTCCCTGACCCACAACACAGTCTTGTAGTAAGGATAAAATGGGACAAAGTGGGTAAAGATTCTTTGAAAGTTGTGAAGCATTGTAAGAGGGGTGTGTCAATCATCCATTTGTATTCTCCCATGCTCCCTCTCACCAACATTTAAAAGAAAAGCAAATCCTTGTGTCAAATATATGTAGTCAAACAAAACAAATGCTTCCCGTCATCCATGCCCATGTAGGTCTCACTCATTCCATATGTTGACTTCATCACCTCCGGCAGATGGTGGAGAACATTGTCAGTTCTCTGGAATCATGCCTACTCTAGTGAATTCCACTAACTGTGATAGATAGCTCTGATACCTTTATGGAGAGAGAACAGTTCTATGACTGAACTGCAGAATCTATCCAAGGAGTAAAATAAATGTGGCCAATTCCTACATGCCTCAATCAATTAATCAAAGGTATAAACAAGGCGTAAAAGAAATCCTCCATGAATTTGGAAGAAGTGAAGTGCTTCAAGTCATTGGATGAAATGAGATGATGCTACATAGGAAATACATTGGGATTCAGTGACAGAAGTAGACACACCCCTGAGTCTAGGTGTGTAATAGAAAGAGATTACAGTAGAAATATTCCAGAAACCGCATTGAGATTCAAGATCCAAAATCTTGAGGAAGCAGATTCCTTGTGCCTTAACAACAGGGCAGCAACTGGGGAGGAAGGACTGAACAAGTTCAGGGCGTGTGTCATGCTTCTCCTTCCACCCCCTGTCATCGCAGAGATGAGAGTCAACCAGTAAAAAATGCATGAGAGGACACATTGGACCCGTGAATAAAAGGGCAGCTCCAGGACTCTACAAGGGGCATGAACCCAGGAGAACTCTGAGGATCTACCTCAGAGGAACTTCACCTCACCCGTCAGGAGAACATCATGAACACTCCACAAAGGGAGAAGAGAACTTCTAAACAACCAGCTACTGTGAGTTGGGCTCACCCCTTTGCCACATGGGCTATCTAAGCTTGAGTCTATTATTCTCTGCATTGTACTTATGGGAAAGCATACCCCAGAATTTGAGAATAATGGTTTTCTACTTAATTAATATTGGGAAGATAGGAGTATACTGGATGAAGGCTTATGAGTGATAGTATTAGAAATGTGCCCCAACTTCTTAGAGTTATCCCAAGGACTCTGAGAAGAGACTACAGTCACCCCCTGGGACCCTAGACTGCCAATAAGAGTAGGTATCAGAGAGAGCAGCCCAGAGCCTATGTTATAATATATATATAATTATAATATTATAATATATTATTATATGTAATATATACACATATGTGTATATGTGTGTGCTTGTATGTATGTGTGTATATATATACACACATACATACATACATGTATATATGTAGTATACATATTCACCCCCAGATTCCCTAGTAACCAGTGGAACATTCACAGAATCCTAGAATGTTTAATCTGGAAGAGACCTCCCATCTAATCCAGTCCACCTTCCTCCTTTCTTTCCCATATGTCCCTTCCTCACCACTCACACAACTATCACCCTACTTCAAACCCTCATCACTTCTCCCATGAACTATTGCCCCTTTTTTGGTATCCCTGCCTCAGACTTCTGCCCCACACCAATCCATCCTCAACTCTGGAAAAGCACAAGTATAACTCTCCCATACAACCCATGCATCCAATAAATTCTAGTAGCTCCCTATTACTTCTGGGATGAGATGCAAAATTCTCTGGCATTTAAATACCTCTTCATTTGCAGCCCCTTCCTCTCTTTCCAGTGTTCTTACACCTTATTTCCCTACATACATTCTTCAATGGGGCCATATTGGCCCATCTGATGTTCTACAACACAAAGCATCCCATTTCCTGTTTAGGTCTTTTATACTGTCCCATATACCTGGAAATACCCTCCTCACCTCCACCTGTTAGAATCCCTGGTTTGCCTTCAAGACCCAGCTCAAGCATTACCTTCTCCATGTAGTCTTTCATGATCCCTCTAGTTGCTGGTGGCCTCTCTCTCAAAACTATGTTGAATTCATTTTTGTTGAATTCATATGTTAGGTATACATTTGCACATATTGTCTCCCTGCTAGAACATAGCAGTTCTCCTTGAGAATAGGTACTGTTTTCACTTTTGTTGCTGTATCCCTAATTTTTTTTTTTGGAGGGGGGAAGGTAGGGCAATTGAGGTTAAGTGACTTGCCCAAGGTCACACGGCTAGTTTTTGTATTAAGTGTCTGAGGCCAGATTTGAACTCAGGTCTTCCTGATTCCAGGGCTGGTGCTCTACTCACTGTGCCATCTAGCCACCCCTTGTATCCCTAATTATTAGCCCACTGCTTGTCACATAATAGACACGTTATAAATTGTTGATGGATGGAAAGGACGCGTGAAATCATAGCATTGAGAGCTTTAAGAAACATTAGAAATTATCTAGTCCAACTCCTTTGTTTTACAGATGAGAAAACTGAGTACCAGAGTGAATAAAGGACTTGACATAGCTAACAAGTGGGAACACCAAGATTCAAACCCAAATCTTCTTTCTCCAAAGTCACTGCACCATTGAAGGTTATACAGCTAGAAACTGGCTGAGTTAAGACTGTAATACACTCAGTGTGGATGCTCAATCTGACTACCCCTACTTTGGCTCTGTGTTCCACCACTTTCAGCCTCCCCAACAGCAGGGAATTCAAGGCATACAATACCACACCAGGTCTACTAGCATCATGATCATTTATCATGTACCAGGCACTGTGCTAAGGCTGGGCATGCAAAGAATGACAAAAACAAGGTCCCTGCCTTCAATAAGCTTACATTTTAACAAGGAGAGACAACATGTAAACAACTATGTACGTACAAGATATATGCAGGATAAATGGGGGGTGATCTCGAAGCTAGGACTCTTTTCCATCATGCAGATCATTGCTAATTCCAGCAAAGTCAACGCACCAGTCATGTTTCGTTTGTCTTATTCCACAAAAGATGTGCCATCCCAGTGTTGAGTCAGCATAATTTCAATATCAGCTTTATCTCAGAGGCTCCCCCAAATAGTCCCACTCCTTCTGGATGAAATCACTTAGGGGAACCCCATAAATCACCACTCACACTCATCCTCCTCAGATTAAATAGGAAATGGCCAGGTCTCTCCAGTACTCACCACTTCAAGACAGCACAATCCGTGTATAAAATGTGGGGAAACTCTTGTGTAGAAAGGCACTTGTAGTGTGTGGGCGGGGAGGGGGTGTAGGTGGGAAGGAGAGAGCACTGGGTCTGGAGTCAGGAGATCTGGATGTTTCCAGTTTTGTCCCTTTCCCTCTTAGACACAGTTTTGCTTATCCATAAAATGAGGAAATTCCTGTCCTTCCTACTCAACAGGCTTAGAGTAAAGGTAGAACTTATTACTATATTATAACTCAAATGAGCCCTACATAAATGTCAGCTCTGATTATGTAACACAAGGATCAGAGATAGGACCTTTCAGGCTTAACCACAAAGCAAGGTAAGCAGCTCCCCCCCACCCAAATGTACTAGGGCGAACAGGAGAGAAGGGGTGGCAAAACCATGCTACTTTTTATGAGTGCGCCTATTTCTGATGGCAGAAAATGCCCTTCTCCATGGCCAACTGATATTTACTTTGTGTGCTTGTGTTGCAGAGAAAGAGCCAAGTCTGGTGGATTGTAAAGCCCAAGGGGTCCAATTTTCAACATTGCCTGCAGCACACAGCTGACTTTCCCCAACTCTGCTCAGCTTGTATGGAGCTGTCCTTTAATTTAGCTCTTCAGAGCTATAAGGAGACTAAAGATCATGGAGCCCAATGCACCCCCATTTTACAAATGGGGAAACTGAGGAGTGAAAAGTCTTGCCCAAGGTCAGACAGCTTTTAGCAACAGAGTTGACCCCGGCACCCAGGTCTCCTGATTCCCAGTCCTGTGTTCTTCCCATGCCAGCACACCACCAGTCATACTCCAGGGAATACGACTTGATCTGCAAAACATCTGAATCCTTATCATTACCAGCCAAGTTATAATGTGTTTCTAACAAAGTTAATCACACCTTGTTTTAAAAATAAATTTATTATCTGTAGTTCACTTATATTTTCATAGTGTCTTTCTCTTTTACATATTTCTGGTGCAAACAATGGGGGCGAGAAATTTGAAATGGTCATTCAGTACAAGTAGGAAGGGTGGGAAGGAAAGAAAAATGAAGTGCTAGCCACAGGACATGCTATCTTTTTTAGGATACTCATGCTTCTGTCTTATTTATATATGGGAAATGACTGTAGCTAATTGTTAAGATCTAAACGCCATTGGGTAAACAAACAAAAGGTGCCTCTCTGGCTCATCTGTGAGACACCAAAGGGCTCTGGGTCCCAGTAGACAATAGATCAAAAGGGAACCCGGCTATTCAAGCAGGGGACAGTAAGATAAAGAATAGTAAACAGGATTTAGAGCCAGAAGCCACCTTAGAAATCATCCAGCCCAATCCCCTGATTTTGCAGAAGAGGAAACTGAGGACAAAGATGACAGCCGTAAAATCCAGCTCTTCTGACGCCACATCCATCTTGTTTTCCACGAGGTCACCCCATCTCTCACATATTCCCTCTGCACTTTACCTCCTAGCTTTCTTTCTGACTCAGCTCAAACCCTCCTTCCTGCAAAAGGCCTTTCCTGGCACTCCCTTCTCCTCCCTCCTTCCCAGTATCTTTCCTCTGGGATTACTGTCCATTTATTCTGTATTTGTCTTATTTGTGCCTCGTTGTTTGCACGGGGTCTCCTCCGTTAAAATGTAAGCTCACTGAGAACAAGGTCTTTGCTATTCTTTCTTGTATACATTCTTCCAGTCTTAGTACAGTGCCTGGTTAAGTACTTAGAAAATATTTGTTTAGGCCAAATAGTGCTGCTCACCTGTAATGGCAGCTACTGGGGAGGCTGAAGAGGGCGCATCACTTGAGTTTGAAAACACAGAGCTACAGTAGGATTAAGAGGGTCGGGTATCCTCCTTTAATCCCAAACAAGGATGGTGAGCCCCCTACAGTGGAGGGCCACCAGAGGAGGAGGGAACTAACCCATGTTTGGAAACAAAGCAGGTCAAAGTTTTTGCACTTATCAGTAATGGGATTGAAGGGTGAGTAGCTACTGTACCTCCAGCCTGGGAAAAATAGGGAGACCCAGTCTGCCCTAAAAAATGCTTGTCGACTGTCAGTTAATCAGTCAATAAGCATTTATTTATTAAGAACCTCCTATGTGATGTAAGAAGGTTTTTACTCGCCTTCAAGGAAGGGAAGAAGCACTTACTATGTGCTAAGTACTTCACAAATATTATCTATTTTGATTGTCACAACAATCCTGAAAGGCAGGTGCAATTATTAAGTTGAGGAAACTGAGGCAGAAAGAGGTTAATGACTTGCCCAGGATCACATAGCTAGGAAGTATGTGAGGTCAAATTTGAACTCAGGTCTTCTTGACTCCAGGCTCAGTGCTCTAGCCACCCGGCCACATAGCTGCCTCTGTAAGTGTAGAAGCAACAAGCCTTAGCCACTGATTGGATAGGATGAGGAGAGAGGAAGAGAAAAGTTGAACTTCATTCCAAGGTTTCAAACATGTGCATTAATGTCTTCAAAAGAAATAGGTTGTTTGGAGGAGACTCATCTTTAAGGGCAAAACCAAAGAAGGCTATATGATATACACTGAGTTTGAGATTCCCATAGGACATTGGGTCCCACAAGCATTTCGTGATAATTGAAGTAGAGTTTGGAAAAGAGACTAGGATTGAATATATTCATGTGGGAATCACCCAGCATTTGGATGATGATTGAACTCTTGGGAAATTATGGAATTGCCAAAAGACAGTGAGAGATTGTGTCCAGTTCTGGAGCTTACAGACACCTTTAAATGCATAAAATAAAACACATGGGATTACAAAGGAAACCAACTATATGGAAATACAATTATCCAAAAAAAAATTTTTTTAACAAGTTCAAAGGCCCTGGATTAAGAACACTTAGTACAAAAGAAGAAAAAGGTCCATTATGGAACTTTGGGACACACCCACACACATACACAGAGTTAGAGGGAATGACATGGGTAGTGATCTGGCAAAGGAAACTGAGAAGAAGCAGCCAAACAGGTAGGTGGAGAACCTGGAGAGAGAGGGGGCAGTTATCATGAAAATCAGCAGAGGTGAGAGTATCCAAGAGATCATCCAAGTGGCCAACAGGGTCAAATGCAGCAGAGGAGTCAAGAAGGATAAGGAGTGAGCAAAATGTTAGCTTTAGCTGAAATGATGCAGTTGGGAGCCAGTTTGGAAAGGGTGAAGAGTAACAGGGCCAAGGAGGGTAGATAGCTTTTTCTATGAGTTTGACTATGGAAGGGTAGAGAGATAAATGATGATAGCTTGAGGGGATGGTAGAGTCAGGTGAAGCTTTTTTTTATTGGTGGGGAAGAGCTGAGTATGTTTGTAAGCAGCAGATAAGCAGGAGATAGGGAATAACTGACCTAGTTCAAAGAAAGGTACAGGAGATAAAGGAAAAATGTTTAGCCACAAAACAGAAGCAAAAGACTTCCATCCCTTGACAGCAAAGGCAAGTAACCAAGTTTGTTCTCCAGTGTGCTGTTAGCATTGGATCGCGAGGTGGCTAAAGGCAGGGGGACAATAGTAGTGAATAGGACAGTCCAGGGGGTGGGGAACCTGCAGCCTCAAGGCCACATGTGGCCTTCTAGGTCCTTGGGTGCGGCCTTTTGATGAGCTCAAGTCTTACAGAACAAATCCTTTTATTAAGGGGATTTGTTCTGTGAAGTCTGGATTCAGTGAAAGAGCCTCACTTGACGGCCACATGTGGCCTTGAGGCCGCAGATCCCTCACTCTTGTATCTAGTCAGCCTAGGACCCCCAGCTGGAGCACACTGGGGTATCTGGGATGATCCTGAGCTCATAGAACTCAACTCTCCCAAGCTGGCACTCCATGCCAACTCCAAAACCTTCAATTTACCCACCTTCTCAGAACAATTGAACACACAGACTTTCCCAAAAAGAAAACCATCTCTAGAGAACTCTGTGCAAATATCATGTTGTGCATTAAAACCAGAAGTTAATTTATGAGACTGGGTACCGAGAGCATCCATCAGCTCAGATTTGTCAAATGGAACTCTTCAATTTGCATTCAACCTTGTGTTTCCACCAAACCACAAGAGAAGGGCCTGAGTAAAGCTATCCTGTATGACGTGTAGAATTCCAGACAGCTTTGTCTTTTATGATCAAGTTGAATAAAAGGGGAAATACAGAATGCAAAGTGATCTTCTACCTCTCTGTTCTTTCCTGGAAAATATTCTGGCATTTCTGAAGTTACTGGTGCCCCTCAGCTATATGTAGCTTTCTGTATAATAATAAAAAATTATCACCAGCATTTGTATAACACTTTAAGGTTTGCAAAGTGCTTTACAAAAATTATCTAATTTTATCCTCACAACAACCCTGGGAGGAAGGTGCTCTTATTATCTCCATGTTACAGGTAAGTAAACTGAGGCTGAGAGGTTGTGACTTTGTCCAGAGTTGCGTAGTTAAATAAATACCCAAAGCAAGATTTGAACTCAGGTCTTCCTGATAGCAGATCCATTCTGTCTACTTCACCACCTGGATGCTTCACATATACACAAATGGGGTTGCCAAACATGCTGCCATTTGTCACAGTCTAGCCCTGAAGGGTTCTGCCAATCAACCAGGAACTCTGCTGTAAAATGTTAAGGAAAACAGTGGAGTCTGGAGCAACAGAGTTCCAGAGAGATGTTTGATGTTGGACAAGCAGAGTGGTCATTGGTGTGTTTTCTGTCAGGGAGTGGATGGCATGGGGTGAGGATGGAAGTGCCATAGGAAGAGTGAAGACAGAGGTAGGATGAGGAGAAATAATGAGATTGAAAGGTCTGAGAGCTACTGGGAAAAATGTAAGTGAAGGATTTTGAATGACTAAGCCCTATTTGGAGATTGGCTGCAACCAAGAGCCCTGAAGTTTGTGAGTGGGATTAAAAGGATGAGTTTTCAGATCCCATTAAGGAAATTATTTTTAGAAACTAGAATCATTGCAGACATTTAGAGCAATTCCTGAACTCTCAGTGCTGGGTGCTGGGTGTATAACAATGCAAATGACCTAAAGAGGACCTCTGAAGGGGAAAGAACGCTGGGCTGGACATAAGGAAGTTTGGGTTCTATTCCCAATCCTGTTTCTAACTAGCTGTGCAGTCTTGGGCAAGTAGCAGCCTCTCTGACCCTTAGTTTCTTCATCTAAAAAATGTGGGAGTTGAACTTAAGCACCTCTAAAATCCCTTCTAGCTCTGATCCTGTTACTAATGCATCTCCACCAATATCTGCAGGATTCTTTTTCAGGAATATTAATGAGAGAAGCAGGATCAGGCTAGGGTCCATGATTGGAAATCCTAGAACTTATCAGAGGCAAATCACAAGGCAAGATTCGATAACTCAGATGCAGGTCACAATCAGGGACTGGTCCATCAGCAGGACAAGATAGACTGGAGTTAATGACCTCTCTGGGCTATCAGCCTTCTTAAACAAAATCATTAAATAACCCAAATCCAGGGCTAGGAGGTAAGGCAGGAGTCACCTGTAAGAGAGGAAAAGACAGCGGCAAGTCAAAGCTGGTCTAGAGGTCAGGACAAGAATATCTTCTGGGAAGCTCACCATAGCCCTGGAATTCACCCATTAGAAGTGTCCTTTGCCTGTGGCCTCTCTTGGATGGGATGATGCCCCCCAGGACCTCCATTTAAGGAGGATGCCCAGACCAACCCTATCTTCTTTTCTCTCCATGTTTCTCCACCGTACCTCTGAACTAAGTGCCTTTGGCGTTCCCATCCTTTTCAGATTTCTTTTGTGTGTTGTCTTCCCCATTAGAATGTAAGCTCCTCGAGGGAAGGCAACAACTTTCTTTCAGCTTATATTTGTATCCCGGGTGATTGGCACAGAGCCCGCCCCACAGTAAGCATTTAATAAATGCTCACTGACTGACCACATGGTGCAAGCAGAGAGAACAAGGGAGAGGAGCTTGCTCAGTGAGCCAGTCACAGCCATATTGTCTGACTTGTAAAGCTCTCAATAAAGCAGAATACAGGGGTTCTATCCTGGCTCCCCCACTGGAGAATAAGACCCTGAACCTCCTCCCTTAGTCTCAGTTTCCTCTCATGTAAAGAGAAAGGATTAAACAATCCGCTCACCAATGTCTCTCAGCTCTGAAAGGCTATGAGTCCTTTGTTAGGCAGACGATGGTGGAATTCACCCATCCAGAGGAAATTTTGAGCCTCTCTTTGGGTTTGGGGTTGGTTTTGTTTGTTTGTCTGTCTGTTTGTTTCCCTGGCCCTGAAAGTTAGAGAATTAGGAATGGAGAGAAAGAACAGAAATAAGAACAGACAAGTAGGACAGTTTTGAAAGTTAAGAGTGGAATGTATTGTTGAAAAATAATCTGTACATTCTAGAGAACTGCAGTTTCATGAGCGATCATGTTTCTCTTCTACTATGTAGGAGCAAACACTCGTTCTGTAGGGTATCTGCATAGTGGTCACTTAATAAATGTTTGTTGTATTCAAGTTCTGGCAGCCAGGTGGCGCAGTGGATGGAGTGCTGGCTTAGAATCAGGAAGACTCATATTCCTGAGTTCAAATGTAGCCTCAGTCACTTACTGGCTGTGTGACCTTGCGCAAGTCACTTAACCCTGTTTACCTCAGTTTCTTCATGTGTAAAGTGAGCTGGAGAAGGAAATGGCAAACTTCCCCAGTATCTTTTCCAAGAAAACTCCAAATGGGGTAACGAAGTGTCAGATGTGACTGAAAAATGACTGAACAACAAAATTCAAATTCAGTATAAAAATTAAGATGTATACAAATAAATGAAGATCAAGGAACTGGGCTGATTGTTTCTAAGAATTTCAGTGACACCTGTCTACACTCAAACTTTGGCTGCCTTTGAGGCAATGAATAGTTCTGGTTATCCAGCTTTCCCAGATACCTGAGTATATACACTGCTATTCAATCTCTATAGCTCCTTTTATTTTAGCCATCTAGGATTGGAACCTTTCTGAAATGTGCCATTTCCCGCTGAATGTAATAGAATTTGTTTCCTCAATGATGCAGGATCATAATTCTGAACATCCAACATTGCCTTGTACTGTAATTCAGGAGATATAGGAGGGAGTCTCTCCTTATATCAAATAGCCCCAAACTTTTGTGTGTTTTAAATTTTTAGCTCCCTTATAAGTAGTCTCTCTGTCTTTTCCGTTGTTGATGTCTGCCTTGCTTCTTGTTAGCATTTCTGATCTGCTCTGGGTCCAGAAATCACCTACCCAAGCTGGTTGGAATAGTCTGTAAAATACAAGTACAGAGATTCTCAGTGGCAGCCTGAGGTCCTCTTCCATAAGTAAAAGATAGGGGATTCTAGCTGCCTTATAGAAGGGAAAGTAATGCCGTGTTGTGAGGAGCCCAGACTGGATTTCAAACTGCACCGAGGAATAGCCTCTGAGAAGAGCCAGGTGCAGATCCTGAATTGAAAGGTGGTGATCAATTGTAAGCTATTTAAGGATGGGCTTTGGTGGCAGGAAGCTGCTAGTCTTATCTAAATTGTCTGACATCATTCTGCGGCAGCAGGGTGACATATACTGCTATTATAAGACCCAGAATTGGAAGTGGTCTCTGGCAGAAGCAAGCCAATCTGGATACACTAGTCCTTGGGGGTCCTAAGGTCCTTCCCTTCCGTATAAGTTTTCTGTGGCTCCTGAAGGCATCTCTTGGCTTGCATGGATGCCAGGGATGTGTCCTAGGAATATATGGGGGCTCTCACATGAGCTCTCTGGGGCACTGCTAGTCTTATATGTCTGGACAGATAGAAATAAACAGCACAGGAATTGATTCAGAATAAATACCGGGGGACTAGATCCATGATGAAATGAAGGCTCAGATTCTGCTATCTGCTGCTTGTCTAAAGCTGAGTCCTTCTCCTTTCCTCTCCCCAGAGGTCTTAGCCTCTAACAAAGGACGGAGGAAGATGCTAATTAATGTAGTAACTCAGACCCTGTCCCATTGGCACCACACCCTTTAATGGTGTTTTTCTATCCATCATATAGTGAGTCATTCTCTTCCAAGTGCTGAATCCGACATCACTGTGTGCCAGCTTCTGCTGCTGACCGTGCTATATAAGCCACCATTAAGGCACCCACTTGATTACAATACTTAGGTCATCCTTGGATGGGGTAGGTGGCCCTGTGGAACTGGTTACTACTGAGTCAGGCAGGACTTCTGGGAATGAGGCCACCCACGACCGTGCCTCCGCAAGGCTTTCTGGTTAGTGCACAGAGGCAGAGGAAACCACAGATCCGAAGAGTGACATCCTGTCTTAATGTGTCCCTTCATTGTCCTCATCACTCTTCCAGAATGATGCATGACTCAGCATCATTACATCAGCACCTTATTGTGCTCAAGTCTGGGGGAGTAGGGGTAATTCTGGTGGACTTTCCTATACATATTTGTTCACATCCAGCCTCAGAACAATGAATGAACATATCCTGAGCTCCCCTGGTACTGAAAGAACTCCACTGGGCATCCTTGGTACCTGTTCATTGGAATCACAGAGCCCTTGGTTTGCCAGCATCCACCTAGAGGGTCACACTTTAAGGATATTTAATCCAACCTCCTCATTCTACAGAGACCAGAGTAAGGTCATGCAGGTACCATGTGGCAAAGAAAGGATTCATATCCAAGAGCTCTCACCCCAAATCTATCCTTCTTTCTGAGCCCATCTGTAGATAGACAAGTTACATCTGGGAATTGGTCCTCTCAAAGAACAATACCCTTTCCAATAGCCACCTGCCATGTTTGCCTCATTATCAGCATGGGATCCCAGCTGCTTTGCAATGTTCATTTTGAACCTTGCTTACTCTGCTCTATATTTAATAATTTGTGAATGTCCTCCCAATAGATGTCAGTGTCTTTGAGGGCATGGTCTCTGTTATATACATAGCTTACATATGTGCCAAGTAAAGTGTCTTGGACATATGGTAACACACAAAGGAGCTGTGACTTCACTGGTAGCAGAACCCCCTCCGACAAAGAAGATTATAACCTAACCATAGGTAAGTCTCAGGGCATCTCTTGATTCTTAGAAAGATTAAGTGACTTGCCAGTGTCAGATGTGGGCTTTGCACATAGTAGGTGTTTAGTTTTTTTTTTAATTGGATTAAATTTAACTCCTCATAATGCTTCCTTTGCCACAGGAAAGGCCTAAAGAATTTAAGGGATTTGCCCCCAAGGTCACACAGGGCACTGGAGCAAAGCTGGGATAATCACAATAATAACTCTAGATTATGTTATATTGTGGTTTCCTTACAATAATCCCATAAAAATCATAGCACAAATTTTACTATGTCCATTTAACAGAGGAGAAAAATTAAGGCTCAGAAAGATAAACTGACTTGCTAGAGGCAGCTAGATGGCAGAGTGGATAAAAGCACTGGACTTGTATTCAAACAGGAAGATCTGAGTTCAAATCTAGCCTCAAATGCTTACTAGTTGTGTGACCCTGGCAAAGTCACTTTACTTCTGTCCACTTAAGTTTTCTAATTTGTAAAGTGGGGATAATAAAAATACCTACCTTCCAGGACTGTTGTGAAGATCAAACGAGAAAATAATTTTCAACAATCACAAGTCATAAGTTTGTGTTGGACCCATGACTCAAAATCTGAACTGCTTCTTTAAGGAAAACTCTACCCCCTCATTTCTACCCAAGATTCTAACACACATACACACACACACACACACACACACACACACACACCTATATCCTCTGCCTTAGACTGTTCAACTTCCATTCACCATATAGTATATACTGGCTTATATTATTATCTAACTGTCCCATGTGTATAAATCTCGTATCTCCTGAAAAAGAAAGATCTGGAGGGCTTAGTGGAACCGCAAGCTCAATCTGAATCAACAGTATGACAAGGAAGTCAGAAAAGAGTAATGTGATCTTAGGCTAATTAAAAGAGACTTATCTTCCAAAAATAAGGACTCAATCCTACTGCTCTGCTCAGACTCTGGTTAGACCACATAGCTGGAACATTATGTCTAGTTCTGGGGCCACGTTGTAGGATGGGCTTTGACAAGCTGAAGAGCATCAGAGTATACTCTGGATGGTTAAGGGGCTTAAGTTTATGCCACATGAGCATTGGTTGAAGGAACTCAGAATATTTAGCCAAGAGAAGACTCATCAAAAACATAATAGCTATCCTTGGGTATCTGAATTCAGGGCTACCTTATAGAAGTGGAAGATTAGATCTGTGTGGTCCTAGAGAAGCAAGGGAAGGAAGTTTAAAAGAGGCAGATTCTGATTCTAACTAAACTTGGGAACAGAGATCTTTCTGGTAAATCTTTCATATCCCCCCAAAGCTCAACAAACGTTTGTTGACTTGGGTCATTCGGTGGTTGCTCATCCTGCTTCATGTCACAGAGACCATTTCTACAGGACTAGTCCATATGCTCTGTTCTAAGATCTCAAAAACTCTTCTTCCTAACCTAGACCTCCTAATCCCTATACAGTAATACTTCTAAAACTTTGTGATCTCAGGACCTCTTTATATGCTTAAAAATTAGGGAGGACTCCAAAGAGCTTTGTTTATGTGGGCCACATCTACTGATATTTCCCATATTAGACATTGAAACATCTTAATAACATTATGAAAATGTTTTTATCTCACAAATATAAGCAGGGAAAGGTCTTGAGGACCCCTGAGGGTCCTTAAACCATTATTTTAGAATTACTTCTATACAGAAACTTTCCCCAGGTGGAAATGATCCTCGGTTACAAGGATTTTATGTTTTTCCTTTGTACCTTTCCTATGCATTTATTTGATTCTATTTTATATTACAGTTTTTTGGATATGTCATATCTTTCCTCCACAATTGCCTAAAAGAGACTGTAGCTTTTAAGAGGGCAGGAATTAAGTCTTATTCATCCTTTCCCCAGAACCTAATATTGTGTTCTAAAAATATGAGGCAATTAGTTGGGTTTATTGTTTTTGTTTCTACTTAATTGAAGAGAAATGAACTGGTCTAGTTCACCTCTGACACTAAATAGCTGTGTGGCCTTGGAGGCAGGAAGGACAATGCTGGTGTAATAAAAGAACATCGTATTTGAAGTCAGAAGATCATGGCTGTTTCATGGCATTCAGAGATGGATGAAGCTTAGAGGTTTTCAAATTCAACGTCCTCATTTTATAGGTGAAAAACTAAGGCTCAGGGAGTAGAGGTGGATTGCCCAAAGTCATACAGATTACAAGGAGTCAAGATTCAAACCCAGCTCTTCTGACTCAAAATCCAGTACATTTTCCACTATATACCACATGAGTTCCAATCATACCTTTGATATTTACCACCTGGATGACCTTGGGCAAATCCCTTGATTTCTTTGGGTTATGGTCTCCCCCATCTCTAAAAAAGAGGGTCGAACACAATCTCGAGGATCCCTTCCAGGTCCAACATTCTTTGATTCAGTTCCAGAGTTGACATCACAGGGACTTTTTTCGATGAGTCAGGAATCCAAAGGTTTCCCAGGCTGTCTAGGTGTTTGTGTATTGCTCACGGATGGAGATCATTTTCTTGACCGCATTTTGTGCCTTTTTTATGGTAGCCCTCTGAGTACTCTGTTTGTTTTGATTTCTCAGCTCCCACAGTTGAATGATGATTTATGTGGCTTTCAGAATAGAAGGGCTGAAAGGCCTAATTGTGCGTGTGGCTTCTTGGGTTGTTTGAGCTTATGAATATTTTAATAGGATTTTGATTCCTTCAAAACAAATATCTAAGAAAACTTTGCCCCGGGAGCAAATTGCATGATTTCCTCCGACAAAACATAACTAAAAGGGGAAAAAGATGAAAAACAAAATTGTCACAATTTTAAAAGCCCCCCAAGAGCTTAGAGTATTCTTACTCTTTACCCATCCTAATATATTATTAGTGTTAGACTTAATCTACCCCCCTAACAACAAGATAACCTTACCCTAAAGCTAAAGCATTTATTCATCTTTGTTAACTCACTTTACGGAATTCACAGTTTACTCGATGGAGAAAATGAAGTGCTGATTCGTTTTTGTAGGACTTTAAGCCTTGAATCTGAGCAACCATCACGGTAGATCACTTCATATGCTACACAGCAACACCTATAGATTGAGTGTGACATTGCAACTCAGCTCTAGTACATAGTGTAAATAGCCAGACAAAAGAGATAAGTCAAGTTCTGGAAAGTGTATATGGATGCAAAGATGAAATTATGGGTGAAACTGGTTCCCATAATGATGGTAACTAACATTTATATGGCACTTTCCAATTATAAAACTCTACATATATATTATCTCATTAGATCCTCATTACAACCCTATGAAGTAAGTAGTTCAAGTATCATAATCCCCATTTTACAGATGAAGCAGCTAGGGCTCAAAGTGGGAGACTTGCCTGAGATGCCGAATCCAGCACATTCAATGGAGTTCAGAGGGGGCATGCTTCCTATGTAGCAATGCTCTGTTGGTTACCAAAACTTTATGGGCTATCCCATCATCATGCTAATACTCCCTGCCTTGCCTTTGCAGAGCATTCACTCAGACAGATGCTATACAGATGCCCTGGCTATGTATGGAACCATTCATTGGAGATTGAATTTCTACTTCCTAACTTGTCCTATTTTGTATTTTGCTGAACTCTGGATTGACCCAGCATGGATGCTGGTTTGTTTTCTCTGATCTAGACTTATACCACTCCTTCTTTTCTCAAGAGGATTCTTTCCTCAGGAACTAGTGATTGCCCTGAATCAGCAGCTTCATCCTTACTCCATCCCACCACATCCCAGGAGCCAAGGATTCTACACAAGCTAATAAGTGACTGACTCAAGGCCAAGAACTCAGATCTCTTAAGTCCACAAGTTCCACTACATAATAAAGCCTTTAAGAAGACAAATTTGATCATGAATGTGAAAGAGCTTTTTATGATATAGCATGATTTATAAATAATTAGTATTATTTTATTAAGACAATCCCATATATGTATTATTTACGTATATATATGTGTATTTTATATATATATGTACATATGTAATACCACAGTTGTTTGTATCAGTTTATTGCTTGTTAATCTGTTAGTTTACCATTTAGATGCATCTTTATATTTGAAAAGTTTAATGCTTTATAAAAGGTTGCAGATTTCCCTCCCCACCACCATTCCATAAAAGCTAGAAGGGACATTTTTGAGCTCCTCTCTTTATGCTGAATCTAACCTTTCATAAGATCTTTCCCATCAGCTCAATGTTCTCGTGTTGTATATACATGATGTCAATCATTTGAATGAAAACTGACAAGTTCAGCCAATTCCAAATACAGGCATACCCCACATAATGTTCTTAATTAGCTCTGGGGAAATACAGTAGGTGAAAAAACGTTATAGGGAGGCAGTTAGTTACATGGAACAATGTTATAAATGGGTCACTGGCTGAATTGTGTCATAGTAGGCTCCTGTGATTTTTATGGGTGGGTTATAACATATAAATTATGTTATTATAAAATGATATTGGTCAGGGTACAATCAGAGTACATTTATTTCCAGATGGCATCTTGAGGATACAGAGTCTGACTTAAATTCCTTGTCTGTAGGAAGGGTACCAAGAATAAAATATGTATACATGTACCGCGTATTAACATAATGACACGCGTATGAATAAACACTGTCTGGCCTTGAATACCGTAATAGTAAAATGTAATATTTTCCCCAGAGCCACTCAGATAATGTTATGATGCCAGAGCCAAAAGATGACAGCATAATTGAACTAATGCCCAAAGGCAATTACTGATTACAATGGATTATTTCTACAAAGAAAGTTGACCAATAGATTAGTTGTCACATAGCAGGCAGATTTGTCCAATCCTGCCATGATTGTTAAAGAGACTGAACTATCCAATATTACAAGTAGATACATAGCATTAAGCCTTAAGCATTTCTCTCGATTCAGGTCTAAAATTTGAAGGATGATGGTACTTTGATGCAGCAACTAACTTTTCTGGGGGCTATTTTTATAGGCTTAGCTATAGGACCAAGGTTCAAACCCCACCTTTAACACGAAGATTCATTTTCCTTGGTTCAAATCTGAGTTCAGACACTGACCCTGGGCAAGCCAGTTACCCCCGTTTGCCTCAGTTTCCTTATCTTAAAATGAGTTAGAGAAGGAAATGTTAAACCATTATAGCATCTTTGCCAAGCAAACCCCGAATGAAACTAATTGACAAGAACACTGAGCTGATGGGAAAGATCTTATGAGAGGTTAGATTGAGCATAAAGAGAGGAGCCCAAAAAATGCCCCTCCTAGCTTGGATAGAAGGGGGGAGGGAAATGTGCAACCTTTTACAAAGCATTAATGACCCAAATGGGGTCACAGAGAGTCAGACACTACTGAAACAAATGAACAACAGCAAAATTTGCATGACCTTGAGCAAATCACTTAACCTCCCTCAGTTTCCTGATCTGTAAAATAAAGATGTTGAGGAAAAAATGGCCTCCAAGGTTCCCTCCACCTCTGGATCTATGATTCTTTGCCTATTGTCTTATGGCATATTTTTCCTTAACATATTTACTCTCTATGTTCAGGCAGAATAAAAACCATGCTATCCCCCCATCAGAACACTTGAGATCTGAGTAATAAAAACCAAGAAGAGATGCAGTTTTCTCTATTCCACTTTTAAAAAAAAACACCAAGGTGATTATTATGAATGCAGAGAGCTTTTGCACATACACAGTAAAGCAACAGCAAAGAATATAGAACTAAATACCTGAAAGCTGTTGGAATGTTTTATTTTATTTGGAAAATTACAAGTTGCAGCACTGCCTTTATGGAAATTTTGCCTAAGGTATCTATATCCATTAGACAGTCTATACTTATTAGCTAATAGCCGAGCTGAATCAAAGTACCACATGATTCTGCTGGCTTGCAATTTCAAAATTGCCTCCAAGCCCCAGAGTGAAGAGACAGACTCATCCATAGGCCATAGATATGGTTTTAACAAATAAGGTCCAGCATTCCTGACTGGACTGACACAAAGTATTTCCCAACCACTACCACAACTTCAACCAGCCTCCCTCCTCCACACATATCCACCCCCCCCAAAAAAAAAAAAACAAAGAAGAAAAGAAAAGAAAAAACAGGGTATAAATATGTCAAGGAAAGAAAGAAAACATGTATACAACAGTCAAAAATTGGCTGCCAATGGAAAGAAACAAGAGAAACGAAGACAATCCCACACATACTTTGCCTGCTACCATGGACCTCTGAATTCAGCGGTTACCATGGTGGGCCCTGGCTGGAAGGCAGACTCTAGAGAGCGAGCTTTGTTTCTGATCTGCCCAAACAGAGAGCCCAGATTCAGTCTGTTGGTTTGTGTACTTTGGGGTAAGCCATCCTCACGCTGAAAGAGCCAAGGGGAGATCATTTTAGCTTGACTTTATCTCATACCTTTGGGTTTCTCTTAGCATCCTGCCCTCCCCCCACTCCTACTCTCCCTCAGGCCTTTCCTTCCCACCCCTAACTCATAAACCTCTTTTCCTCCGTCTATGGACATAGGATATTTGGGAATCTCAAGGGGAGAAATCAATTGGGATTCTCTCCTCAAGCTGAACAAACTGTTAAGAGGAAAGAGACAGGTGCTGTAAACCAATGGGTGGGAGGAGAAATCAAAGTTCAGGCTCTAACTCTTCTCTCTTTCCAATTCCATTCCTCCTGTCCCCCAAAATGTATTCAGAATTTCATGAAATACCTGAGGCAGAGAGCACATCTGATGCCACTTAATTTAATTTTAAAAAAATATGATAATAGTAATTACACTAGAAAAGGGTTAATTACTAATAGGAGTATAGTGTAGTAGGAAGGGTACTGAACTGGGAGTCAAAAGATCTGGGTTCTAATCCTGACTCTGTCACTCAATAAAATATCCTGAGCCCTTGTTTCCTCATTTGTCAAATTATAGTAGTTATAAAGAGGACCAAGTGAGATAACAAATGAGAAAACCCTTTGGAAAGTACAAAGTACTACTAAAATGAATAAATGAAAATGCTTGAATTAAGTTCTTACTGTGTGTCAAGCCCAGGGGATATAAATACAGGATTAAATACAGTTCCTCCCTTCAATGAGTTTATATCCTAAGAGTAGAGAGAAGATATTTAGGGAGCTGACAGCCAGGGAGGGGTATTATGGTCTGGAAAGGTACAAGGAAGATAGAAAGAGCCATGAGGGAATACATTGACAAGCCCTTTCCACTAACTAACTCCTTTTCCTAGTTGTGAAAGGCAGGGAGCTATTAGAAAAGATATTTACTGAGAAGGCTGAACAATGACACTCTCCCTGCAATAGTGCACAGTCTCACCTTGGAGAGAATGAGCTCAGATTCCAAGCAGAAGAGTAGTGAGGGGCTTGTGTAGAGAACCCTGGTGGCCTGAAGAAGTCTTCTGACTTAGACAAACATGGGAGCATAGACCTGGAGCTGGAAGACCTTCACCTCCATCCTCCTTATTTTACAGAGGGGGGCACTGAAGCCCAGGGAGGAGGAGTAGATCTCTCCAATTCACAAGGGCGCCAAGCATCAAGCCCCTGTTCTTCACCTCTAGGGTCAGTATGCTTTCCATTTTACCATGCTGCCCACCTTCAAAGCAGAGTTGGATGGAACCATGGAGGCCATCAAAGCCAACCTTCTCATTTTACAGATGAGGAAACTGAGGTCAGGAGAAGCCAAGTGATCTGCCTGGGATCACACAGCTCGTAATGGTTTGAAACAAGATTTAAATTCAGACCTTCCTGACTCCAAGCCCAATGCTCTATATACCATACCACCTAGCTTATTCTGAGCTCTCATGTCCTTTGCTCCCTTTATGTAGTACTCATGAGATTCCCTTGCTCTCTGTTGAGCTCTATGAATTAGCACCTTTCTGGAACCTATTTCTTACCACTATGAGGGGCCACAATCCATCCTCAAGGGACTATCTGTCCATGTCTATTTGCAAGTACATTCTCTGTTATGGGTCATGCCTAGATGGCTCTGATGGGTTCTCTTGCCAACTCCAGGTGCCAATAGTATTTCTGGTGACTCTGATGGATCTCCTGGTTGCCTGGGCACCTGGCATGGGTACCTTGGAGTACCCATTCATGTAAGATCAGGAAAAATAAATAAATAAAAAATAAACAGATAGCATGTACTCATGAAAACAGATGGTGGTACACATGGTATTTCTGCTGCCATGATTGGATGGAAGACAGGACAGTGGACAGAGACCTCCTCCAAACCCATCTAGCAGCAAATTCACAGCAGTTCTGCATCACCACCAGAAAGGGGGAGAGGAGGACCAACAGAGGAATGGGTGGCTCCTTTGTGGATTCTTTTGTATGTTCCCTCAACTCAGGTCCAGCTCAGCAACTCATGAGCCTTCAGTCCTGCTAGCTTCTCAACCAACCAGAAAATTCTTCATCATCACATAGTACTCAGCTGCTCACAGTGGGAAGAAAATAGGCTGAGTAGATCCTGAAAATCTGGAATTTCGGTTGCCTAGCCATCTTTCTAAAATGTAAATAAACAGGGGTAAAATCATTGCATTAAAAAACACAAACAATGCCAGACTTTTCTTTTTGTTGGTGGTAGCTTTTGATTTTTTGCTTCTTCCCACAAATCTTCCTTATAATAATGATGTATGATTAATAATATCACAACACATTGTTCATGTCTGGCAATGTATGCTTCATTCTGCACCTATAGTCTACTACCTCTCTACCGAGAGGAGGGAAACATGCTTCACCATCACTCCATGGAAGTAAGGATTGATGAGTATTCCCCAATTAAGAGTTCTGTCAATCAATCAACAAACATTTAGCAAGCACTCCCTATGCCTCAGGCACTATGATAAGGTATGGGGATACTAAGGAAGGCAAAAACAGTCTCTGCCCTCATGTACTGATATCTTTCAATATTCTTTTCCTGTACACTATTGAGGTCATTGTATAAATTGTTCCCTTGGTTCTTATAGCACTATGTATCCGTTCATATAAATCTTCCCAAATTTCTCTAAATTTTTCATACACATTGTTTCTTATGTAATCATAATATAACATTATATTCATATACACAATTTGTTCAGCAATTCTCCTTCAAGAGACACACATTTGTAGTTCTTTGCCACCACAAAACATGCTGCTATAAATACATATAGGTGTATATATGTGTTTGTGTATATATATATGATTTTTCCCTTTATCTTTGACATCCATGGGGCATATATCCATAGTGGTATCCCTGCATCAAAGGTTGTATACAGTTAATGACTTTTCTAGTGTAGTTCCAAATTGTTGTCCAGAAGAGTTTTGCCTTGTCTTCTGAAGTGGTATCCATGAAGGTCCATCTCACCATATCCTACTGATTTCTTTGGCAGCTCATCAGACTGGAAGGAACCCAGTCTGTCAGCAAATAGTTATTGACTATTGGTTAGTATATAGAGGGCCATGCTAGGTGCTAAGGAGAAACACAAAAAAAGATGAGATACAGTCCCTAACCTAATAGAACTTAGAGTCTAGTTCCAGAGACAAGGCACATGCATACACCAAGTTAAGCAACAATTCAAAAGTTTGATAATAATAGATGAGATTCCACTAGACAGTACAGAATTAATTATTTGCAAAGTTAATGGATGATACAGACAATCAGTGTTCTAAACATGAAGGAAATCACTTGGGATTGGAATAGAGTAAGAAGATATAAAGAAGATGGAAGGTCTTGAACTGGACCTTGAAGGTTGGGTAAGATTCAAAGAGAGAAAGAGAAAGGAAATTGGCATTCTAAGCCATGGTGGTGGGAAAGCTGTGGATTTTTGAGGATACAATGACTAGCCCAGTGAGGCTGGAGCAGATGATTTGTGAAGGAGGGTGGTGGGATGTAAATGCTTAAGTGACACAAATGAAGGGCGAGTGATGTATGGGAAATGTATTATCCATGGGCAACTCAACAATGAATGGTAATAACTAGAGAAAACATTAGGGTGAGGCTGAAAGTATTTCCACCGAGGGGCCCAAACTAGATACCACTTGAATAGGCAATGATGAATAATGCCTATACATTGGCTTTCAACTGAGAACAATTCAATCCATGGAACAGTGTGGTATAGGAGAAAGAACACTGGATTTGGGTCCTATTACTGTCACTTATCAGATGTGGGACTTTGAATGAGTACTTTAATTTCTCTGAGCCTTCTTTGCAAAATAGGGCTGTTGTGAGTAGGAAATATAGTGGGAAGAATGGTGGATTCAAAATCAAAAGATCTGGGTTTGAATCCTGAGTCGGAGACTAACTGCCTACATTAATCCTGAGCAGGTTATTTCATGTGTCTGAGAGTTTAGGTCTTTGTCTTTTGCTTTTGTTTTGTTTTGGGGTTTTTTGCCTATAAATATGGGAGTTAAGGGGCAACTAGGTGGTGCAGTGGATAGAGCACTGACCCTGGAGTCAGAAAGACCTGAGTTCAAATCTGACCTCAGACTTACCAGCTGTGTGACCATGAGTAAGTCACTTAACCCTGAGTGCCTAAAAAACAAAAAAAATAGGAGTTACGTTTGCCTTTGGAACCCAGTACCTGGCATATGGTACTCACTTAATAAATTCTTATTATGGTCTTCTGACCATCCATGAGATTATATCTTTGAAAGAGCTTTGAAAATCATAAAGTATTATACAGATATTTGTTATTATCAGTAATAATAATAATAATAATAGGGGGTGGCTAGGTGGCACAGTAAATAGAGCACTGGCCCTGGAGTCAGGGAGATCTGAGTTCAAATCCGGCCTCAGACATTAACATGTACTAGCCGTGTGACCTTGGGCAAGTCACTTAACCCTAATTGCCCTGCATTTCCCCCTTCAAAAAAAAAAAAGCAAAAAAACCCCAATAATAATAGTAATAGCCCATCTTTATGTAGTGCTTTCAGGCTTACAGAGTGCTTTATACATTAATTCATTTGATCCTCACAGCAACCCTGAGAGCTAGATCCTATTATTATCCACATTTTCCAAATGAAGAAACTGAGGCACAGGGAGGTTAAGGGGCTTGCCTAATATCACACAGGTAATAAGAATCTGAGATGGGGCTCAAATTTGCCACCGCTACATACCCCAAAAAGAATAAGACATACTGGTGGCCATCCAAGAATTTAACATTCTCATAGGAGGAGGAGAATTAGATATCATGAAACAATCAGAGAATAAGGTAGTATGAAATCAAGGGTACAAGTTAATATAATTAAGTGGTAAGATGGATGGTCCAGAGCAGAGACATCAACTATGAGACCCAAAGGCCAAGTGCCACCCACAACACTCTTGAATGCAGCTCATACCAGATTACAATATAATGGTAAATATTTAACCAAATTACAGCAAAATCTAGATAATACTACATTTTAAAATCAAGTTAATCTGAGGGATCCTTGGTGCTGCTTACTGGCCCCTGTTCCTCTTTCAGGGGCTTGGGTCAGAGAATAGTTGCCACAGTAAACTGGGGTAAAGCTGGGATCAGTGCTGGATGGAGCCTTGATGATGCACTTCGCATAGGATGTGGGACTTGGGATGGACTTTGAGGGAGTGACTGGACTTTGCCTTGGAGTGACCCAGTTTGGGGTTTGGATTTTTATCAGCTCACAAACTGTAGTAACTGCAATCAGTCAGAAAAATGTGTTAATAGTCCTAATGAGGGCTGGCAAGAAAGAGAGAAGGAAAAACAGTTGCTGAAATATGCTCCAATATGGGTGCTCCCTTTCTGGGAAGCCTCAACTCTCTGTTTTGGTAGACACATCAGAATACATGAAACTGTATTAACAAGGTCTAATTTTTTTTTTGAATTGACTAGATTTATGCCCTGTCAAAGCGCTCAAAGAAGGTCAGGTAAGAATAACAATGGATGCTTCCTAAAAGCCTTCATCTGGTGGGGGAAGGGGAGGGACAATGACTTTGCCTCATTTTCTACAGGCTTCTCCCTTCTTATAAAACACCAACACCGTGGGGCCTCTATTCTTAAAGGTATGTCCAGAAGTATTAGCCTGAGAAGTCAGACTTAGGGGTTTAGTTGTAGAAAATGTCTTCCTTATTAAAAGATTTCCATTCTTTGCCTTCCTCCTTTCTATGGTAATCTTAGAAAATCAGTAGTTCAAGGAATCGTTGAAATGCATGTTCTTGGAAAATAGTGGAAAATCTCTTCCACTGAAATATGAGTTTGTGGCTGTTGAGGACACTGTGACTATCTTGCACAAATGGGAACTTTTTGGTGTCCCTTTGCACATTGTTAAATTTTGAAATTGTTATTTATTCATGTACTTCATTCATTCATTCAACAAACAAATATATGAAGTACCTACTATATGCCACACACTAGGCTAGATTCTGGGTATCCAGATATATATATATATATATAGATATAGATATATAGATATATATATATATATATATATAGAGAGAGAGAGAGAGAGAGAGAGAGAGAGAAAGTAAAAAAATTAAGTGGATAGATAGAGAATGGATGAATAGAGGGATGGATAGATGGGTGGATGGATGGATGGATGAACAAAGAATTCCTATCTGATAGGAGTCTGTGTTCTCATGGGGAAGAAGGAGAGCAGGAAACAGTCCTTGTTTCAGCAAAGTTGAAGGTTGCAAGGGGCAAAGACAGACAACAAAATGTAAGGGTCCTTCCTGGTGTAAATGAAGTATTCAGGCTTTGGGTAACTTGTATATATGAAAATGCCACTAGAGATAAGGACCTGCTCCAGAGCACAGACTGCCTTACTATCTTTGTGCTCAGACGCTCATTTTGCATAAGATTCAAAAGGAACCTGAGAAATGTAACTGAAGGGTCACCATCAGTTAGGGTGGGGTTCTTCTGAAGGTTAAGGCAGCAGCTCTCTCTCTCTCTCTCTCTCTCTCTCTCTCTCTCTCTCTCTCTCTCTCTCTCTCTGTCTCTCTCTTCCTATTCCCTTCCCTCTCCTTCTCTCCCTTTCCCACTCCCCACCCCCACTGGGTTTTCCTATCTTACCCAGGATGGACCTTCAGAGCTACTTATGGACTCAATCGCACTATTGGTTGGAAGTGAATTTTCATCTATTCCATTTCCAGTCTGGGCCTGTATAATTCTCCTAAAGTAAGATGGTGGCCCCTGGTATTATAGGTATTTGACACCACATAGGCCAACTCTTTTTTATGTAAGGTTAGACTGGCTAATTGGGTCACTGGCATCTTAGATCTGCTTATACTCTAATATTCTATATGTAGACTATCCTAGCAGTGACTAGAAAAATCAACTAAAAGGATACTTAGGGAAATGATGCATACAGCCAGAGAAGCTCCACCACTACTACCATTGTCTGGTGGACTGAAATATAGGCTCTGCTGAGCCAAAAGCTCAGTATTTCAAATCCATTCATTAATTCATAAAGAGGCTTAGGGGTCTTTTTCCTGCCCATTAAAACAGCCACCATCTTGCACTACCCATAAAGTAACTCTAGTATGCTCTAGTGGGAAGAGCACTCATGCTAGAATTACTTTACATGGTTCCCTTGGCCTCAGTTTCCACAGCTGTGAGATTCAATTCAATCCAAATCCATTCAATAAGAACTTATGCTTGTTGGCACGTGCTATGTGCTGGTACCATGCTGGGCATTGGGGAAATGAATATGCACACACATACACATAAACAAACAAAGTCTCTGCTCTCAAGTAACTCATGTTCTACTAGAAGTATACAACATGTGCAAAAGATAAAAAGGTGCATTCACGATACATACAAAATAAACATAATATAATTTCCAGCATGGGGGGAGGAGAAACATTAACATTTGGGAGAATAATAAAGGCCATGTATAGAGAGTAGAATTTAAACTGAGCCCTAAAGGGAGCTAGGGGTTCCAAGAAATGAAAGTAAAGAGGGAGAGTATGCTAATTATGGGGGACAGTCTGTGAAAAGACATTGAGGTGAAAGATGAATGTTGTGGAAATGGAACTGCAAGAGAATTCATGAAGTAAAGTACGATTAGACCAGACAAGGGTGGCAGGAGTCAGATATATTTTTAAAACTTATTATTTATTTATTTTTAAGATTGTTTAATTTTTAAATTTTGAGCTCCAAATTTTCTCCCTCCCTCCCATCCCCTCCCTTTCACACTGAGAAGGTAAACTACCAATTATATCAATTACACGGGTGGAATCATACAAGATCCTTATCTATATTAGCCATATTTTTTAAAAAGCAAGAAAAAATAATGAAAGAGAAAATTACGCTTCAATTTGCACTCAGAGTTCATCAGTTCTCTCTCTGGAGGTAGACAGCATTTTTTTCATCATGAGTCCTTTGGATCATTATATCGATTAGAGTAGCCAAATCTTTCACGACTGATATCATTATAACATTGATGTTACTGTACACAATGATCTTCTGATTTTTCTTGTCTCACTTTGCACCACATTAAAAACTTTCCACGTTTTTCTGAAGCCACTCCTCTTGTCATTTCTTATAGCACAATAGTACTCCATCACAATCATATACCATAACTTGTTCAGTCAGTCCCCAAGTGATGAGCATCCCCTCAATTTCCAATTCTTTGCCACCATAAAAAGAGCTGCTATATTTTTGTATGTATAAGTCCTTTTCCTTTTTCTTTGATATCTTTGGGATACAAACCTAGCAGTGGTATTGCTGATCAAAGGGTATGCACAATTTTATAACCCTGTGGGTATGGTTCCACTTTGTTCTCCTGAATGTTTGGACCAGTTCACTACTCCACCAGCAGCTCATTAGTGTACCTATTTTCACCTCCTCCCCTCCAGCATTTGCAATTTCTGAGAGGTATGAGGTGATACCTCAGAGTTGTCTTAATTTGTCTTTAATGAAGAGTGATTTTGAGCATTTTTTCATATGATTATAAATACTTTTGATTTCTTTGGAAAACTGATTGTTTATGTCCTTTGACCATTTAATAATTGTGTAATGGCTCTCATTTTTATAAATTTGTCTCAGTTCTATACTCAGTATATATTTGAGAAATGAAGACTTTATCAGAGAAACTTGCTATTAAAACTTTTTATATTCCTTCATTATCTATGGTAATGTAGTTTCCCTGATTATCCCTTTTAGTTAGGTATATTTTTGCCTTTGGTTTGTCTGAGATCATTATTGCTACTCTAAACTTTTTTACTTCAGCTGAAGCATATTAGATTCTGATCAAGTCCTTTATTTTAACTCTGTGTATATCTTTCTGTTTTGTGTGTGCCTCTTGTAAACAACATATTGTTGGATTCTGATTTCTAATTAATTTTGCTATCTGCTTCTGTTTTATGGAGGAGGCTCATCCCATTCACATTCAGAGTTATGATTACTGTGTTATTTCCCTCCATTCCATTTTCTTCTGTTTCTTCCTCTCTTCTCCCTTTCTCTTTTCCCCTCTACCTCCTATTTCTCTATTAGTTAAATTACATTTCTAGACACAATTGAATGTGTATGTGTATGTATTCTCTTTCTGAACCAATTCTGATTAGAGTGAGGTTCAATCATTTTCCACCATCCCCACCCCTGTTTTCCTTCCATTGTAAAAGCTCTTCCTTGCACCCTTCTTTTATGTGAGAAAAATTTCCCCATTCTACCTTTGCTTTCCCCTTCTCCCAGTGTATTACTCTTTCTTATCCTCTCCCCTTTTTTTGGTGATCATTGCAACATGATCAACTCATACCCAGGCCCTCTGTCTATGTAAACTCCTTTTAACTGACCTAATAATGATAAAAGTTCTTAGGAATTACATGTATCATCATGGAATGTAAACAGTTTAACTTTATTGAGTTCCCTTATGATTACTCTTTCATGTTTACCTTTTTTATGCTTCTCTTGAGTCTTGTGTTTGAATGTCAAGTTTTCTATTCAACTCTGATCTTTTCATCAAGAATGCTTGAAAGTCCTCTATTTCAATTAAATATTCATATCCCCCCCCTCAAGGATTACACTCAGTTTTGCTGGGTAGGTGATTCTTTGTTGTAATCCTAACTCCTTTGCCTTTCAGAATATGGTATTCTAAGCCCTCTACTTCTTTAACATGAAAGCTACTAAATTTTGCATGGTCCTAATTGCGGCTCCATGGTATTTGAATTGTTTCTTTTTGGTGGATTAAAGTATTTTCTCTTGGACCTGGGAGCTCTAGAATTTGTCTATAATATTCCTGGAAGTCTTCATTTTGGGATCTCTCTCAGGAGGTGACTGGGGGATTCTTTCAATTTCTAGTTTATTCTCTGAATTTAAGATATCAGGACAGTTTTCTACAATAATTTCTAGAAATGTGATTTCTAGACTCTTTCTTTGATCATGATTTCATGTAGTCTAAGAATTCTTAAATTACTTCTCCTCAAACTATTTTCCAGGTCAGTTGTTTTTTCAATGAGACACTTCACTTATTTTTCTATTTTTTTCATTCTTTTAACTTTGTTTTATTGTTTCTTTGGTGTCTCATGGAGTCATTAACTTCTACTTACCCAATTCTAATTTTTAAGGAATTATTTTCTTCAGTGAGATTTTGTACCTCTTTATCCATTTGGACAATTATACTTTTTAAGGAGTTCTATTTTTTCAGTAAATTTTTGTTCCTTCTTTTCCATTTAGTCAATTCTACTTTTTAAGGAGTTCTCTTTGACGGATTTTTAACGGCTCTTTTGCCATTTGACCAATTCTGTTTTATAAGTTATTATTTTCTTCAGTATTTTTGTGCCTTTTTTTTTTTTACTAAGCTGTTAATTCTCTTTCCATAATTTTCTTGAATTGCTCTTCTTTCTTTTCCCAATTTTTCCTCTATCACCCTTATCTTTTTTTTAAAACTCTTTTGGGAAACCTTGTTGTGTTTGGGTCCAATTATCCATTTTTCTTTGAAACTTTGTTTGTAGCTGTTTTCACACTGTTGTCTTTTTCTAAGTTTATATCTTGGTCTTCCCTGCCTCTGTAGTAGCTTTTTATGATCAAATTCTTTTATTGTTTGCTTGTTTTTCCAGCCAATTTTTTAACTTTGAACTTTATGTTAAAGTTGGACTCTGATCACCTGGGGGCAGGGATGCATTGTCCTAAGCTTCAGCATTCTTCTTGCTGCTATTTTCAGAACTAGTTCTAGAGAGTTGCAAGTTTTTGGTACTTCCAAAGTGATGTGATGCAGGGAGAGGTGTGGTCACTGCTTTCCTCTTATGCTCTCTGGTCTTCAACCAAGAAGGGCTCCTGGTCCCCTGCAGTTGTACACATTAGTACTCCTCTTTGCCTTAGAACTGTGACCAGGGCCCCAGTTCCCTTGCGAATTATCACCAGTGCTCCTCTCCACCCTGGAACTGTGACCCAGAACTGCAAATGGGCAATAGAGTTTTCAGTCGGTACCAGCTGTATACCCAGTGCCAGTAAAGGGTCCCCTGTAAACCCTTTCTGATCAGTTGTCTGGCCCCCTTACTGTCTCTGCTCTGAGAATTTCCAAAGCTGCTGCCATTGCTGCTTATAACCATTGCTACTGAAGTCATATGTTAGGACCCTGGACAGACCCCGCTTTATCACCACCCCCCATCATAGACTTCTCCTGCTGATCTTTTAAGTTTTCTTAAGCTGGAAAAATGTCTCTCTCCAACCTTTTGTTGGTTCTGCTACTCCAAAATTTGATTTGAGGCATTATTGTAAAGTTGTTTGGAGAGGAATGTCAGGAGATTTCAGTTGGGTGGCTGCCCCAATCCATCATCTTGGCTTTCTCTCTACTCGGGAGTCAGATTTTAAAGGTCTTTAAATGCCAAAGATAGAAGTATGCCTTTTATTATAGAGACAATAGTGAGCCACTGAGATTCCTAAAGTAAGGGAATAAGGGACAGATCTATGCTTAAGGAATATCAGCTATGTGCAGCTATGTTGTGGATGGATTAGAAAAAAGTGGATATACATCAAGACTAATTAGAAGATTATTGCAAAAGTAGGTGTAAAGTGATGAGGGCCTAACTTAAAGTGACTGGAGTGTGAGTGGAAAGAAGGAAACAGATACAAGAGATGTTGAGGAATTAGGATCAACAAATCTTGGTGACTAATAGACTATGGGGGAATGAGGGAGAGTGAAGAATCAAATATGGTAATGCCTGGGTTTCAAACCTAGGTAACAAAAAAATATGGCACCCTCAAGTCAAATAAGGAGCTTATGAGAAGGAGTGAGTTTGGGAAAAGGGTAATGAGTTCCATTTTTATGTATTAAGCTTGTGATGTTATGACAAATGAATAAGTCCCTTGAATAATTGGGGATGCAGGACTAGGTGATCTCTATGGCCTCTTCCAGATCTAAAATCCTATAATTGTCCCTAACATCTTGATCCTGTGAATCAGGGTCCATCGCCAAATACCTGCTAGAGTGCATCCTTAAATAATCATGAAAGAGACAATGCTAAAACTCAAGTGAAGCGGTGAGGTCCCTTTTCTAGTGCTAGAAAATATAATAAAGGAAATTTATAGGATTTTCAAATAATGGAGAACAAGAAGGCTTTGAGAAACCTTGGTAATTGGGGGAATAAGATATAGATGTGATAGATTTGGGGTAAGGAGGCATAAACTTTCTCACAGATGGGCAGAAAAGAATACCCAAGATCCTCAAACATTTAAATCAAAACAAAAGTTTAGCTTTTATTCTAGTTCCCTTAGTACAATCCACGGCAGAAAATAGCAACCCCAGCCTTGATTAATTGACTGGTTCATTTTACTCCTGTAAAGAAATGGTCCTTGTATTTCTATGTGTCAGGGTTGCACAATTTTTTTTTTCTAGAGAACATTTGGACAGAAGCTGCAATGATGATGTAAACACAGTGCTGAATGCCAACAGGGGTCATGGCCACCCCCACCCCACCTCTACTCTTGTAGAGACAGGAACTAAAGCTTTGTGAAAATAAAGGGCAAGAAGGATGAGCTGCCTGGCAAAGAGGAGATGGAGAAACAGCATGATATCTGGCTCCTCTGACTGGGGAAACAGAGGCAGATGGAGAGTCAAGAATTCTCCTGCTCAGCTCAGCTCAGCTCACTGGCCATAGGGGAATAATTGCAGGGTAACATTTTGAAGATTCACTGTCATGAAAATGATGTTTTTCGTTTTTTAACCTGGTTCTTCTCATCGTCTTTTTGAGACACCAGCATGCTTTAGCTATCCATGCCCACTCTAGGCAAAAAGGAAAAAAGACTCAAGTTTATTTTAATGTCCACACCTTGTACCCTTAGCCCTCTTAAGGAGCTCCCCATGTCTCAGACTAAATATTCTTTTCACTCTTCTCATCCCTATCACAGCCTACTCTCAGGAGTGGCTGAACACTCTTGGAATGCTCATGAGGGCTGGACTCTCACTGTTGAGTCTTTCGTTACATATGTATATACAAAAAAAGATAGAAGGGAAGTGTAAGTGGAGGGGAGGGGAGAGGAGGGGAAAGGAGGGGATGGAAGAGAAGGGAAAGAGAGGGAAGGGAAAGGAAGGGGAGAGAAGGGAAGGGAAGGAAAAGGGAGAGAGGAAGAGAGAGAAAAAGAGAAAGAGAATGAGAGAGAGAGAGAAAGAGAGAGAGAGAGAGAGAGAGAGAGAGAGAGAGAGAGAGAGAGAGAGAAACTGTATTCCATGTATGGGAGGAAGCCAGTAAAAACCATGGAGATGAGAAATGGAGTCCATATAGAAGAAGGCCAGGCTGACTGTAGAGTGTGTGGAGGGATATACTATGTAATAAGGCTGAAAAGATAGGTTGGGGCCAAGTTGTAAAGGGTTTAAAAGAGGAATTTGTATTTGTTCCCAGAAGACACAGGGAGCCACTGATGTTTTTTGAGTATGGGAATAACATGGTCAGATCTGCAACTTTAGGAAAATCACATTGAAAATCACTTTTGTGAATGAATTGCTGTGGGCAGAAATTTGTGACAGGGAAACCAATTAGGAGACTATTACAATAGATCAGGTGAAAGGTGAAGCAGGCTGGACTAGGGTGGTTGTTATGTGGGTGGAGAGAAGGAAATGAAGATGCAGCACAGGTAGAAATGATAAGATCTGGCAACTGATTAAATATGTCAGATGAGAGTGAGGAGCCAAGGATAACAATGATATTGTGAACAAAGTCACCTGGGGAAAATGGTGGTACCCTTGACAGAAATGGAAAAATCTAGAAGACAGATGGGTTTTGGAGGGAAAGATAACAAGTTCTGCTTTGGACATGTTAGGTTGAAGATTCCTGGGTGGCATTTGATTCAAAAGGGACAACAGGCAGATGAGGAAGCAGGAATGGAGCTTAAGAGAGAAGTTAGGGCTGGATCTGTAGATCTGGATGTCACCTGAAGATAAAGAACTATTAAATCCACAAAACTGATGAGGTCACCAAATGAAGGCATCTGGCAGAAGAAAAAAAAGGAGAAGCAAAACAGGAGCTTGGAATAAACCAAAGGCATTGGAAACTCTTATATGCTTTAAAGAGGGATGCCCAAGCAAGAGATCAGACTCTTCCCTGGGGGCCCACCATTGAGCCATTGGGCTCCCTACCACCACCCCTCTCCCATGGCTTGTCAGGATTTCCAGAAACGAGAGGGCAGAGTCAACAACAGTATTCTCCTGCCAGCCACTGTCCTTGGGGACTTGACCGTCAGCATCTGTCTTTCTGCTCCCGCAAGTGACCTCAAGGCTTAAGGCAACTGACAAATAACTCTTTCTTGCAGGAAGTTCAGGGGCTCCTGTTCTAATATATAAGATAATGGGAAAATCTAAAACATTTCATCTTCCTCAGAAGCAGCCACATCATACTATGGAAAAGGGTCTCATAGGATTTAGAGTTGTAAGAAGTAAAATCAGCTGCTCACAACTTTTCGCTGCTTGAAGTGCATTATCACATTGATGTGATAATTCCTGAGATAAGTAGTCGAAGTATTACCATCATTTCCATTTTAGAGATGAGGAAAGTGAGACTTAGGCCAAATGTGACCACGCAGCCAACAAGCGTCTGACCCAGCGTTCAAACCTGGTACTTCTCGACTCCAGACCCAACAGGTTGTCTCTCCAATGCTCCAGGGTTTCTCTCGAAGGAACCCCTTATTTGGCAGAAAATCCTAATAGTAATAGAATGAGATGATAATAATAGCTTATTTTACAAAACATCTTAAAATTTGCAAAGTTTAATATATTACATATAATATGCGTGTGTATCAATCATTTGTGTCCCCCAACACCTTTGTAAGGGAATTATTATGAGAGGGTTGGGTGACTTAGGGATTAGACTCATGACTTCATTAGTGAAAGGAGCTCCTGGTGAAGAATTTCCTCTACCAGACTTCTGCTACAGGTAGTTATTATTCCCATCTTACAAATCATGAAACTGAGACCAGTGAAGTCACGTGATTTGCCCAAGGTCACACAGGTAGGAAATGAAATAACCAAATGAAAATCCAAGACTTGTGACTCTAAAGCCAGTATTCCTTCTACCACAGTACATTGCCTCAAAGTAAAGGAATCAAGTTCTGGCAGAGTAAATTGAAGCTTTAGCAGGGAAAGGAGGAAGTCGAGAGGGTGCTGAACTAAAATATCCCATCAACAGCCGGGTTGGTAGTAGGGTGTCATAGAGTCATAGGATTTAAAGCTGAAGGAAACCTCAGAAATCATCTAGACCAACCCCTCATTTGACAGTCAAGAAAACAGAGACCCAAAGAGGCAAATTTATTCACCCAAGGGGTAGAGAAGGGTGTCAGTGCTCAACTAGCAACTTCTTCAAATCTGGAAAGCCCTCAAGTTGGAGATTTGGGGGTTACTTATGATTAACTAATTCCTCCCAGTCAGTTTTGTAGCCTTCATCCCAAATTTAATTAAACTCTTATACTCAGTAAAGATAAGGGAGGGGCCTGCACTTTAAACACATGTGCACAAGGCAGCATATTTCAAGTTGAGTGTTCATCCTTAATTATTTCCTGCCTTTGTTGGCCTGTTGTTTCAAGGGGCCTCTTATATTTCTCACTAACCAGCTGTGTGGCCTTAAGCAAGTCACTTAGACTGTATCTTAGCCTCCTTATCTGTAAAATGGGAACCTGCCCTACCTACCTCACCAGATTGTTGTGTGGCTCAGATGATATCACATATATGAAGATGTTTTGAAAAGAATAAATCATTACAGAAAAGTAAGGTTTATGATCATACTGGCTTTACATTGCTCATTTGGGTCTGTCTTGTGGAATAGAACATACTATGAGGGAAAGGAGGATCCATTAAAAATCATAGATCATAACCTTCAAGCGTGCATTTTTTCCAATAGAGGTAAGGTATTATTATTTTATAGACCAAGAAACTGAAACCCAGGAAGGTTAAAAGGTTAAAGTAGTTGAAAGGTTAAAGTAGTTTTTCTAACCAGTGTTATGTGGAAGTGTGTGTGTGTGTGTGTGTGTGTGCGTGCGTGTGTGAGAGAGAGAGTTTGTGTGTGTGTGAGTCTGTGTGTGTATGTGTGTGTGAGAGTCTTTGTGTGTTTGTGTGTGTGTGTGAGTGTGTGTGTGTGTTTGTAAGAAAGACAGAGAGAATAGGAAATCAGGTTTCCCTCCTTCTGGTGCAGTATCTTTTCTGCCAAAACCACATTGTCCCTCCACATTCAGGATTAGCCAGCAAACTGCACATGAACACAAACCATAGGACCAAACAGAACTGTCTCGAGGCTGCAGTACAGTCCAGCACAAGTGGGAACAAGAGGCAAACCTGCTGCCACAGTGGCACTTAGTTCCTTAGATGCCGCTGCTCCTGACTCTGATCTCAGTGGCAGGAGGAATGGGGTGCTGAGGAGATGGTGCTATCCCCCAATAGGTGATTCTCCCTCACAATCTAAAGTGCTTTTGTATCTTTTTTTGGCCTGGTAGCGTGAGAAGAAGTTCATAAGCAATGGGAACCATTAACAGGGCTTGGCTGTTTAAGACAGTCACCTTACTCCCACTAAGCCCAAGGGCCCAGTGCTTAGCCTCTTCCCAGGATACATGGAGGAAGTGTGGTGTCATGGACATAATGCTGGACATGCAAGGAGAAGGCCTCAAACCTCAGGCTTGTTACTGCTATCTATATTAAAAAGGGCTTTATTAGGATCATAGCTCTACAGCTAAAAAGTACCTCAGAGGACAATTAATTTTTTTTAAACTCCTTATTTTATATGTAAATAAACTAAGAACCAAGGGAAGTAAAGCAATTTCTTTAAGAGTCCAAATTGTGAGAGACAGAATTTGAACTCAGTTTCTTTGAACTCCAGTGCCAGTGTTCTTTCTCCATGGTAGCACACTGTCAGTTCTTTGAATTCAAGGACTTTTTTCATTTTTTTCTTTGTATTCTGGATACCTTTGTTTTGAAGAAGGACAACTATTGGGACCCAGTTGAATAGGGGAAAAGAAAGCTGGGCTGCCTTTGGAAATTGTCAGGTTTCTTTAATGACTCCAAGTTTCCCATGAAAGCAAAAGCTCATCTTTTTTATACCAACATTCTACCAATATTGCTGTGTGGCAGGGATATGTTATAGCTTTCTCCAAAGAATCAAAAATTAATATCATAAAAAAGGCAATGGAGACATTCCTGGTGGGTGTGAGGAGTCTGCAAGAAATAATTATAGAGAAACTCTGAAGAAAAAGAGTAAAAAAAAAAAAGGAATTATATGAAGGAATAGTCTGGTCCTGCCTGTATGAAGATGAAAGGTGGATAACCAGAGTGCTTCCATGGTACCCTTACAATGTAAGGAGAAATTGAAGAAGGCCTCTACTACACTGGATGAACTCCCTGTGGCAAACACACGGGAAGGTGTATACCAGAGTAAAACGGAATTTGCAGGCATGAATGGGCTGCTATTTGTACTACTGGAGGGAACTTCAAAATCTATGAGATCACAGATCTATCTCAGTATCCCTGGCCTAGCCCAGGGCTTGAAACAACTTTGGAGCCTGCTAAATGCTTGTGAATTGATTGACCTATAAAATTAGAGGGTTTGACTTATAACCAGGGGTTCTCGAACTGGGGTCTGTCAGCTTGTTTCTTTAATCATTTGGTAACTGTATTTCAATATAATTGGTTTCCTTTGTAATCCTGTGTATGTTATTTTTATGCATTTCACAATATTATTCTGAGTAGGGATCTATAGACTTGACTTTACCAAGCTGCCAAAAAGGTTCAAGACACAAAAAAAGGTAAAACAAACTTCTGTACTCAATAGCCTCTACGTTCTATGATCTTGGGAATTGCATTGGTGAAGGGATACCAAAATTATGAGTTCAGTAGCACTTCTTGGATCTGTGATTTCATTAGTGTATTTCTGTCACCAATAAAAAATGTGACCTCTTAGTAGACAGTCTCCAAAACCAAATATTACCCAGACTGGTAGGCAAGCCAGTCTTGCTGAATCAAGCATCCTAAGAGAAAGACAAGAAAGTCAGACAATCACCACCACCTTGGCGACCATCTCCCCTCAGACCCTGATGGAGGTAGTCCAGGACACTGAGCCCAAGAGCTTTGGAAACAGCAACGCTTCTAGCCTAGTGCCCTCAACCACCATCAGCCATCATTCTGGGAAGCAGTCCTTGTGGAAATGCAATCTGGCAACTATTCCTACAAAAGCTGCAGCCAAGCTATTAAAGACCTAGAAAAGAAAGTTCTTACCACCAAAGTCCTTGGCACTGACAAACAGTTCAACGTCAGAAACTGATAGAATGATATTCAAGAAGAGGCATTAATGTCTGCTTTGCTATGGTACCCTAAGGAGCATGGGACCTTTCCATTTGACTTGAATATGAAACCTTCCATTATTAGTGAACTTGAGGGCACTCTATTTTCATTATCCCTTTGTATCTCATGGTAAGTGTTTAATAAATGCTTTATCCATTCATTTATTCATCACTATAGTAGGAAAAAGAAAGCACAATTTAGTATCCTGTCTTGAGATGATGAGTCTTTTAAAACATATCCAAGTCCTTGGTTGACAGAAGCAGTGATGGGGTTTTCCAGCTTGGTGGGACCATCCAGGACTTCCTTGTGCTGGTCTAGCCTTGGAGAGCCCACTGTGACCTTTACACCCTATTGAGGCATCTACTTTAATGGATGTAGGGGTCAGATGAATTCCTCAGAAATGCATACAAGGCAGACCTACAAGTGAGGTGTGAGGGGGAAAAGATGAGAAACAGAGAAGGGGAAGTATAGGACTGATGTAAATCAGAGTTGATGAAGCTGATTGAGGCAAGATTGAGAAAGTCATTACTGAAGGGAATGGGGATGTACAGAAGTGACAGGAAGATGCCAAAGGGGAGGAGGAGGAAATATCAATTTGTAAGTGTAGAGTTGGAGCTGGAGCCTACGGAATAGAGGTGGATGGAGAGAAGCATAGGAGCACTCTAGCATAAATGCCATGGAATAAAGAGAAAGTGCAGGTGGCATGATGATGATTGGGGGCCACCATAAATGAGGAGGGATATGGGAGTGGGAGGATCAGTCTGTCTTCTCAAGGCTTTCCATGATAAAGGTCAGCCTATCTTCTCAGGGACTCCAGGTTATCTCAGGCATCTGTTCTGGTTTGGAAAACCAGACCAAGGCTTGAGACCTCCATGTTTAATCTGAAGGCAGAGTGAGAGGGCCATCTAGTGTCTGGGGCTCAAAGGGTGAGGCAGAAGGAGCTGTTTCAAGGAAGGGCGCCATCTGGGGTCTTGGGGGTAGAACACAAAGGGAGGTCACCTGTCTTCTAGTGGGATGGAAGGATGGATAGATGGATGGGGAAAATCCAGGTGGACTGGAAGCAGAGAATGGGACTTGGCTGACAGGCAGAAGGAATAGGCTGGGATTTGGGGCTGACAGTCAGGCAAAGGGAGGGGCCTGGCTTGTCTGGAAGTGGGTGGGGGAGGCAAAGAGAGAGAGCCATCTGGTGTCTGGAGGTGGAAGACAGAGAGAGTGTCTGGTGTCTGGGAAATGGGAAGGGTGTCGGTGAGATGAAAGGAGGGGGGGGGGAGAGACAGTAGGGGGAGGGGGTCTGGGACGAAGAGGAACTGCTTGCCCCTGTTTCATCCACCTCCAGCACTTTGACTGAAAGTCTTTCCCAAGAAACTGAACCAGAGCCTCCGCTTTCTTAGATAATGAGACCGTGGGCATTGTGGATTTGGTTTTTTCTTTTCTTATCTCCTTTTACCCCCCAATTCATGACGGGGAGATCGATGCAACTGAAGAGGGCATCAGAACTGGGTCCTATCGGGACTTCCCCTTCATCTTCATTATCCTCATCATTGTTTTAAGACTTGACAATCTATCCAGCTCCTGACATCATTCTTTCCCGGTTCAGGGGAAGGTGGGGGCGAGGAAGATACGGGGAGGGAGGGTTGAGTAAGAAGGCAGGGATGTCGCATTGCTACGGACAGAAGCTGTGAGGGATCCCGGCGGCTTTAAATCAACCTTTGCGCAATCCGATGGGCCACTCCAAGCTGGGTCCCCTTCCTGTCCTCTCCTAGGCAGGAGGAGAAGGAAAGGCAATGTAGAAGGAGCAGTTCAGCGTTACAGTCGTGCTCTTTCCAGATACCGGAGAGTCTGGGCTGGGCAACCGAATTGAAACTGCATCCTGCTCAACCCCGACCTTTTCCCCTCCCACCCAGACCCTCTGCTTTCTCTAACTTCTGACTTGAGATAAGACTAATTTTCAACTCTTGGCTTTCAAGCGTTCTCTCTCTCTCTCTCTCTCTCTCTCTCTCTCTCTTTCTCTCTCAAAAAAAAAAAATTAAAAGCCAACCCTCTATGTTGTCGATTTGGGGTTTTTCCACGTGCATTTATGATTTGCATTTAATTAATTCCTCCTCTGTGTTTCCTTGCCTGTTGCTCTCTGGCTGACTGCTTTGTATATATGGAAAGCCGGCTAATGAGGAGGTTCCCCCGGATTCTAGACTTCACTCCTTCACTGCCGGGCTCGCGAACGTAGTGGCCAGTGGGGGAAAAGCGATCTAGTAGTGTGTTTATTAATTAATTCAATTATTTATTTGTAAAGTTGGGGGTGGGGTGGGGGAGCGGGGGTGGAGAAAAGGAGGGGAAGGGAAGAGAGAGACGTGCCAGGGCGGGGGAGGGTGATCAAAAGGTGTGCAATATTCCGCACAGACAGGATCACTTCTTATTCCCTGGCACTATTTAATCATATTACATCAACACGTGCTGCGCCAGGTAACCACATCAAACGACCCTACCTTCTTTGGGATATAACGTTATATCTTTCTTGTATCTATTTTCACGAGTTGAGTACACACACACACACACACACACACACACACTGCAAAAAGTTAAAACCCCGACTTGTCAGCTGGGGTCTGTCTGGAGCTAACCCGGGAACTTTTAGTACAGATCCGTCCTTTACTTGATAAAGTTGGAAGGTGTTTTCCAACAGCCCAAGGCCTGATCAGATCTCTTCCTGAGTCGTGGGATAGGGGGACCAGGCTTTGTACTTTGTAAAGATCTGAATGGAGGGGACTATGAAAAGAAAAACCGTGTAGAGGGATGAGGAAAGAACTTGTGTCCCATTTGGAAATACCATAATAAGAGTCTTGACTTCCACCACCACCCCCTCCTCAAAGATTATTACAATGGAATATTTCATAGACTTACCCAACATACGGCATTACCGAGGGAGTTAAAATTTCAGGGTTTGGGGGAGCTTTATTTACTTTCTTCTCCCCATCTCAGACATTTGGATTCTCTTTTTGTCTCATTTCTTTCAGGGTACCTGATTATTTCTTAGTTTATAGCTCTATCTCTCATATGCACCCCTACCACGCTTCTCCAACCCTGAAGCTCCTTCCACCCCAGTAGATTATTTTTTTTAAAGAAGAAATCAAAAATGCCATGTTCTTCAAATGGCACACTTAAAAATCCCATGTTTTTCTGATTTAAATGGAACTTTCTCTGAAATCAACGTGGAGGTACATGGTATTGCCTCTGTAAAGATTCAGAGATGTAAGGCCAATGCTGCTGGTTTGGGAGTTGTTTCTTGTAAAGGGACATGACTGTTTCTTAGAGAAAATGCTTTTGAATTGAGCCTCCTCCTGCCCGCCCCCGACCCCCACTCCGGTTCCCAGCGACCTGGTTGTCTCTAGTCACCTTAGGTGTGGAAAATAATTTTGGGAGCCTAAATAAAGACATCGCTCCACAACTCTGAAGAGAGCCCTGAATTTAACATTAAGCTCGTCCCATTGCCCTGCACTTTGCTCGGATCGATCTGTGGGGCTGTTTGCGAAGCTCTACCATAAGATTTCTGTCCTTCAAGAGGAAATGACTCTCTTCCCACATCGCTTCCCTCCCCCTCAACCTCATATTCTCTTCTTCTTGGAGCTGGGGGAGGGGGGTCCAGTCCCCTAATACCTCTCAGCTTGAACACACCACTTTAGTCTGGGCACTGGGAGTACGATCTGGTCCCAGGGTATCTGTTCTCTCACTCTCCTCTTCTGCAAGGTTTGAAGAGGTCTACATCTATTTCAACTTTGATCGTGTTTCAAGCATTTTCTGCCCAGTTAAAGTATTTCAAGTAACAGTCCTTTCAGACATTGCCATAATTACTCACCCCCCCCCCCCAACACACTCACATTTCTAAGTCCACAGCTAACCTTAGTCTACCTCCAAGGATGCTTGCTTCAGTGGCCAAAGCCTCTTCCCTCTGTGTAAAGAGAGCTGATATTGTTTCTTTTGAGAGAGAGAGAGAGAGAGAGAGAGAGAGAGAGAGAGAGAGAGAGAGAGAAAGAGAGAGAAAGAGAGAGAGAGAGCTTGCTTTCCTGATAGAGTCACTAAAAGGGATTTGTAGAAATCGGTGTTGCACTCATGGGTTTAATTGAACATTTGTCTGATGATCAAGGTTTGACTGGGAGTGGGGGGCGAGGGGAATGAGATAGAAGAAAGAATGGAACTGTCTTTAAAAAGTGCACTCCTATCAAACTTCCTAAAAGGTTGTCTAAAAGAAGCATCTATTATTTTGCTTGGCAAATTTACCTTTCCCAAGAAAGTTTAAGAAGAAAAACCATGTAATTTATGTTATCCTAATAAATCAGATTCTACCTTGCTGCTATACAATACACTTTGTGTTCTCCCCCTCCCCCTTTCTTTTTTTCTCCCCCCCATCCCCCCACCCGCCCCAGCCTTCAGGTGAAAGTGCGGCGGCAGCAGCAGCAGCAGCAAGCTGCAGCAGCAGCAACAGAAGAAACATTTTGTTGCCTTTTTGAGGGTTAAATCAGAAGACAGGCTGTCTCGCCTCGGCCAATCAGATGTGGTCCCTGCCAGCTATAATATAGTGCTAAAGGCAGGCTTCTCTCACAAGCGTTTCTAGGCTTGCTACCATTAAAATCAGACTCTTTTTGTCTTTTGATTGCCGTCTCGCGACCCAACTCCGATGTGTTCCGTTATCAGCGACCGGCAGCCTGCCATTTCAGCACCTGTCTCGATAGGGATCGGTGGATAGTTGAAGGAACCAGCAAGGAATCAAAGGCTTATTGAGAGAGAGAAAAGGCGAAAAGAGAAAAGGAAAGAGAAGAGAGGGAGGAAGGGAGGAGAGAGAGAGAGAGGGAGAGGGAGAGGAAGAGAGAGAGAGAGAGAGAGAGAGAGAGAGAGAGAGAGAGAGAGAAAGAGAGAGAGAGAGAGACCTAGGGAGACAGCCTGAGATAGACACGCGCACAGGCGCGCACACACATATACACATACACACACACATCTATACACACACACCAAGGAAGCTTTGAAGTAACTGGATTCAATGGACGAGATGCTGCTACTGACGAGATTTCTGCTGGTGGTCCTCGTCTCTTCTCTCTTGATGTCCTCGGGGCTGGCGTGCGGACCTGGCAGGGGATTTGGGAAGAGGCGGCACCCCAAGAAGCTGACCCCCTTAGCCTACAAGCAGTTTATCCCCAATGTGGCGGAAAAGACCCTAGGGGCTAGTGGAAGATACGAAGGGAAGATCTCCAGAAACTCCGAGCGATTTAAAGAACTCACCCCCAATTACAATCCTGACATTATATTTAAGGATGAAGAGAACACCGGAGCGGACCGGCTGATGACTCAGGTAGAAACCCATCCATCCATGTGTGGCGTTTAATATGTTTCTTTGAAAGGCAAGGAAAACGTGAAAGAAAGCGCTCACAGAATGAGCCTCTGTCCTTTTTTCTTCTTCTTCTCAATTTTAAGATAATATCCCTTTCCCTCCTTACCCAACTACCCCATCACCCTTCCTCTTTCTCAAAGAATCCATATTATAAGTCCAGCTAGAGAAGTTTGGGGGTAGGAATGGGGGTGGGGAGAGTGGCAGTTGAGCTCGGGTTTTATGTCATTGATTTGATTTCTGTGTTATTGGTCTCCTACTCCCTATCCTGTCTCAGCCCTGTCATGCAACTTGCTAGAGAAAGCTCAGCTTTTAGGGCATTCGGCTCCTTGAGACTGCCCTTGTTGCTTGGGGAGGAAAGGAGGGGGAGAGGGAATAGAAATCAGAAGGATGGGAGAAGGGGGAATCTGCCACCCCCAATATACAGTGACCACCACATCATGATTACTGTCTCTTTGAGTATTAGCTCTTAAGACACTTTTTTCTATCTCTTTTTTTATTTCCTTTCTCACCCCCACTCTTCCCACATCCCAAATAAATTCTTAATTCGGCAAACCAGGGAAGCTGTTCTGACAAAAGACAGTGTGGCTTCAGCCACAGCTATTGCTCTCCCATTTCTGTATTATGTAGCTTGTATTGCAATACCATCTTTTGCAATTGTGCCCATCGGAGTGTGAATATATTGATATTTCTTTAAGGATGCTCTCTTTCTCCCGTCGCCCGTGGTACCTTAGGGGAGGGACTTATAACTTATTAGCATTGCATCACTCTCTTTTAAATCAGATTGCTCAAGAATTACAACCGAATAAATATTGGGTGGGGGATGGGGAAAGGGAATAGTGGAAAGATGGAATGCAAAACTATCTTAGGCTTGTTATTTATTTTATTTTTAAAAAGAAAAAGAAAGGAAGAAACCTCAAAACAAACGTTCCCTTCGTACCTCCTTTCCCACATTGAGATGTCTGAGAAGCAAATTCGACCGCCAGTCACGGAGTTTCTGAAACTCCATAGATCTAGCAAGCTGGAAATGGTTTTCCTTGCAAATATAGGTCAATATCATTTTTATTGCCCTATTAAAATATTTAAGTCCCACCTTTGGTGCTAGTAACGCAATGAGGTTGGAGGAGCCGCACTAGTGGGGGTGGAAAGTTGGGGGGGTCGGAGTTGGTAATGATCTCTCCCCCCCATCCCTATTCAATCCTTCAAGCCCTTGGTTTATTGAGGGGTAGGAAAAAGACTGCCCTGAAAGATGACTATTTTAGGGGTGTCCTTGTCAGGCTCTCTTCCTCATCTGCTCTCGACCACCTTAAATCTTACCTAGAGCGTTGACGCGGGCTCTTGTAGGCAGATAAAAGCGTGAGCCTCAATTATGTACAGGCCACAGTGTGCAGGTTGAGTGCAGCGTGGTGGACTGAGTTTGCCAGCTTGGTTGGGCAGGAGCTTCCACTCTCTCCACCCCATCCCCAACCTCTGTCCCCAGCCTGCCTCTGGCTGCTCATAAACCCGCTGGGGGCGGGGGGCTGGGGTGGGGTGAGATGGCTAAGGATCGGAGGTAGGATGGGGTGGGGGTGGGGGGCGGAGGGACGGCTGGAGATTCCTGGCTCTGAACACTATTAACAGTTGCTCTTGTTTGTGGAAGACCGACTGACAGACAGCCCGAGAGCCCGTTTCACCCATCCTTGGCCCCCACCACCCACCAGACCTCAGTTCCCCCTGCTTACAGTCCTCAGTCATCGCAGCCTTTTTGAAAAGCTGCAAGGCAGCGGAGCTGTGCGCCAAGTCAGACGCATTTTCAGCTCCACTTACTCCTCCTTTATCGATCGCCACGGCTAGGGTTTCAGCTTGTATCCTTTCTAATACGACAGAGGCTGGGGCTGCTACTGCTGCTGCTGCCGCCGCTGCCGCCGCCGCCGCCGCCGCCGCCGCCGCCGCCGTCACGGGTCCAGATTCTCCTAAACCCGAAGCAAAGAAACCCTTCCCCTCCCTTAAAAGATCACGCCCGCGAATTAGCTGCATAACTAGGACGATGGTGAAGATAAGAATAATACTATAATGATAATAATTAAATAAAGCTGCTGGGGGAGGGGGCTGACTAGGCGAGGGTTGAGGAGGAGCAGGCAGCGGCTGCGGCAGGAGGAGGAGGAGGAGAAGGTAGGAGGGGTGTGGTGATGATGTTTTAAAGGGCTGGGTGGATAGCTGGAGAGGAAGCTCCGAACCAGTGCTACTAATAGCGTGTCTCCTCTCTGTTTCACTCCTCTCCGGCCTTCCATTCTGTCCTTCCCCTTCTGTCCTCTTGTGTTGTCCCTCTCCTGAATCTTGGTCTTCTCTCCCTTTCACTAACTCTGCTTCCCCCCCACCCCCCGCCCTCAACCATTCCCTGGTCTACCTCTGCCTCTCCTTCCCCACCCCCTTAACTGCTCACCCTTCCCAGGGAATTCAGCGGCGTGCCTGCTACAGGGTTGACCACTCTCGCTGCCATTGGCTGGCAGCATTTGAACTTCTGACCTTCTGTCAACTTCCCTCAGACGAACGAAACGAAAACAAATAAGTCCCCCCCTTCCCTTACACACACACGCACACCCGAGCTTTGGCTATTCCTGTTCACGACACAAAAGGTGGGGGGAGGGGGCAAGAGCCTGAAGGATTGCTGGAGTGAAGGGAACTCAAGTCCCCGTAACACAGCCCTAAAAAGACGCAAGGTAGTGGGAAGAAGGAAGAGCTGAGGAATCAGTCCAGTCACTTGGCGTCTCTCTCCCACCCTACCCCCATTTCTAACATTCTGTTCTTCGGGCCCCCCAGATGAAAAGTGTGATGGAAGGAGTCGTTGTTGTTGGGGTGCAGTTGGGAGAAACAATATCCTGTTGATCTAGAAGATAGCGAGATGGAGGTGGGGAGATGGGAGGGCTGAAGTGATGAGTTTCTCTGCTCAGACTTGTCTTCTGTACTGGGGTTCAGCAGGCAATCTCCTTAAGTTAGACCAAACACTCCAGTGTGTGTGAGTGTGTGTGTGTGTGTCGGCTGCTTCACAAGTTCCTCAACCATGGCGAGATCTTCCCCAGTGGAACTTTCAGAGCCGTTCCTGAACGCATTAGCTACTGGTTAATATTAACTCTAGGGAAGGGGGAAACGCAGACGGACACACATGTACAGGCTCAGGCAGGTCAGCTCCCCAGTCTTAGAGTGACAATGGTCTGAAAGGGAGATGATGGGGAGCTAGTAAGGAAGCCGGATCTGGTTGGAGGGTGAAGCAGGGAAGTGGCCTGAAATTGACGCATTTAGGAAATGTCCTGTCTGCTTTGCAACCAAGTTAGGGAAAGGGAATGTTGAAATTTGGGGGGGGGAGGGGCTTTGATGGGGAAGGGGTGTTTTTTACTAGTTAAGGAAGACAGGAGACGTATGTAGGTTATGATTTGGGGGTTTGTGGATCTTTTGCAGTTTAGTGTCCCCCTCAATATAGGAAACCCACAAAGTTGTTTACAGTGACAGTTACCTGCTAAGTGTTTCCTCCGAGCATTCATTTGTGTAGTGGGAGGTTAGGCACTTGGCAGAGAGCTGGGGCGTGTTGAACAACTTTGCCTCAGCTGACACAAAAGCTCGAGCTGAGGCGGCCCTGCTGGGCTTCACGGTGAGTGAACAGAATTGGGCTTGATTCGTGGCACACGACCCAGTGAATTAATAAATTGTCTGAGCTTCACGGCTTTTGACTTCGACAATCCAGCTCAGCCAGTATAGAGTGTGAGTCCTTCAGCCAGCAGCAGCAGGAGGAGGAGGAGGAGGAAAAGGAGGAGGAGGAGAAGGAGGAGGAGGAGGAGGAGGAGGAGGAGGAGGAGGAAGAGGAGGTGGTGGTGGTACTTCCCCTTTTGCCAGAAAGACTTAAGAGGATGGGGGGGGGGGGCTCGTGCCATTCGCCCCCCCTCCCCCGTCTCACCACCACTGTCTCCATCTACATTCCCCACTCCACACCCCGAGCCTTCGCCTCTCCGCTTGTCTCCTTGCGCATATTTCACATTTCCGAATGGCCCAGCTTAAGTTAGAGATCCCGATCCCGGAGTGGGACCCTAGATTGACCCTGGGCTGTTTAAAAGCTTCACTGTCCGGTGGGGATCGAGGCTGTAAAGCGCGTTGGGAAGGACCCCGCTTTGGGAAGAGAAGCCATGCGTGGGTATGTGTGTTTGTGTATGTGCGCACGTGCACCCGTGACTGCGGGACGGCCTTACTCTCCCAGCTATAAATCCACCCTTGTTTCAACCGCTGGTCTTCCACATAAAGTGCGTGTCAAACTCGTGGTGACCTCACTCAAACTCTCCTTCTATTAAAAAAAAATATTCCCTAGCAGCTTCAGAATCCTGTGAGGACTAGCCTGTTTTTCCCCCTGCCGCTTCTTGTTTTTTGTTGTATATTTAACTCCCACAACTATATAACCGTTTTTATTGCTGCCAAATACAGAGAACTTTTCCTGTTAAGCTATCATGTCAAGTTCCCTCGAAAACTGTGGAGTAGGAATAATACATAAGAGTTCCCATTTCCTTCCACCTTCACCCCCCCCCACTCCCACCCCCACCGTACACTTCAGCCTCCACCCGCAGCTACCTCCCTGCCCTCCCTCCCCAAAGACTTTCTAACAAGCTGTTGAAAAACGGTCCTTTGTGGTGGGCGATTTTACATATTGGTAACCTCTTTGGGGAGAGTTGTCTGGGAGAAGGTCAAGCATGCTCTCTAGTCTTGGAAGAAGTTAACAGCAAACAGCCCTGGCAATCACAGAGGACCAGTCCAGGCCCCTTGGCTAAAATCACCTCTCGTTTTCCCACTGTCTCTGCTTCTGTCCATCCTTCATGGTTTCTGACTCTGGCTAGAAAAGAGATACCCTATCTTATATCTCCTGGAGACACAAAATTCACTGTCACCACTCCCTCTCAAAACTCCCAACCATTATCCTCCATCACCAACTTCTTTTTTAATCTTTCCCATTCATTCAGCTAAATTTTCCCACAGCATTCTTTAAGATATAGTTCTGGCCTCACTGAAGGAAGTAAAGTTGGTAAAGTTACCTGGGAAGTCCAGTCCCCATACCCAAAAATGTTTTTCAATTTTCCTCTAGAACTCTGAACCAGGTCAAAACCACTATAACAGTGTAGTAATTACAAGGACAGCATTTTGACTTAAGCTCTGTGAGTATGTGTGTGGGGACAGAAGGACGGACGGATGGATGTACGGATGAATGGATGGATGGATGGATGGATGATGGATAGATGTAAGGAAAAGAAACAGAAAGAATGCTTGTCTTTCTATCCTCTAGACTTTCTTGTGGAAACATTTCCCCTTTCTCATTCCCCATCCTCCTTCCTACACTACCCCCCCCCCCAGGCAGTTCCATCCCTCTTCTTACATAGAAACACCACCCCCTCCCTCCAACTCTTCAGTTTGCTCTTCAAACTTGCTGGACACCATTCTAAACTGGGGCCAAGAGAACAAGAGGGGAGGGAAGGGAAAAGGTTAAAGAAAACAAGAAACACAATCAGACCACAGAAAACCCAGGCAGAAAAGAACTCCATAGAGTAAAAAGAATGTGGCTCTCCAGATAAAGAATGTTTGTCATCCCTGCCCTGGCCCATATGGAAAATTATAACTCACCTGGTTGCTTTCCCCCCTCCTTTCTTTCTCTCCCTCCCCCTGCTAAACTTTGCTATCAACTTGCAAGCTTTATTCACCTCTCTTACCTTTGGTTTAATCTTCACCTCAGAAAATCTAGAGGTGGCCAAGGAAGGTCCCAGAGATAAATCATGACTTTTCATTCTTTAAGACCTATTTTTTGGTCATATCTCTGAAAGGCCTCTCTCTGGTCTCACTGTATACTTCTAATTCTGAGGGCTTTGGGGAGTAATTTACTCTGAAAGGAGGGTGGGTTTGGGGCAGTGGGTGGGGGTGGAGTGAGGAGTAGGACTCTAGTTTGAGAGGGGTCCTCTTGGGGTCAGATAAAAGTCCTGCAAGTGTGTGGGAAGCTGTTGTGACCATAGAAGGGAAACATGAAAAGTTTCAGAGACACACAGGGCAGTAGAGCACTAGAAAGAAAGTGGGTCGAGATATGCTTTCTGAGGTCTCTGGGAATTTGAGGTGTTTGGGTCTTCTCAAAGAGACTCCCTTTTTTGACTCTAACTAACTTCAAACTGTTGGCAGACAGTTGTGTGGTTTGAAAGGAAGGACATTAATTTGGAGTCAATGGACCCAGTTCACCTTGGCCAATACTCTTGGCCTCTCTGGGATTCAGTTTCCTCATCTTAATAAAATGAGGGGGTTGGATCTTTAGGTGATCTTTAAGGCCCCTTCCAACTCAAAATTCTGTCATTCTGGAGTTGCTGTTTCAGCGCTTCAAAAAGGCATCCTTCCCAAAAGGAACTTGTTCTCTACAAATTTATATCCCCAGATGACCAACACTAGGAGTGTGTATTCTGTACTCTGAGCCAGGCAGTCCTGAGTCCAAGGCCTTAGTTCTCCATTCCATCCTCTGTCTTTTCCCACTCTGCCCCCCCCCCCAAAAATGAACTGATACAAAATAGGGCCTCCCTCTGAGACTACCCAGACTCCAAATCAAGAAAGTTTTGCTACCTCAGAAAGCTGGACTCCTAGTGACAGGAAGTTAAAGAGCTGCTTCCTGGGTGTCAGAAGCCACAAGCAAGAGAGACTCTTGGAAGGGGGTGGGCTAGGGAGAGAGAGGGTGCAAGAAGCAGGAATATTTCTCCAGTCCTGTTAACAACTTCTCCATCTGTCTTCTCCCTCCTCTGTGACACCTCTCCCAATTCTATCCCCAGAGGTGTAAGGACAAACTGAATGCCCTGGCTATCTCTGTCATGAACCAGTGGCCTGGGGTGAAACTTCGGGTCACTGAGGGCTGGGATGAGGATGGCCACCACTCTGAAGAGTCGCTACACTATGAGGGCCGGGCAGTGGACATCACCACTTCAGACCGGGACCGAAGCAAATATGGCATGCTGGCCCGCCTGGCCGTGGAGGCAGGCTTCGACTGGGTCTATTACGAGTCTAAAGCCCATATCCACTGCTCTGTGAAAGCAGGTAAGGGAGTAAGCAAGCCAGTCACTCACCCCACCCCCCTACCCTTACCCCCACCCTTGATTCCCATCTCTCAACAATGTCCCCTCCCCCAACAGGCCCTCCCTAGCACCATCCGATCTGCAACTGAGACTTCCTGAGCTATATTTCTGTCCTCCCCTAGGACCCTGGATGCTTTCTATGGTTGTGATCTCTTCTGGAGAAAGATAAGAGGAGTATGTGTGTTTGTGTGTGTGTGTATGTGTGTGTGTGAGAGAGAGAGACAGAGAGAGACAGAGACAGAGAGACAGAGAGAAACAGAGATGTAGAGAAGAGACAGAGAGATGAGAGACAGAGAATAGGTAAGAAATGCCTTTGGCAAGGAGCTTGATGTCATTGGCTAACATCTCTAAACCTCTGGCTTTCAAATTCCAGTCCCACCATTCTAGGAATTGCCCCCAACACCATGATTCTATAGTATGTAGATACCCAAGCATCTCCAAACACAATTCTAATGGGTCCTTAGCATGGTTAGGAAGTTCCCCTCCCTCCCTTCTCCTTCCTTCCTTCCTTCCTTCCTTCCTTCCCTTTTATCTATCCATCCTTTTCACTCCTGATTTCAAGCTTACATTAAGCCAGCTCTAGAAGAGTACAGGGATAGGAATGGGGAGAAGATGGGGGCATTGAGACAGAATGAGTCTACCCCCTGGTGGAGGGAAATGGCTGCCCCTATAAGGATGGAACTATTAAGCAAAGGTATTAAAATAGCACCCAGGCTCAGCGCAGCCACTAAAAGAAAACCCAGCCAGACTAGATTGGTTTTTTTTTTCCTCCTTCTCTAAGAGGTTTAACAACCAAACTTCCACACTCAAGTCCACATACGGAATACTCCAGTTTATGGAGGAGGTGAGGTCCCAGAGTTTGCTTTTAAATGAACTCACACTCAAGTCTGTGGATTTAGAAAATAGCGTAAATATATCAATGAATAAATAAATGGCAGAGCTTTTGTAGGCACACCAACATGCACTAGCGCTTCCAAACATCTGGATGGCCACACTCTCGGAAGCCCTGATTATTATTATTAGTTCTGCTAAGATTATTTACTGCTGTGGGTGAGGGCCAAGAACTTTGATTTCATCTTGTGGTCTTCAGCTGGTATATCCCCAACCAAAGTGTTGAGTTTTGTTGTTTTTGGTTGGTTTTTTTTTTTAACATGTGTGGTTTTTTTTTTTTCCTCTGGGCTTGCAACGCCACATGCTGTTACAGAGGAGGAATAGCTATGGGGAAAAGGAAAAAAAAAAAGAAGAAGAGGGCTGGAGGGTGGGAGAGGAAACCACCCAACCTCAACCCTTCACTTGAGATCTCTTTTTAAAGACTTCTCCACCTCTAAGCATAAGTTGACACATTTAGCAAAACAGTTAATGGTGAATTTCAGAAGAGTTGCTTTTCTCCACTTCCCTGGCTTTGCCTGCTTGGTTTCTAAACTGTATTTTAATGGCATCTTTTAGTTAAGAAACATTTTAAAAGTGTCAAGACACACTTGGTGGGAAAAGAAAATAATGACTTTTTTTTTTCTTTGTAACAACAGAAAGAGGGTATGGGGGGAGGGGACCTGAAAATGGAGGAGGGTGGTGGTATGTGTATTTATAGCAGAGGGATAGGACTCACCACAGGAAAGAAAGTTAGAAATATTCCACTTCCTTGGATCCAGAGATGAAAAAGTTTCTCACTTCCAAAACTCTGTTGCAATTGGAAAGGGTGGGCCTGGGTGGTATCTGAGTATGTTCACCCTGCAGGGGAACTGGTGAGCCTCTCTCTAGGCTATCCTGTCTAGACGCTGAAATGACCTCTGAGGCCCTCTCTTTCTGTTTTTCATAATGGTTTTCCACCCTTTCCCCCGTTCCCTGTCCAAAGCATCTCCCCCAGGAATTTCTCTTCAAGCCTCCTCCCAAATGTAAAGGCATAATCTACCCTGTGGATTTTTCCTAGGGAGAGGAAGAATTCCGAGGGCCTAGAAAGCTACTCATTGAAATTCCGAACACACTTGGGGTTTGGGGGTAATATCTAGTGCGTGTCAGGCAGGGTCGTGTGACTCTACTATGAGGTTTTCTAGAGACCAGGTCCCATTCCAGGGACTAAAGCTGGTTTCCAATGGTCAGAGGCTCACTTCATGACGGAGAAACTGATGAGAAGATTAAAACCTCTGTAATTCCAGCAGGAAGATTCTTTATCTCAATCTCTATTTGCAAAAAGCATGATCCCGGAGATTGGAATGCAAAGAAGAGCACAGCCCCTCTCCTCCGCCCCCTCCCCTTCCAGGCCCCCCTCTAGTCCTCCAAAAGCCTGAATTATTGTCATCTGGATAGAGAGAGACCGAGACAGAGAGGGCGAGAGGCTGGGGTGGTAAAAGGGGGCATTGAAAATGGACCGCGTCTATCTGGTGCTTAGAGCAGGGTCCTCCATTTAAAATTCAAATACACATCTTGAGTGCCCTGCAAAAGTGGCTTTGCTGTGCAAATAGTGCTTGTGAGGGCCTGGGTTTTTGGAGAGTATGTGTGTGAATTGGCACACGGGGGGCTCTGCACCTGAGCAAATAACGGGGTGGGTAGTGAGAGAGTAGTGAGAGAGTGACAAAAAAAAAGAAGAGGGGGAGAAAATGGAAGTGTCCTCTCTTCTGAGAGTACCTCCCATTTATTCAAGGAATCGAAATGACAATGCGTGGGTTCTTTATTAGGTTTTAATTAGAGAACCCAAACAAACGCCGGATTTTCACGCCCAGACCAATTCCCTGGTGTGTTTGTAGAGTTGCTACAACTATTCCAGTTATTTTTCCACCAGAGACCCCATGCAACCCGAAAACGCTGTGGGGCTTTAGGGGGTTCAGCTCAAGCTCAGCGTTCTGTGTCCATCTCGCCCACCCCAAATCCCTCCCCATCAAGAAACCCTGGACATCCACCACCCGGCCAGTCCTGCGCTGGGGGATCCGTCCCAGTAGGAGTGGGTGCAAAATCAACACCCCTTGCCCTCTCCCCCCCCGCCCCAGTTCGGTGTCCGAGCACTCCCAGAATGAGGAATTAGTGATTGGAGAGAAAGCATCCTTAATTTAGAGGGGGCGGGGCGAGGGGAAAGGGGATTTCTAATGTAAAATGAATTGGGAACCCCGACTTCCCCCAAAAAGGGGGCGACAGCTAGCTATCTAATTCAGTGGTAAAGTGGAGCACTGGGAAGGGACAGGCAAGAGTCCTTCGGAGGGAAGTTGTGACAAACCCCAAGTCTGGAGCAATTTCACACCCCTGATACCTCCCTTGGTCTCCCCAGAGGATGACAAAGAATTTGTTCTCGATGTTCGTGCGGTGGGTGGGGAAAAAGAGGGGCGCCCTGTATGCTGCTCCTGGAATCTCTAACTAGTGGCCGGGCATCAGCAGGATTTGCCCGTTCCCCGCCACCACTCCATTCATTTCCCCCTCTCCCGCCCCACCTCTCACGGGCTGCCTTCCTCTCAGTACTAACCCCCCCTTCCCCCTTTCTTTCTCCTCCCCGCTCCCACCTGCAGAGAACTCAGTGGCCGCCAAGTCGGGCGGCTGCTTCCCGGGCTCGGCCACTGTGCACCTGGAGCAGGGCGGCACGAAGCTGGTGAAAGACCTGAGCCCCGGGGATCGGGTGCTGGCGGCCGACGACCAGGGCCGCCTGCTCTACAGCGACTTCTTGGCCTTCCTGGACCGGGAGGACGGCGCCAAGAAGGTGTTCTACGTGATCGAGACGCGGGAGCCCCGAGAGCGCCTGCTGCTCACCGCCGCCCACCTGCTCTTCGTCGCCCCGCACAACGACTCAGGTCCCGAGCCGCTGCCTCCGGGGGAGCCGGGGCTGCTGCCATCGGGGCAGCCGTCGGGCTGGGCCTGGCAGAGGCCGCCGCCCGGGGTCGCGGCCGGACGCCAATCGCTCTTCGCCAGCCGGGTCCGCCCCGGACAGCGGGTCTACGTGGTGGAGGAGCGGGGCGGTGACCGAAGGCTGCTGCCCGCAGCCGTGCACAGCGTGTCCCTGCGCGAGGAGGCCACGGGAGTGTACGCACCGCTCACCGCGCAGGGCACCATCCTCATCAACCGCGTGCTGGCCTCTTGCTACGCCGTCATCGAAGAGCACAGCTGGGCGCACTGGGCGTTCGCCCCCTTCCGACTGGCCCACGCCCTGCTGGCCGTGCTCTCCCCCGCCGGCAGGGACTGTGGTGGGGACGGCGGCGGCCCGGGCGGGGGCGGTGGCGGTCGGCTCCTCCTCCCCGCAGCCTCACCAGATGTGCCCGACGCTCCAGATGCCGGGGCCAGGACGGCAGGCATCCACTGGTACTCGCAGCTGCTCTACCAAATAGGCACCTGGCTGTTGGACAGTGACGCACTGCACCCCCTGGGGATGGCGGTGAAGTCCAGCTGAAACAGAGGGGGATCCTGGGCGGAAGGGGGGCGGGGAGGGCGAGGGTGGGGGTAACAACAACAAAAGAAATTATGAGAGCACGGAATGAGACTTTTAATTATAATAATAATTAATAATAATAATGATAATAAAGTAGGACAGTCCAAAGTAGACTTTAAGGAAACAGACCCCGGGAAGTTTTGTTGTTGTGTTTAGTTTTTATATATATATATATATTATATTTTAATTTTGTTGGTTTTTGTTATTGTTTTATTTTTGTTATTTTTTCCTCCTCTCCTGGCTATTTATTTGTTTGGTATTTGAATAGATGTTTTAAATAATATGAACCGGACCTTCAAGAGCCTTAAATAGTTTTTTTTCTTTGATAACTTATTATTATCATGTGAATTGTACTCACAGGGGGGAAAGATTATTTTGTGAGGCCAAGCAAAACTGCTCAGAGTCTATTTTTCTACATGTCCCGCGTGTCCTGACTTTCAGAAAGCAAAATTCTGTACTTTCCACTCCTCCTTTGCATCGCTCCTGCTTTCCAGCAAGTGTAAAGTAAGACATGCTTTGTGGGGGTCCACAAATTATATTTTTGTATGCAGAATTGTAAATTAGATTTTTTGAGAGATCAATACTTAACAGAATTACATTTTGTTTTTTTGAAATAGTGTAAAATATGAGAATATATTATTTTAATTTAACTAGTTTCCATTGTAACAGCCATCTCCTGTATTGTCTTTTTTTGGTTTAATATTTGCATTGTCAGCATAATTATGGCCACATTCTTGGAAGTCAAGACTGTTACACACACTTTTTTTTTTTTGCAAACTGCAAGAACTTTGTTATTTTTAACTTCAAAGAATTTATTAGAAAATAATATTTTTTAAAAAAAGCGCACATGGTAATGAGCCCACAAAGATGGAGCCTGTAGTTTGTACAGAGAAAAAAAAAGGATGTTTTGCATTAATAAATTGAGAAATAACTACTGTAAATTTACTAAAATGTATTTTTTAAATATTTTGTAATAGTTTTAATAGTTTTATAGAAATAAAATGTGCCATGCACAATCTGGTTAGTATATAATAACTAAGAGTTATTGTTGCAGCCCATTTTTTTTCTTTTTGGCTTCTTTGTTTGGGAAACCCGAAGCTAAAAGGAGTTCCCTGATATTATATTTAGATGTGTTGCTTATACTGTGAATTCAGATAAACTTAAGTAGGTAACCAAATACATGAAATCAACTTGTTGATTCTCCTCTCTGGAGAAACCTCAATCTGTTTGTATTTATTTTGTGAAATTGTTTCTACACTCCCAATGGTGGGGTGTGGTGTGGCAGTGGTGGTGTGTGTGGAGCGGCGTTTTCCCCTTGATAAAACAAATCCTAATTTGTTAGAGATGAGTCAGCCCCAAAGGAACTTTCAGTGAACTTTCTCCCTTGATTTCCTTTTCTGTACTATGTAGTCAACTCAGTTGGTTCACTTTTGGTGCCTAAAAGTAGGCCCCATCCTGTCCTTTGGATGCCAGGAAGTCTCATTGCACTTTCTCTATCTCTGAGTTTTAGTGACCAGGCCCCATCACTGTCTTTCTAGATCCTCAAGGCTGAATAGCTACAGCCCTGCATGGAGAAGGGCCTCCTACTATCAGATTCTCCCAGTCAGTGTCCTTCAGCAATCTCCTAGGATTTCTGAACCAGAGGGAGAACAAGTGAACATATTCACTTCTCTGCCTGGTCTTTCTTGAAAGATTGATTCTGAAAGGGGTGGCATTTTCCCGGCCTATTGCCATGTTTGTGGGCAGATCCAGAAGGGATATAGGCTGCTAGTCTTTTCCAGCTCTGTGTGGGAGTTGATGGTGGCCCAAAGACAGCAAGGTCTCTTCCTTTCCATCAGTTCTTTGTATATGCAACCTGACCCAATTTCTGGATGGCATGGTCCCTGGGGTTCTGCTGCAGACTGTTGCAAGTAATTGGCAATGTCTCCAAAACCTCCCAAACTTCCATGCCTGGAACACTGAAGCAGCCCTTTGCTTGGTCCCAGTTAGCTAGGCCACTGGGTCCCCAGGGCTACAGGTTTGAGGCTCTGCAGAGTAGGAGGCAGCAGGCATCATACTGACCTGCATGCCTGTTAGTGATCAGCAATTGTCCTTTTGTCTTTGCAGAGTCAGACTGTGAATTTACTTGAGCTATGTTAGTGGGTGATAGTAAACTTTGTATAGTGTATGTGGCCATACCTTTTTGCCTTAGTTCCCAAGCCCTTGGTCATCTGATCTGTGACAGGCCATGGAGTTGGAAACCTGAGTCTACCTTAGGGATGAATCCTGTCTGTTTCTTATCTTTTTCTTCAGGTTATCCAAGTGTAGGGCATCTTCAGGAGGTACACTCCCAGCTGCTCACGTTTCCATTGTCTTTCACATGAGGATAGTAGAGTGGAAAGATGTTGGATTCAGAATTGGAGGCTCTGGATTCAAGCCCCAGCTCTTTCCGTTAATAATGATGTGACCTTAGATGTTGCCTCACCTATAAAATAAGGGGGTTGGATTAAACAACCTGTGAGTTCCCTCCTAACTCCAAATCTATCATCCTGTGATACGATTTTGTTAACCAAAGGACACCATTTTTGATCCTATGGCCAGCCCTAGGCACCTGGCCTGTGAAGCGATATCCAGGATATAAGGATAACTGACCCATGCTATGAGTTAGTGTTTAAGGACTGGGCCTGTATCTTCCCCTTCTCATTTTCCTACTGGGAAATGTTAAAAGGAGACTTTGATGGTTTTACATTATCCTCTACAGTGAATATTAAAATATCATGGGCTTAGGGTTAAATTGATCAATGGGAACAGAGGCATTGGGCCGCCCATCTATGGTGAAGACAAGCTGGAATAGGGGCTTTATCTGTAGGAGGTGGACCTTCCCCAGTTATATTTCTGTAAAGAACTATTTCCTTCCTGGAGATTATCATGTTTTAAAGACAGAGTTTACAAACCCAGATGGGGTTTCAAGATTTTAGTTAATGGTGACTTATGCTGACTCAGGACCTAGAGTTGAGAGCAAAACTGAACTGTGTGTATAGACCTAGCCAAGATGCAAGACTGGCAGAAACAGAGTTCTCTGAGCTCTGTCACCCAGTGTTTCTCTAAAAGCTTCAGCTTGAGACATAACAGTACTCACAGCGGAACAGTCTCTGAGCACAGAATTCAGATGTGCCACTTGGGCAGCAAACTCTCTTAGCCAGGCCTCTTAATGGAGCGTTCTCTTGACTTGCTTCCTTTAAACATCCTTTCTTTTTTCCCTCCATCTTTTAACAATCCCTCTAGAGCTTTATGTGAAGAATCACTTTTCTTCATGGGCTTTGAAAGAGCTTAGCAGAAAGGAGCCACATGGCAGAGAAGCTAGACTAGGAGGAAAGGGGCCACCAGTTGGCTTCAACATGGCACCATCCTCAAGGTGACACAAGGTTCTCCATGTTCATGGTTGACAATGGCAATAGCTTGTATAAAATGTATGCATAGTGGTTGCTGCCGACCTAGCGAATGATTAAATACATATCTATTCCTGTTGAAAATATGTATAAGAATGTACTTGAAGCTATTACCCTTGTGCTCTATTGTTTGAATAATTAAAGAAATTATAGAGATTTTCTGAAATGTCTGTTATGTGACAGAACCCCACCCCCCATCCCATATGGTCAGTTACAGTTGTCATTTTCTTTCATAAAATTCCAATGGAAATGAGGAAAAGGGGAAAAAAGTTGCAGTGGAAAATTCAGTTTCCAGATCCCTTCAATGGGTGTGTAATCACCCAGCTGAGGTATAGAGTTGCAGGTGATTCATTCCATTAGAAACAACTCTGAGACCTAAAACTTTTGTGCATGTGTGATGGGGGTTGAGGAAGACACAGTGGAATGGCGAGCATCCCTCTCAGGTGACTCCCTTTACACACTTTACAATACCCATGTGTGAAATACTGGGCCGATGTGTCAAGAAAGCCAGTTAGTTGTGAATTTTGACACGGAAGAAACAAAGAACCTATTCATACATTAGCAGAGAGTTACTGGAGCTAACTCTTCCTTTGGTTGGGTGTGGAGAACTCTCAGCAGGTCAGAATTCTCTATTAATGCTGGAGAAATCATCTTTAGTCTATCCTTCCATGTAAAATCATTAGCATCCACTTAGGCTGGGAAACCTACAGAGGTAATCCAAAGAGACCCACCATATTTTGCTTCTTCAGTAATAAACATATTTATTTGATCACCTTCCCTAGTCAAGGTATTCTTCTAGTCCTGGGCCCAGCTGGGTCTTCCCCAGTGGTTAATGTCAGGCTGAAGGTGATCCCAGCTCTTGGAACAATGTGGACCAGGGTGAAGTGACTTGAAATACCCTCATCATGTACCTTCCAACGAGAGTCAAAAGGAAATGCGAAACCCCCCACTTGAACCCTGTTGGAAGGGACTCCAAGTAATTATCTCAGGCCTATGACAACTGTTGTTCAGTCCTGTCTGACTTTTCATGACCCCATTTTTGGGTTTTCTTGGCAAAGATACTGGATTGGTTTGCCATTTCTTTCTCCAGCTTATTTCACAGATGACAGAGGTATAAACAGGGTTAAATGACTTGCCCAAGGTCACACAGCTAGTAATTGTCGGGGACCAGATTTGAACTAAGATGAGTCTTCCTAACTTCAGGTCCAGCGCTCTATCCATCATACCACCTGCTGCTCAACTTTGACAACTTTGTAGTCATCTCCACTTGGTGATTGATTTAACTAGGCAAATCTGAATGTAAATCTAGTTTCGGACAAAACACACACAGAAATGGAAAAGAACTAGAAGTGGTTGAGTCTATTAGAAGAACTTAGAGAAAGAACCAAGGTTTATTCTAGAAACAATTACTCCGTCCTGAGAAACTAAGGAATCTGGATTAGGAAATAACTTTCTTCTCTCTTCCTCCAAATTGAGCAAAAAAAAACCAAACCCAAACAATGTGGCTTTCAGCTTACTCTGTAAACAAAGCTCAGATCTTTTGAAAAATCAAGTTATCTACTTTCTCCTCTCTATCATATTTAAGAGGAGGGTGCCTGTTACTGGCTAGAAAAACACGCTGCTGGTTCATATCAGATGTCTCAGAGATATGAAATCTAGAATGCGCACGGTATTAGAGCAAGTGCTAGGCCAGAGGCCACGTTCAGATTCCCCAGTGCTTTGGGGTAGAGACCGAATGCCTTTGAAAAGTTTTGTTTCCTAGCCAAGGGCTCAGTGTGGTGGTCAATGGGTTTCCTGTGGCTGGGAAAGCTGTTACTTGGATGAGAAAACATGGAACCCTGCCACTGGCCATCTCCCAACTCCTTCTGGAAGAGAAGGGGATAATCCAGCTGGGGAATTGCCTTTTCTAGAGGTCAGAGTATCAACTACAAGGCCTGTAATACACTTTGGGAAAAGGATTTCATCATAAGTGAGGGCTATAGACATGGAGAAAGACTTAGACATCTCTGGAAATGACTTTAAGCCCTAGGGCTGCATGCATATGTATATGTATATGTATATGTATATGTATATGTATGTGTATGTGTATGTGTATGTTTATGTGTGTGTGTGTGTGTGTGTGTGTGTGTGTGTGTGCATGGATGCCACAGAGGTTTTAGGTATCATATTCCTAGACAGAACCTTCAAATCTCAATTACCAACAGTTCCTTCCCTAGCTTCCCCACACTGGCTGTTTTCTTTCTGCACTCAGGGCTGCCTAACCTGTTTGCTTTTGCTGCCCTATTCTGCTCAATATCTGCCTTCATCCAGATCTGAGAAATGATCTTTGTGTTGCTTGGAGCCCCTTTCCCCACAGGGGATGGGATATTTATTATTATTCTTGAGCCCCTTCTGTATGCACTGCACTGTACTAGGCACAATGGAGAAACACAAAAATGGATAGTTTGTATTTCCCTGGTAGGCGCCAGATGTCTGCATCCTCATGATGGGGTTTCCGGGTACCCCATACTGATGCAGGTGTTGTCTCTCAGTGGTAGAGCTGGAACCCAAGAGCACTTTCCAAGCCCTGATTGGAGCAGGGAGGTTGAGACATTTTCTTGAACTGGCACTGCGGGAACACACACATTTATCACTGCCTGCCAAGTGCTGGGTATGGGAGGATCTGGTCTCCACTCTCTCATTCCTCCAGAGTCCCAGAGACTCTTTGTAGTGGTGGCTGACGTTTCCCCCTTCTCTGCTCCACGCTGCTGCTGCTGCTGCTGCCAGAATCCAAACGGTCCAAGCAGCCCCTGGCCACAGGAGGGGAGGAGGTGCCTGCCTTTGGGGGGATAGGGGATTCCCAAACATGAGGTCCCTTCCTCTCTCTCTCTAATCGGGTTGCTTCTCCAGTAAAGCAGGTGGTAGGGATGGATGGCAGATTGCCAGGACAGGCTCCCCTGCTACCATTTCCTCTCCAAAAAGAAAAAATTTCATGCAGCCAAGAATCACTCTCAAGTCAGGCAAATGCTGAAAATGAGAGATAAGTCATCCCAAGGCTGTCTGGGGACTCCCTTTCTCTGAGTGGAGTCCAAGCGCCCTCTAGTGGCTCTCTAGGTCATCTAACATAGTTGCCAGGTCTCCAAGGGCACTCATCCAAAGGCAAAACCTGGCCAGTGGGATGCCAGGAACGGTCAATTCGAACTTTTAGCTCTCATTAGAAAACACAGGTTTGGGTAGATCGCTTCCCTTTATACACAGATGAAACTGGCCTTCAGGTCTCAACCATAAATCCAGCTCACCAAACACCGGTTGAAGGCATAGTCAGCTGTGTGCTGGACATGGGTGTGAAGCTCCTTCACCTGCTAGGAACGGTGGGTGTGAGCGAGAGCAGGTTAGGATACCTCCTATGTCCATAGCACTTCAAGTTGGCAAAAACTTTTCCTCGTGACAACCCACTGAGGTAGATAGGCCCAAGTCTATTATCCCCATTTTACAGATGGGGATACTGAGACTCAGAGAAGGTGAGTGACTTGTGCAAAATCCCACAACTAGCAAATGGCAAAGTTGGGGCTCATACTCCAACCTTTGGGTTCCAAAAATATATGTTATATAATATATATTATGTATATTATATTATGCATATTATATATATAACCATATATATATGATTGTTCTTATTTCCTAAAGGAACGGTCCTCCTCTAGTGCCTAACTGATCATTCCTTCTGGTTAAGATGTTAGAAGTTTGGGTTTTAAAAGCCCCTGTTATCTAAGAGGGAGAATATGTTACCATCAAGACTTAAGTATTAGCTAATTAAATTAGCCCTCAAGATTCTGAATGGCAGCTAGGTGTACCAGTCCTGGAGTCAGGAAGACTCATCTCCCTGAATTCAAATATGGCTCAGACAACTTATTAGCTGTGTGACCCTGAGCAAGTCACTTCATCCTGTTTGCCTCAGTTTCCTCATCTATAAAATGAACTGGAGGAGGAAATACCAAAGCATTCCAGTATCTTTGCCAAGAAAACCCTAAATGGGATCACAGAGAGTCAGATATGACTGAACAACAAAAGATTCTGACCCCAAATTAGTCAGAATGAATAATGCAAAACAGTGCTTTTGTACACAATATATAAATGCTTGTTGATGGATTGATAGAATGAGACCAGGAACCAGGAGGTTTTGATGGGTGAAAGGGTAGAGGGGGAAAAGTCCAGAACAAGATGGGGGAGGATTTGAGTGATGCTAGGGACTGGCTAGTCCTGTGCTGATCCTAGCACACCTACAGGGGAGGTAGGATCTGCCAGCAAAGAGAAAACAAAATAGGAATGACTTTTACCACAGGGTTGCTGAATTGAGATGGGCGAATTCAAAGCTGAACCCCACCCAATAACACTTTTGTTTTCCAGCAAGTGTTGTTAGCCTTTCTTGTGTCATAGACCTCTATGGAAGACTGGTGAAGCCTAAGGATCCCATCTCAGAACACTGTGTTTAAATGCAAACAATAATGGAGAAAGATTACAACGGAAACCAAAGGCTAGTGAAAATAAAAATATGGGGACTTTTTTTTCTGTATCCAAGTTCACAGACCCCTGAAATCTCTCCATGGCCTTTAGAGGTCTGTGAAGAGGAGAGGAAGGCACTGCAGAAAAGATTATTTAATAGGGGCCAGCAGATTATAGACTATAACGTAATTCTTAGCTAGGTAATGAATATACCAACCTTAGTATAAATTGAATTTCCAACTAGATGGGCCATCAAGGGATTCTTTAGCTCAATAACATGTAAATCTGTCAATGAATAACTTCTATATAATAAAAATAGAATGCTTAATAATAAGCCTAAATATATAAGTCACACAATTATTTCCTCTAAAGAGGATTACAATGGATTATAATGGATACTTGTCATCAACCCAGTAGGCGCTGCCTGGATATGGACACATGGATTTCTCAAGTCCTTGAAGAGGGAAAGGAGAGATTTGTACAAAGCCCTGGCTTTGGGGGTGAGGAACTCTTGGGTTTGTGTCTGGCCATCAGACACTTACTAGCTTCAGGCCCTGGGCATATCACTTATCCTTTCCCTGCCTCAGTCGCCTTGTCTGTAAAATGATAGTGCTACCTTCACAGGTTTATGGTGGGGATCTAATGAGACATGCAAACCTAAAAGCTATGTAACTGTTAGCTTCTGGTTGTTACTGTTAATATTAAGAGAGTCAGGTTGTTCTTACTCAAGGTGGGGTGAGAAGGTGGGGAAGGAGGGAGAGGAAAGATAGGGGTACAAGATACTTTGTAGAAGGGGAAAGGAGGAGGGATCAGCCCTGAAAACTCACTAGCAAGGAAGGTCAAGGTGGAGCTATGCCTCTTCCTCCTTATAGCCACATGGTGAGTCATATGGAACCCCCAGCTCCACCAGAGTCAGTCTGGAAAGGAGAAGTCATCCCTTGGAGGCTCAGCTGCGATGTCAAGTGCGAAGAGCCCATCTTCATCACAGGAGGACCAACCCTTGCCTTGATCAGAGGAGGCTTGGTGGGGAAGAGGCTGGACTCTCCAGCCCACCTCTGCTCCATCTCAAACTGCTGACTAGGACCTCACCCAAGAAAGGGGAACCAAGGACACAGCTCCAAAGGATTCGGTTCCTAACTAGGGCATTACCAAGGAAAGTGGGGGACTCAAAAAGGGGAGAACTTGTCCCACTCCCTTCATTGGTGGGGTGACAACACCCATTGTCATGCCCCCCACCTGACCCTGAGGACATCTTGTAACAATAGAAAACTAACTTGAGAGAAGTGTGCCCTACCCGCAAAAGGCCAACTCTAATGAAGTGGGAAGAAAAATGTAGAATTGCATGGATTTATTGTTAATATTAAAGACATATTAATGGTCATTCATACTTATATGGCACATTAATCAAAGTAGGCTCCTTACAACAACCTAGGGAGGTCAATGAAGTAGTGTTGTTGTTGTCTTCATTTTACCGATGAAGAAACAGTGGTCCAAGAGGTTAGCAAAATGGCGACACCATTAGGAACTGCTGGAAACATATCCATCCTGACTTGAAGACTATTTTTGCCTATGAATAATTAATGTATTTAATAATAGTCCAGCAGCATTATTAAGTACCTACTGTGTGCCAGGTGCTAGGTCTACAAAGCAAGGCAAGAAACAATGCCTGCTCTCAAGGAGCTCCCAATCTAATGGGAAAGACAACATGTAAACATGTTGGATCAAAGTGTGCATATTGGGAAATAAAGTTTAAGAAGACAGGAAAAGTAGGAAGGGACCATATTATGAAAGGCTTTGAATGCCAAAGAGAGGATTTTGTATTTAATCTTGAAAGCATTAAGTAGCCACTTGAGTTAATTGAAATGGGGGGCAGGGTGGCTTGAATAAGAAGATGGCTTTGATGAGCTGATTGGAGGATGGATTGGAGTGGGGAGAGACTTGAGGCAAGGACACCCACCAGCAGGTTATTGCAATAATGTGGGGTGGGGTGTGGGGTGATGAGGGCCTGCACCAAAATAGTGTCTGTGTCAGGGTAGAAAATGGGGCTTATATAAGAGATACTGAGAAGGTAGAGATGATAGAACTTGGCAACTGATGGGATATGGAGGGTGAGAGAGAATGAGGAGCTGAGGATGATGGTTGGGTGGCAAACCTGGATGGCTGGGATGTTGGTACCACCAAACAACAGAGTAGATAGGAAGAGGGGAGGTTTTAGGGAGAAAGAGAATGAGTTCAGTTTTGGATGTGTTGGGTTTAAGATGTCTACAGGACATCTAATCCAAGATGTCTGAAAGGCAGTTGGAGATGTGAGATGGGAGCTCAGGAGAGAGGTTAGGGCTAGATAAACAGATCTGACAATCATCTACATGGAGGTGATAATTGAATCGATGGTACCTGATGAGATCACCAAGAGAAACAGTATAGAGGGAAAAGAGAAGAGGGCCCAGGACGGAGCTTTGAGAGACATCTCCCAAATTGTGACCTGGAAGAAGATGCAGCAAGGGAGACCAAGAAGGAGGCACCAGACAGAGCCAGGAGAGGGGTAAGGGGGAGCAGCGTCACAAAAACCTAGAGAGAACGGGGGATCAAAGGAGAGGAGTGTGATGCAATGTCAAAGGTTGCAGAGGGGTCAAGAGCTTTGAAAGGCCATTGGATTTGGCAAGGGAAACATCACTGCTAACTCTGGAGAGAGGAGTTTCTAAAGCAATTGTTGAATTTGTAGAGAATTATAGATGTACAGAATACATAGAGATGTATAGATTTGTACAGAATTATAGATGAGAGAACTGAAATTTGGAGATGTTAACCAGACAGACACAGCATTGGTAAACGAAGGTCCCAGGGCTCACTGTATGTGTGTATGTGCATATGTATATATATATGTACATAACACCCTCCATTCTTGCCATCTGTCTAGTTGGTTTTTTTCTCTGTAATACCAGCAAGAAATAAACTTAAAAATAGGCTTAGAAAACAAACAAAATTCTTTTAAGTAGTTTAGACAATGCCCTCCGTGAACTAAACCCTATGTTAGTTTTGCTAACCCTTTCTTCAAAAAAAGCAGACTTCAACCTTTCCCAGATTAAATTCCTACAGATCCAAAATGAACAATGCCAATAAAACCCACTGAAGCATGTTCCTATAGCCTAAGAACCAGTGAAGATTAAAGCTGAGTCCTTGCTTTCCCTGGGACATTTTTCTTCTGAGGAAATAAGACTGAAAGCAGGGGTTTTTAATGTATGTATATACCTGTATCTATATACATATTCACATGCATATACACACCTATATATTTGTTGTTGGGTTGTTTTGGTTGTATCCAACTCTTCATGGCCCCATTTGGGGTTTTCTTGGCAAAGCTACTGGGGTGTTTCACTGTTTCCTTCTCCAGCTCATTTTATAGATGAGGAAATTCAGGCAAACGGGGTCAAGTGACTTGCCCAGAGTCACACAGTTAGTAAGTGTCTGAGACCAGATTTGAACTCAGTAAGAGGAGTCTTCCTGAGTGCCAGCCCAGTACTCCACCCACCATGCCACCTAGCAGTCCTCAACATATGTACATACATATGTATGTGTGTATGTGCATATATATACATATATATATATATGTACATAACACACCCATAAGTGAATTAGAAAGCTGCAAAACAAAGTGTCATGTGAAGTCTGAAGTCATTGCCAAGGGGGTAGGGGAGGGGAAGGAGGGAGAGCAGGAAAGACTAACAATAATGTTGATGATGAAAAGTAACCATGTAGCTGGAATTAATTTATCACAGACAGAGAGGTTATGAGACCGTCTCCAGGTCACACAGCAATTTGGAAGGAGTTCCAAATCCCAGCCTTCCCCTGCCCCCTCCGGCTTCTCTCCCCCCAGTTCTAATTTAAGAGTAATCAGTCCAACCTCCTAGACAGTAAAATCCGATGGGCTGATTCCCTGACTGCTTCAATAAAGTGCCAATCAGCCCAAGACTTTCCCCCAGACACCAGCAGAAGCAGCTTGGGCCCCAGTGGCCCCCATCCTGCTGTCCCCCCCCTTCTTTGAAGTACCAGAAGCCTATTTATAGGCAGGCTTTCTGGTGTAAGTCCTTAAAGAGCCAGAACGCTCACCCTCCCTCCCCTCGGCACCCCCCCACCCCCAAAAGAAGTCTTTTTAGGTCAGAGAAGCGAATTTAAAAATACTTTCATTCTCTGAGCGTGCTGGGACCCAGGGCTGCAAATTTTCTTTATCTTCTTCCATGGTATGAACGCCACTGACAAACAGCTCTCCTGAATGGTGGGTGACCGTGGGCATCCTTTATGAGACAGGAGAGGTTTGAATGCCAGTTTCCTGACCCAAGCCCCTAGATGTCTCTCGCTGACCCATTCTGACCTTTGTGGTTATTACTATATTTAGAAGAAAGAGACTTTAGTTAGGGGGTACCTAGACCAAACCCCTCATTTCACATATGAGGCTAAGGAAGGTCATAAAGGACCTGTCCAAGGTCACTAAAAGCACACTTGTACTTTCTCACATCTGTGATTTAGAAATGGGTGGCAGGGACCTCTTGGGCAGGGCAATTGGAGTTAAGTGACTTGCCCAAGGTCACACAGCTGTAAGTGTTAAGTGTCTGAGGCCAGATTTGAACTCAGGTCCTCCTGACTCCTAAGCTGGTACTTTATTTACTGCACCACCTAGCTGCCCCAGGGACCCCTTTTTGTATGTCCTGGACCCCCTTGGCAGGCAAAGGTGAAGTATATGGACCCCTTCTCAGCACATTGTTTTTAAATAATTGAAGGGAAAGCTAAATTTCTGTTAGATGTTAGTGAAAATAAAAATGTCCATTTTCCCCATTCAAATGTATATACCCCAATTGCCCTCCAAAAAGCAAATATATCTATAATACACACACACACACACACACACACACACACACACACACACACACACACGTGAATTACCTTCTCCCCATTGGCTAGAGGTTAGGGAATAGGCCACAGTGACAGGAGAGATCCTATGTGGATTTAAAGATCCTTACTACCAAGTGAATGTACTTCGGTTATGACTGGAAGCTAATCTCCAGTTGAATAGAGAGAAGACTGTGATTGACTAAATGAATGTACTGCCCAGGGGTGGAGTAGTGCTTTGTGACCGAATTGAGGACTTACTGAATTATTGAATTACACACGGTGAATGCTGTATTTTGATTTTTTCTTTTCTGTGAATGTTTTGCCTTAATTTGTCACTGAATAAATAGTTACTATGCTGGTATTCCGAACCTTGGAAATTGCCTTTGCTTGGCATTACAGAAGGGACTGACCAAGCCTGAAAACAGGGGAAGGGATATCACAATTGATCAACCAAGAAGGCTTTATTAAACACTTTCCATGTGCCAGGTATTGTGTTGAGGGCTGGGAGCCCAGAGACAAGTGTGAGACCCTGCCTGATGCTCAGGGAGCTTGCTGGGAAAGAAAGGAGTTCAGCATGCTCACAGATTAGTAAATGGAAGATTAATGCAAATGGATAGATGTACACACACACACACACACACACACACACACACACACACACAAATAAATAAATATAAAATTATTACAAGGGTAAGGAATACCAATTGAAGGAATCTCAGGCAAGGCCTCCTGAAGATGGTGTATGAGTGGAGACTTCGGAGGAGGGGTTCCAAGAGGTGAAGGTGAGAAGGGAGAACATTTCAGGAATGGGGAACAGTGTGAGCAAAGGCAAGGTGTCAGGAGATTGAATGGGTGAGGAATGACAAGTAGACCAGGTTGACAGGGATGTAGAGTACATGAGAGGGATTGGGGGGGGTAAGAATAGTCTATACTTAGCCTGAAAGATAGGCTGGACAGAAAATATCAATAAATATTCATTTTTAACCAATAAAAATCAATACTTTTTAAATGAAAGAAAGCTAAGCTAGAAGGGCTTTCAGTACCAGACAGAGCCAATGATGAGCCATGGAAGTTTCTTGAGCAGGGGAGCAGTGTCCAAACTGAGCTTTTGCAACATCAGTTCTACAGCTCTGGAGAGACTGAATCCTGGGAGACCAATCAGGCCTGGAACAGTGCAGGCGAGAAGAGGTCAGATTGAGAGAATACCCCAATTTGGGGGAAAGTAGAGGGCTCAGGAGCCACCAGAAGGCAAATTTCACTGAGAAGATTGGTGCTGCTGGGTAACTTGCATCTTTTGCCTTTCTCTGTGTCCCACAATGTCTATCACGAAGTACGTGATTACTAAATGCTTGTTGGCTGACTTCGAGGCAAGTATGGAACGTGGAAAAACATCTTAGGTGCCGGAGATTCAAGTTAGCCTTCATCCTTCCTCAGCAGACTAACCCTCTAGGCAAGTCTGGTGAACTTTCTAAACCATAATTTCTTTATCTGTAAATTAGGACCGACAACTCTTTTACTAGCTGGCTTGGGGCTTGTTGTGAAGAAGTCACCAAAGGAATGTCAGGTGGGATTTATGATTCTTTGGCCAGGGAGTCCTATGGACACAACAGTGTCTGAGCAAGACAGTGAATGCATTATTCCTACCAACCTTGCCCTGGGAAAGGAAGGGGAGGAGACCTGCTATGGGCTGAGGTCTTTCTGTGGCCCAAAGTGGGGAATGAAGAAAAGCCATAGCCCCAAAGTTCCTTACTGGTCAATGAGTCAGTCCATAGGCATCCTTTAAGCACCTACTATGTGCCAGGATACAAAGAAGGGCAAAAGATGGTACCTGAAGGGCCAGAAACACCATGTTGGTCCTTTGAAGCCAGAGCCCATGGCCAAAGAGATGCTAAATTGGAAGACTACAGGCATCAAGATAAATAACAAGAATCCCTACCAGGATCCAACAGAGATGAAGCAAGTGAAGATAGGAGATCTGGGTGCTGGGCTACAAGACTTGGTAGCCAGGTTACAGCAAGCGTCTATGACCCACAGAATCCACACGATCTGCTGCACTTTGCACTCTGTGAGCGTATGCCTAACTTCAGAAACAGCTGGGGATTCAGAGGATAGAGCCCTGGGTCTGGAGTCAGGAAGGCCCAGTTGTATGGTCAATAGACAAAGCATGACCAAGGGCCAGTTTTGAAGCAAACTTGTCAGGCTTTATCCAAGAGAATGCTATTCCTTAGGAGGCTGAGTGCCTCATCTTGCCAATTCTTCTTTAGAAATCATCTTCAGAGCCTGAAGTATGAGTTTGCGGGTTTGTTTGGTTTCTTTTTTTAAATTTTCTCAGTGGATATATTTCTTTAAAAAAATATATGTTTAGGGGCGCTAGGTGGTGCAGTGAAAGAGCACCAGCCCTCGAGTCAGAAAGACATGAGATCAAATTCAGCCTCAGACACTTGACATACTTACTAGCTGTGTGACCTTGGGCAAGTCACTTAACCCCAATTGCCTTACCTTCCTCCCTCCAAAAAAAAAGTGTGTGTATGTATCTTCTGTTCTCCCAGAGAGCCTTTCTAAGTAACAAATTTTCCATTATATTCACATCCCAGTTTGTTCAATGGGCACACACTTGTATTTCAGTTCTTTGCTACTACAAAATGTGTCACTAAGAATATGTTGGTATACATGAGGAGAGAATTTCTTATGATAACACAGGTAGTAAGACACAGAGTCACTACTCAGAGCCCAGGTTCTCTGTCTCCAAATCCACTGTTTCATCACCTTGCATCCTAGAAGAGGGGATGTAAATAAATTCTACCCTTTTCCCCTCAGGCCTCAGTTTCCTTATCTATAATATAAGGGATTAGGTGATCTTAAAGGTTCCTTTCAGCTGCAATGTTCTGTTATTAGCTCTCAGAGGACACTATAAAAAAAATCAGTGGCACAAAATTACTTGCCTCCTATATCTCAAAACACTCTGAAAATGAAAAAGGTCCCCCAATGTAAGTTATTCGTTTTTATCATTATTTTGTTTTGCTGGGTAGGAGACAGCCAGTCACATGAAGGCTGAAACAACCCAACAAGGGTCTGATAGGATAAACTTCCAAACATCAGGGTAAACTACACTTGTCCCTTCCTTACCATGCTTAGGAGAAAGACGACTCACTAGGTTGGTGTCAAGCATTTCTGCTTCTAGGTTTTCCTTCCCAGCATCTGCTTTTAGTGGAATGACAGGCAATGAAGGAAATAATAAGAGTCACACATCTCAGAGACAATCACACAGGGGTCTGTTGGAGCCTTGGCTATCCATTTAGAAATTCTTTGATCGAAAATTTTTTAAAAAAGAAATTATTTGATATTAATTAAAATACAGGAGACAGTCAACTCCAGAGCATGCCCAGATCACAGGAGGCAGGAGAACTGTAGTTAGAAACAACCACCCCCTCTGTGATCTCAGCGCGCCTCCCCTCCCTCCAACCCCCTGCCTTTTTTTTTTTAATACAGGGACAGGATTTAATCATTACCTTCCAAAAGCATCAACACCTAAGCAGGCATGTCACAGCTAATATCAGCTGGCTACTGCCTAATCATGGCTATTAGATTCAGTCAACTGTTTTTAACTTATGATAGCTATTGTCTTCATTACTCACTGTTAGCCATCCAATTTGTATTTGTAAAGAGCTGGGACAGCGACATATTTGTTTAACTATTTTGTCCCTAAGGCTATTTAGTCATAATTATTTTTTAAACAACTTTTGATGTGCTAAAGGTCCCTGCTGGGGAAAGTTAAACAAAGCAACTATTACGTTGTGTCAATATCAACCCAGTCCATTCATTTCTCTCTGGGATCTCCCGTAGCACTTTGGTTTATAACTTGTGTACACTCATATAATATTAGTGTTTAAAGATTTTCTGTAATGGTGTCTTCTTTATTTATTACTTCTTTATTTATTTACTATATTTACTTTATTTATTATTTATTTATTTATATAGGAAGCAAGATAAATACTCATTCATTGAATAATGCCTATTATGTGCCTGACTCTATGCTAAGTGCTTGATAAATATTAACAATAGCCAATTGTTTTATATATATATATACACATATATATGTGTGTATATATGTATGTACGTATGTGTGTGTGTGTGTGTGTATATACACACACACACACACACACACACACACACATACACACACATAGTGCCTACTATGCTCTGGGTTCTCTGCTAAGTGCTTTACAAAGCTTCACCATAGCTAACATTTTCAGTGGTTCTCAACCCTCCTAATGCCAGGACCCTTTAATACTTGTATGTGGGTGTATCTGCATGTCGGTGGACCCGCCTGGAGATGGATAGAGGAGTGGTGTCTTGGTTCCTAAGACCATCAGAAATATGTGTTTTCCAATGGCCTTAGGTGACCCCTGTGAAAGGGTCGTTCAACCCCCAAAGGGGTCGTGACCCACAGGCTGAGAACCACTGGTTTATATAGTACTTACTATGTGCCAGAGGCACTATGTACCTACTACATATACTAAGTGTTTTATAAATATTATTAATGAGAATTAGCATTTACATAGCACCTTGGATGCTCCAGGCACAGTTCTAAGTTGTTTCCAACTATGATCTTATTTGATTCGCACAAGAATCTTAGGAGGTAAGTGTTGTTATTATCTATACTTTACAGAGGAGGAAGGGCAGCTAGGTGGTGAGGATAGAGTACCGGACCTGGAGTCCTGAGTTCAAATCCTGCCTCAGATACTTACTAGCTATGTGACCCTGGGCAAGTCACATAACCCTGTTTATCTCTGTTTCTTCATTTGTAAAATGAACTGGAGAAGAAAATGTCAAACCACTGCAGTATGTGCCAAGAAAATCCCACATAGGGTCATGAAAAGAATTGGACATGACTGAATGGACTGAAAAACATGGACTTTTTTTTTTTCATGGACTGAAAAACAACTGACCCACAGTAGATGAGGAAATGGAGGCACAGACAGGCCCAATGACTTGCCCAGGGTCACACAGCTCGGAAGGATCTGATTCTCACAACCACCCTGGCAGGTAAAAAAGATAAGGAAATGGAGTTTGGGTGAGTTAACCAAGGCTACACCAGCAGCAAGTAGCTGAGGCTGGATTCATTTCCCAGCCCAGAGTTCTTCCTACCACTCTGCCCCCCTAGGTCCCTCGTCTCAAATCTCAGCTTTGCCTCTTTTTCCTTCTCAGGCTGGTCTGACCTTCTGGTGGGTCTCATATTTAATGTTCCCTCCCCCACCTCCATCCCATCCCAGCCCTCCCATAGTTTCTCACTTCACCTTAGACTGGAAACCCCTTTGCACGGCCTTCTATGAAAAAGGCCATACCTTGTCGCCATCCTTGGGGGACATGGGGGCGGGGAAGAGATTTAGGTCCTTAGTTAAACATCTGGGCCCTCAAATCAATACTGCTTCTCCTCAGTGTCGTCTTTATTCCAACGGAGAGGAAAGCTAAGATGGGCCAGGTAACTCCTTCTCTTCTGTTCTACCCACGTCTGGAAGTATATCAGCCCAAAGGGCTTCATCTCTCTTAGTGTTGTGTCAAACTTGGCTCCCAGCTGGGGCTGAGTGTGTATCTGTGAAATGGTTACACTGCAGTTTGTCCCCCTCCTGTCCCCACTGGGCTTGAAGCCAAGAGGGGAAAAAATCTCTGGCTCAGCATCTGGAGTCATCCTCACGGATTGTAGCTCAAAGGATCAGTAAAGTTTCGCCACAACCCCAGAAATCACCCATTTCCATCCTTCAGAGGTGCTCACTCCACTTAGTCACTGGTCCCTGCTTAAATCTCCTTCTTTGTTCCAGAGCACCATCTGCTGGAAAGTTTTAAAATCCTAATTTCACTAGAGAAAGGAAATCATTTCTAGAACCAAAAAATCCTAGGATTTTAGAGCTGAAAGGCCATTCTCAATCATTTTCCCAACTTAATTTTCCACAGATGAGGAAACCAGAGACCCCAAGGGGTGGTGACTCACCCAAGGTCTCCCAGGTAGTAAACAGCAGGGTGAGAATTCAAATCCAGATCTTCTGACTTATCTTCCAAAGTCCTGAGCCCAATTGTGTGCTGCTGACTCCAGCAGCCTCCCAGGGCAAACAGCCCAAACACTAGATCCCTCTTGGTAGCTCAGTCTATAGCCGGGCCAGAAGCACGGTTCACATCCTTATGGTAACCTAAGGTGCTAACCTGAAGAAGTCTCTAGAGTAGAGTTAGAGTAATTTGGGCTCATTTCAAGAAAACTAATATGAGGATCACACCAAACGGAAAACGGTGGCTGGATGGACAAGGGATTGGGGTTGGGGGTGGGGAGGAGAGGAATTAGCAACCCTGGCAAACAGAAACCCTAGGCATGCATCCAGGGTGAAAATCGGCAAGAGGTGGAGTAAGTTATGTCCAACGTCCCTTCGGATTTAAATAAAGCCCGTGGAAGTGAAGCCCAACAGCCTCTGAAAGAACAGGAGGAACACATCATGTCGCAACTGGAGAAAATATCCAAGGAAGACAAAAGAGTAAGGCAAAGATGAAAAGTCAACTCTTAAGGGTTCTATTAGCTGCCATTAATAACAATAGCTAGAATTCATATAACATTTCAAAGTCTATAAAGCATTTTACCTGTATTATTTCATTTGATCCTCAAAACAAGCCTGAGGGATAGATGCTATTATTATTCCACTTTACAGATGAGGAAACTGAGGCTGAGGGAGATTTGGGACTTGCCCAGTCACATAGCTAGGAAGTACGTGAGGTGGGATTCCCGACCCCAGACCCAGAACTCCATCCATTTCAGAACAGCTGCCTGGGAAGCTGCCTAAAGCACAGAGGTCAGTTGATTTACTTGGAATCATAGGGTCAGAAGGGTCAGAAGTGGGATGTGAACCCAGGTCTCCCTGATTCTAAGTAGCCATAGAAGATCGTTGCTCAGAGCTGGAAGGCAGCATAGAATTCATCTAGTCCAATCTCATTATTTTACCACACCATCATCCTGGGAAGCAGCCCCTGCGGAGATGCAGCCTAGCCTGGAGACAGGTTATTGAAGGTATTGAAGACCCAGAAAAGGAAGTTCTTGTCAGCACAGTCCTCAACAAAGAAAATGACATTAGAGGAATAACAGGAAGGAAGGGGCATGGCCTTCTGCTTTGCTTCTCTACCCTAAGGACCATGGGGCCTTTGCATCTGACTCTCATCGAAGCTTCCCTGTGGGTTGTCTCACCATTAAAATGGGAGCTCCTGGAGAGCAACAACTGTCTTAATTTTCTATTTGTGTCCTTGGCACTTACCATATACTAAGTACTGGATAAATGTTGTTCATTCCTTCATAGGTACATTTCTCCCTTACCATGCAAAGCCATTTTCAGATTTCAAGTAGGAGTCACTGGATTGAAGGATTTTAGAACAGGAAAGGGCCTTTGAGATGATTTATTTCAGCCTCTTTTCTCATTTTACAGATGAGGAAACTGAGTCATTTATTTAATTTAATAATAACTGAGCAGTTAAATGAAATTAAAACCTGAGCAGTTAAATTGCTCACCCACGGTCACATGGATAATGAGTGAGACTAACACCCCCGACCTTGAAAGCATTGTTCTTTCCACATCCCCATGATTTCTCTCTGGGTTGATTTGTAAGAGGAAAGAGTCAACTCTACAACATTTACATGGAGGAAAAGTAAATCAGGGGGATAACAGAGTGTCCCCCCTGTGAATGATTAAGTTGGGGGGTCCTTGGAAGCTGCATCTGATAACTCCTTAGAGCAGTGGTTCTCAACCTTCCTAATGCCAAGATCCTTTAATACTCGTATGTGGGCGTATCTGCATGTGGGCAGACCCGCCTGGAGATGGACAGAGGAGTGGTGTCTCGGTTCCTACGACCATCGGAAAGATGTGTTTTCTGATGGTCTTAGGTGACCCCTGTGACCCCTGTGAAAGGGTCATTCGACCCCCAAAGGGGTCATGATTCACAGGTTGAGAACCACTGCCTTAGAGAGAGCAGAGTGATTCAGATTTTGGTGGTGGGTTTTGTAAACATGAAAGACACGACATGTCTAGTTGGAAGTCCAGAAATATCAGGATTCTGCCCTTGTTTCCCTTGACCTTATCACAAGGCTTGAGATGATACCCTTGTGACCTTGGCTGTGACCAGTTAGGACTTGGCAGCCAACTGTAGTGTACTCCCCCAACATCTACTCCACCCTCAGCCCGAAGGATGCTTTTGTCCCCAGGATTTTGAACTCAAGCCCATGTTCCCAGCTCCCAGTTCTCTGGGTTTAATCCAATCCACATTAAAAACCATTCCTGCCCTCCTCTATCCTACTCTACCTATGTCTCTTCTGAGTCAGCCTATTGTAGAAGGCCTGGGGGATGTAGGTTATAACCGCCTTTATCTACAGAGAGTCAGCATGGCGGAGTGGACAGGGAGCTGGCCATAGAGTCCATAAGACTCTCACAGCAGGCACTGGCTCAATGATCCTGGGCAAAGATCCTTAACCACCCCAGGGCACTTTCTAAGACGACAAATTGCAGAACAGATACTTATCTGCACTGATAGACGTTTCTTCTTTTGGGATCCCTATATTCTAATGTATCCATTTTAGCTCATTTATACCTAGTTGTTTCTACGTTTTTGCCTCCATCAGACTGTGAGTTCAGGGGCAGGGATTGCCTTTTACCCTTTTTGTATCTCTAGAATTTAGCATTGTGCCTGGCACACAGCAGATGTCTGATGAATGTTTGTTGACTAACTATACAATTAGGTTATATGTCTTCCTCCATCACCACCCCAAGTCTGTAGTGGCAAACATTTCCAGTTACCAAAAAAAAGGCAGTATCTCTACTTACATAGACTATCACAAGGCAATTAACAAAACTCATCACCAATCACACTTCCACAATTTACAGACAAATCCCATTTCCTTGCCTCCTGTAAGACTATGGGAAGGATCAAATGAGAGGGCCAAATGTCTCTGGAGAAAGCAGAGAGGTATACTGGAAATTGCACCGAATTTAAATGCAGTGAACTCTGAGCGCAGATTGATGTATTTTTTTTTTACTTTGTGTTTCTTGTTTTTCTCAACATGGCCAATGTGGAAATATGTAAAACTGATATAATCCTTGCCTTCTCAAGAGTGGGAGAGAAGGACAGAATTTGGAAGTCAAAATTTAAAAAAAAGAATGTTAAAATAAATAAATAATTTAGAAATTTTAGATCTAAGAGTTGGGTTCAAATCCTCAGCCCCACTATTTAATACCTGGGTAACCTTGCATATAAATGGCATGGGTTAGAATTAACCAAGCATCTAATAAATGCTTTTTGGAGGACCAGTTCAGGAAGGGGCCTATACTCTTTGGAATTTAGTCAACAAACATTTACTAAGTGCCTACTATGTGCCAAGTACTGAGATAAGCACTAGATTTCGTTCCCAAAAGTCTGTTGGGAGGAAAGATTTCTACTCCCTTCCCTAGGCAATTGATTTCTTAGCCATGGTCTCCCTGTCCTTACCTCCCAGAAATGGGAAACACACTTCTACCATCTAGAGGCCCATGGGGGCTCTTAGAGAAGGGGATACAATCTAACTGGGCAGCTACGGTATGGGGATCCGCTATCTACCTTTATCCCCCCCACCAAGGCAGGTGCCAGGCAAGGATTTCAAGAGAGGCATTGCCACTCCTTGGCTGCCGAGATCGTCAGGGCCCCCTGCAGCCCCATTTGCAAATTCCCCACTCTCTAGGACAAAGGGGCCAAAGAGCTGAATGCCACCAGGCCTCAAGAGGCTGCTGGCACACACTCCAACACCCATTTTCATCTCCCAAATTGGAAGAAAGAAGATCAGAGGGGTAAAAGGAGAGAGTCTGCATTGGTCAGCTCAGGGAGGCATGGAGGCTGGAGGCTCATGAACGCAGCCTTTGCCAAGAAGCCGGAGGCAGATGGAGCTTGGCTAAAACAGTGAGGACTTTCCTCTGAGGCCCTTCATCAGCTGCATTCACCCCGTGAGGAGGTACTTCACCTCTGTGGAGTGGAGCAATTACTTCTCACCAATTAGGCTCAATCAGGGCACTATAAACAGCTGGTGGTATGGAGTCGTGATCCTCATTTACAACACTGATGGCCTTTTAGCCTTTACAAGTCTGGAAGCCTACTCCAAGTTCTTCTCCTCCCCCTTGTCAATCGGGAGAATCATAAAAATGTATGAGGACCTGGAGAAAGACAGGGTGGGGAGGCTCTGGTGGGGACAGAAGAGGGGGCCAGGAAGGGGACTGGCATCTTGAAATGAGGACAAGAGAGATCTACCACCAGCTGTTCAAAGCTCCATGATTGAGGGTCTCATTGATTGCGGGTGATTACGTCCCCACTGGGGGAAGGTGAAGTGGGCCCTCTGTCTGGGTGCCCCTGATTATGGCCTGTGGAGCCAAAGACCAAGACGGGTGACAGGTTCAATTGGATCTTAATTTTTTAATGGCTGATAGATGTATTTTTTCAGGCTTTGAGAGCTTAGAAACATCTGGGGTAGAGTGGGAATGGGAGGGGTAGAGAGGGAGAAAAGAAAAGAGGGAAGGAAGAAAGGAAAAAGGAGAGAGGGAGGTGAAGGGTCCATTTGTCCCCAAGGCTTCAGCGTGATCCTATAAAGAATGGAACAGGGAGTCTACCCATTGGGAGGAAGATGCCCTTCTGACCCCATGGGACTATAGGTGGGCCATTTGCCTTGAGACAATGGTGGCCCCAGTGGAAGCATCTCTCTTTCAAAACCCAGTGCTGACCTCATCTCCTCCATGAAGCCTCCTCTAACCACCCCGGCCCCGAATGATCATCTTCTCTTTGAACCTGGTTAACACTTACATCTCTAGCACTGATGGGGTATTTATTCTAGACTGCCTTGTATGGGTAATAATCCCCTTCTGTGTGTAACTGGTGGCCTATACAGGTATATGTGTGCATACACTAACATGTATTCATATGACACAACCATGTGTACATATACACATATGTATGTATACACACATATACATGGATAGATATATACACAGACAGGGATAGTTAAACACACACAACCTGATTCTGTGAGAATAAATCCCATTCAGGGGAACAAAGGAAAAGTGTGGTAGCCATAGCCTCCCCTATTATATATCATTCCCCCTAATTTAATGATACCTTTATTATATATTTAAAAGGAATAAGTACATAATGGACTTGTAGTTTAATGTGCAATCATGTCTTTTAAAAATCATATTGTGTTAACTTGTTTTATCCCATAAAATAAAATAAAATATTTAAAAATAACAACAGCTCCTGTTTAGTTTTCAAAGCTCTTTTCTCTCAATGATTCTCTGTGGTAGGTAAAGTGTTATCCCCATTTTACAGATGAGGAAATAAGGATTTTTCAGTCTTGCCTATGGGCACACAAGCTGCTAAGTTTTGGAGAAAGACTCCAACCTTGGTCTATTGACCTCAATTCCCAGGGCTCTATCTGGATATGTCTCTGAATAATTCCCGCCCTCTAGAGACTCTAAATATTTCTCACAATAGCCCTAGAAAAAAGGCAGAGTACCCCTCCTCTAAAGGTAGAGAAAAGAACCGAAATATAGAGAAGAAAACAAAATACAGGCATGTGTATGCGGTCACTGTTGGTCAGTGGCAGCCCTGGACACAGAGAAATCTCTTACTCGGCAGTCCTGGGATCTCTCCATTAAAAGCTCAGCCTCCAGGGTGAAAGAGATGATTTCTTAAACTGGGATTTAAGCCCAATGGAATACAGGATGGGAGACTTTGGGGATGTCCTGTATTAAATTAGAGCCACAGAGCAAGCGAGCTGGAAGGAGTTTTAGTCCAACCGTTCATCTTAGAGAGGAGGAAAATTATAGATTGGCTTGATTCAGGTTTGTTTCTGTCAAGGGTCTCCCAGGCCTTTGACTAATCACTCACCAATTATGTATTAATTGCCTACTCTCAGGCACACATGTTAAGCACTGGAGATCTAAAGACAGCCCCCCTCAAAAAAAAGGAAAAAGGAAAAATCCCTGTCCTTAAAAGAAGCTTACATTCTAACGGGAGAGACAACACAGAAATCTGTAAGTTTATAACATATATTTAACATAAAATGCATTAATATAATTTAAGGGGTGGGGTGAAGAAGGGGGAAGGCATGAGCAGCTCTTAGGCTCCAGAAAGGCTCCTTGTGGAAGAGATTTCTTTTCTAGATCTTTCCTGAAGTACTGGGACCTGGTCTCCATATCCTGCCCCACGAAACAACTGTGGTCATTTGTTATAGCCTCAGAGTTTCCTCTGTGGGTGACCTCTAAGGGCCTTCCCTCTGAGTTTATCTCCAAGCATATGTCTTGTTTGGACGTGGTTATTTGCCCGTTGTCTTCTCTATAAGAACATAAGCTGCTTGAGGGCAGGGATTGTTAACTGCCTTTCTTTGTATTCCTAGGACACAGATACCAGCATATAGTAGGTACTTAATTCTGTCTCTGAAATCTTTGTGAACATGGTAAAAGTTAGGGAGTCCAGAACAGGGAAATAGAACCATCCTATCTGGTCCTGCCTGATACCTGGTTCCAGAATCCAACCTCAGGATTCTCTGTGCTCCCAACAAATGCCACAGCTATCTGTTTCCTAACTTTATCCTACAATCTCCCTTCTCATCTCTGCCTGTTCAAATCCTCTTCTTCCTCCCAGGCCTAGTTAGCTCTGGGCCCCCTTCTCTATAAAACTGTTCCTTTTCTCCCGGAGCTTCACAACAATCTCTCCCTCAGCAAATTTGTCGAGAATTCTCTCTTCTTCAACACATTCATATTCTTTCTTACTTGGGATTTATTTGTGTTTCTCCCTCCAGGCCCACACTCTTTTTTTTTCTTTATATCTCTAACAGATCTCTCTATACCCAGAACATGCTTTGCATAGAGTAAAAAAGCAATTAAATTAGTCTAAACTCCTCTTTTAGCAATAGGGAACTGGGGCCCAGGGTGGCTGAATGATTTGATCAAGATCACACAAGTAATGTCAGAGCAAAAATTTGAACTCAACTCCTCTGACTCTAGAACCAGCATATTTTCTGCTACATGCAGTAGGTAATTAATAAATGTTTCTTGAATTTTCTGAGAGGAGCTCCAGCACGCCTGGTCTCTAAGCTTTGCTATGTCTTCTCTGTACCTGATTCTCACAGATTCTGTACCTGTCCATCTTAGGCCAGATGGTGGCAGCTTCACAACAGTTAATCTGGTTTGGTTTTGGAAAATAGACTTAATTATGATCTAATCTGTTCATTCATTGAAGAAAAAAACAACTTGTTTGATTCATGGTTTAATAAAGAATAGCTATATTTGGTTTGGGATCCAGCAAATGAATATAGTTTGGTCCAGTTTGGAAGGCTCTTGGTCCTTTTCAAGTCTGTGTCCTAACCTAGGCAGCTGACTAATCAAATATTATTGAACCTTTGGATGTGTTAGCTCATGCTAGGTGCTCCAGGGCACAGAGATGTATATGCTGTGACTCCTTTCCTTAAAGAGGAGGGAAGGGGCAATGGTCTAAGTGGTCAGCTCTCATCTACTCTAACACTGACACAGGATCATAGCTTAAGAAAAATCCAGGACCTTAGAGATCGAAGAAGTCCAAATCCTTTATTTTCCTGAAAGCTGATTTACCCAACATCTCACCTAGTCGGCATCAGTGGCAAGATTCAAACCTGGTTCCTTTGACTCCAAATGCAGTATTTATTCCAAAGAAAATATCTACATAGTGAATGTCTGAAACCAATAATAACTGTAATAATAGAGTTATACAAAGAAGCAATGAACACATACCAGCAAGTCCCTTTCTGCAATAGGTCAATTGAGATGAAAAGTATATTTTTGAAAATTCTATTTATGTTTTGAGTATGCCTGGGTAGGTTGACTCTCAGACATTTTATGCATTTTTTTGTTATTTGGAATAGAATTTTACCTTATATTTCTTCCCAAATTTTTGCTACTGTGACATAGAAATGCCACTGATTTTTTGTGAATTAATTTTTACCCTACTCCTTTGCTAACCCCATTGTCTGTTTTTTTCTGGTTCTATGGAGGTTTTCTAAGTGAACCATCATCAGCAAAAAGGAATGATTGTTGTCTTCTCTTTGGGATCTTTATGTCTTTATTCCTTCTCATGTTGCCATTTCTAGTCTTTCTCTAGAATTACATCAAATAGCAGCAGGCAAAGGGAATGTCTGTTATACTGGGACATTCTAGTGTTTCCTTATTAAAACTACTACTCATTTTTTGTTTCAGAGATATGCTTTTTGTTATATTAAAAATGACTCTTCTATTCCTATACTTTGTAGAATTTTTTTAGCATAAATGCATGTACTTTGTCAATGGTTTTTTTTTAAACATCTTTTGATACGGTATTTAGAGTGTGTTTTTGTTTTTAATAGGATTAATTATGTTGGTGTTTTCCTAATCTCGAATCATCTTTGCATCCCTAGTAGGACTCTAACTTGGTCATGATAAATAATTTCTCAGATACAGTTTTATCATCTTTTTGCTGGAATTTTATTTAAAGTTACTGCATCAATGCTCATTAGTGACTGGTCTTTATATTCTCTTTCTCTCACCTTCCCTACTTTGGGTATTAAGATTATGTTTACCTTAGAAAAGCAGTTTGGTAAAACACTGACTTCCTCAATTTTTGAGGTAATTTGTGTGACACAGGTATTAATCACACATTTACATGGTACAGTAAATAGAGCACCAGGCCTGGAGTCAGGAAGACCCGAGTTCAAATATGCCCTTAGACATGTACCAGCTGTGTGATCCTGGGCAAGTCACTTAACCCTACTCACCTCAGTTTCCTTATCTGTAAAAAGAGTTGGAGAAAGAAATGGCAAACCACTCCAGTCACTTGGACACAAATGAAACAACTCAACAACAACAAAAAACAATGGATAGAATCTACCTACAAATCTATCTGTATCGGGGTCCCCTTCCCTTTGGTAGCAGTTTAAATGAAAAGAGAGAGAGAGAGAGAGAGAGAGAAAGAGAGAGAGAGAGACTTGAAGCTTAATCCATTTATGTTCCACTTTAAGAAAATACAATATTTTTAAAAATTCATATTCACAAAATAGATATTTCCAGATAAATTAGAGGGTGAGTATTCATATTACAAATTCTCTGCTTTATAAAAGGATTTCCCATAGGATTCCTCTAACAGCAGAGCTCTCCTATACCACCTGTAAGATGAAGTCTTTCAATTCCTCCCCCGCTGACCCCTCCATTACTATGCCATCCCTTTTATGAAATTACTTTGTGATGACTTATCTGTGTACTTTGTGCATCCTTTTCTAATTATCTGTGTATTTCCCACCTCTCAGGGTTACTGTGAGGATTAAACGAGATATTTATAAGGTGCTTAGCACAGCACCTGGTACATGGTTGGCATTTAATAAATATTTCCTTCCCTCCATAATAAATAATATAATATAATATAATATAAAATATAATATAATATAAAAAAATAAATAAATATTTCCTTCCTTCCTTCATAGAATAACGATTCCTTGATATCTGGGACTATGTAATTTTTGCCTTTGTGTCCTTATAATTAGCACAGGGTTTTGTACATAGTAGGTGTTTAAACTGAATACTCACTGAGCTGAATCACAAACAGGATCCTATTTATAGAAATTGGGTGCATACATACATTTTCAGGATTTTACTTACCTGTATGGGTTCATCTATATAACAGTGAATTATAAGGCGAGCACTTGTATTCCACTCCTTACCCACATTTCGTTCTTGGTATACTCTGTTCAGGGCAGTGCATAGAGTACCAGGTCTGGAATAAGGAAGACTCACCTTGTTCAAATCTGGCCTCAGACACTAGCTGCGTGACCTCAGGCAAGTCACTTAGCCTGTTTTCTCATCTGTAAAATGAACTGGAGAAGGAAATGACAAACCACTCTAATATCTTTGCCAAACCAATCCCCAAATGGGGTCACAAAGAGGCAGACATGACTGAAATCACTGAGCAACAATCCCCCACCCTGTATCCTCGTTGCCCTCCCTGTTGCCCAGAGCTCCCTACCACATTGTCCCATTTTCTTGACTTTTCCCTTTCCAACTAGCCCCTATCACAATTTACCTTGTCCCATGTGCAATGTTTTCATGGTCCTGCTAGGCAGCAGGAGCTGATAAGCCAGAACTGGAAGGCTTCTTAGAAAATTACCTGGATCAACATACCTGTTTTACAGATGGGAAAACAGTCTTGGAAGGGTAAAGTGATTTATCCAGGGTCACACAGCTAACAATTAGCAGTAGAGCTGGGCTTAGAACTCAAGTCTTTAGTCTCTTTCCCCTCTATACCACATTTCCTCTGATGAGAACTCATAATAATTGACGTGTTTCTCTCTCCCAGATTACATTTACATTTTTACAGATTTCTCTTCTGGAGACACAGTAACTTCTCAGAGTCCATCCTAGTGCCTTGTGCCTCAATAAATATCGATCAACCCAAGCACTCCTGTAAGGTATTAGCAACGAGTGTGAGTAAGGGTAGAGGACAGCAGAGACAACCCAGAGAAAAGAATGTCAGAAAGCCCAGAATTTGTTTTTTCCTCCAGTTGGAATGTGGGCTCTTTGAGATAAAAGAAGTTTGTCTTTTTTTTTTTTTCTCTAATTCCCCAGCCCTTATTACAGAGTCTGGCACAGGAAGAGCCCTTAATAAATGCCCTCTGACTTGATTACCCACCTGTGGAAAGCCCTGTGCCCATCAGCCATGCTTGCACTGCCTTCAGTGCACATATACAGTGTGCATGGTCAGATCAAGCCATCCATACTTTGTGAGACAGTCACAGCACATGTGGGCAAGTAGAGAAAGGCACACAGAGTTTAGGGAAGCTTGTGCTTCCTTGTGGTGGGGTGTATGGCCTCAGTTGTTGAATCTCGAGAAGGTTGATGGCTGACCCTGGGTATGTGCCTTGTTTCCCACAGCTGGACCTCTAGTCGTGGGCTCCATAAATAGTATACCTAGGAGAGGCCCCACATGGTGATGCATGCTGCGCACAGGGCCTCAGGACCACTCATCTGACTTTCCATCTCCTTTATAACTGGGGGACCTTCACAGACTGATGTGGAAGATATTTCTAGACTGCCTCAAAACACACTATATGGTTGATGCTGGTGCTACTTAAATCTAGGGTCAATATTAATCTTCTCAGAGATTACATGAATAAGAGATAGACTCTTTTCTGAAAATCCAGTGAATTCTGCTCCGTTGTTCAGGTCCGTTAATATTTCACAAGTCATGGAAACCAGACATAGGACAAGAAGAAAACTCTGTCCCTCTCTTCCCCACTCCCCAAAACACCCAAACCAGAAAGCTCACCATGTTGTTCTGCAGAACTGTGCCACTGGAAGCTGTCGCTTTGGGCCTTGTTCTTGATTAACATTAAAGGCCTTTAATAAACACACATTCATCCAGCATTTATCACACTCTGGGATACTCGGTTAAACTGTAAGCTTCTTCTGAGCAGGTACTATCGGGTCACTAAAAAAAAAACTCTCCAGAGTCTAGCTAATAATAGTTAGCATTTATATGCTGCTTTACAAATATCTCATTTTATCTTCAACAGCTGGTGGTTATATGATGCCCATTTTATAGGGAGGAAACTGAGTTAGGCAAAGGTTAAATGACTTGCCCAGGGTCACAGAGCTGGTAAGCACCTGAGACTGGATTTGAACTCACTTAGGGTAGAGTTCAGCTCACATCTGCATGACTCCGTGCATTGAACCAGATTAAATTGTAATTGGGAAATGTTTAACAGAATAAATCAAAACACAACATAGGTAATGTTAATTTGTGGTTGTCTCAGTTAGTGTGCAGCCACAAGGGTTTGCTTCTATTTGAGTTTGACACAACTGTCCTAGGGTACCTCTAAGTGTCCCACCCTTTATTGCTGGTACAGCAACCAATCCCTGGTTGTATTCTTATGGGAAAAGAAATATAATTAGAAAAGGTGGCTTGGAAAAAGGCAGAGTGGAAGAGACTGGCTGACGTCCAACAGGGAGACAGTAAAAATCACGGAAAGAAGCACTTCTAATGAATAAGTGGTCAGTTGGATTAATTTCTGAAATAGGATTCAATGAGACTTTTCAGTAACTCAGATTATAGTGTGATAAAGGAGAAAGCACCTTCCTCACACCTCAGAATAAGCCAGTAGCTGTTTGTCTGAGGTCTACCTCGTAATTGCTATGAGGCTTTTAAATCTCGGAGGCTCATTTCTGACACATGGACAGAAGGGCTGTTTCCAAAGGCTCTAGGAAGTTTCTGAAGGAATCTTTTCTTTCCTCTGTCTCTGTCACTCTCACTTTCTAGAAATACTGTACACTCAAAAACGTATGTGTGAGACAGGCTAACTCTTTGGCATGGACAAAGTACGGAGGAATTTCTGGAATATTCATTTTCTCAACCATTTCTGTCAAAATGCAGCAGTTCAATCTTGAAATTGACCAGAAAATGGCTGGATTTTTATCCATTCTTCCAACTGTGATGCGCCCTTTTACTCAATTTATTCTCTTACTTTTAATAGGTATATTTGAGGATTGCTTTGGAAAGGAAGAGTTTCTACAACAAACAACAGATGTGTTGTGCCCACAAGCCACAACGCTAAAAGATAAAAGCTTAAAAACAAAATCCCAAACCAGATTAACTGCAATAACTCAGTGAAAAGAGAAGGGGACATATTTCCCTTTCTCTTGACAGAGGAAGTAGGGGGCCTCTCTACAGGTACGAAATAATGCTTCTACTGACTGATACAGTAACTTGGTTTTCCTAAATTTTTTTTAAATTACAAGATTCAATGGAGAGAGGAGGTAATGTTGGAAAATATTCTTATGTTAAAAAAAGACATAAAAATTAGTAGTTGAGGGAAAAATTCAGGGCTATGACTGACTCATTAGAGTTTGAAAGGCCCAATTAGAGCAGCTAATACACAAAAAGGAATCCCCACTGCCACATACCTGATAGATGGTCATTCAGCCCCCATTAGTCTGAAGACTAATGAAGAACCCCACTACTCTTCAAAGCAGTCCATTTAATTTACAAATAGCTCTAATTAATTTTTTAGTTAATTTTCTTGTTCACATCACTCATTTCCATGAGATTTTGAGTTACAAATTTTCTCCCCATCTTTCCCCTACCCACCACCCCAAAACAGCCATCCCACTATATAGCCCCTCCCCCAATCTGCTCTCTCCTATGTCCACCCCCATCACCACTCTGACTTTCCAGTAGGGCAGGATGGGTCTCCCTACCCCAGTGCCTGTATATCTTAATTCCCAGTTGCATGTAGTTAATAATAATAATAATATATGTACATACATATTTTTAACATTTGATTATAGAACTTTAAATTCTAGATTCTTTCCCTTCCTCCCTCATCACCCATCCCTACTGGAAGGGTAATTTCAATTCAATACAGGCTGTACATGTGTAATTACGCAGAACATCTCCACAATGGACAT
>CM053585.1:484525786-484623224 GCA_028646515.1 Pseudochirops corinnae | reverse complement strand
AGTAACGTTGACCCTTTCCCTTTTGCCTTCCTGTTCTTCCCCTCCATTGTAACAATTATCCCTAGCCTCTTCTATATGAGATGATTGACCCCATTCTGTCTCTCCCTCTCTCCTCTTATTCTAAAATCCTCTCCCATCTCAGAATTTCACCTTTTAAAGTATCGTCCCTTCCTATTCAATTGATCCTGTGCCCTCTATGTACACATATATACACATACACATACTCAGATATGTGTTCATACACATATATAAACCCAAACCCTCCTACATAGACATATGTGTATGTATACGTATATATACATTTGTATTCCTTTCACCTGTCCTCATACTGAGAAAAGTTTCATAAGTTACAATTATCATTTTTCCATGTTGGCATGTAAATAGTTGAGAAGTTCCTTATGATTTCTTTTCCATGTTTACCTTCTAATGCTTCTTGTATTTGGGTGTCAAAATTTCTTTTCAGTTCTAGTTTTTTCAGCAAGAATGTTTGAAAGTCCCCCACCTCACTGAATGACCATATTTTTCCCTGGAACATTATACTCAATTTTGCTGGGTAGGTGATTCTTGGTTTTAATCCTAGCTCCCTTGATCTCCAGAATAACATATTTCAGGCCCTTCAATCCCTCAATGTAGAAGCTGCCAGATCCTGGGTTATTCTAATTGTGTTTCCACAGTATTCAAATTGCTTTCTCTTGGCAGTCTGCAATATTTTCTCCTTGATCTGGGGACTTTGGAACCTGGCTATAACATTCCTAGAGTTTTCTTTTGGGGATCTTTTTCAAGAGGTGATGGATGAATTCTTTTAAGTTCTATTTTGTCCCCTGGTTCTAAAATATCAGGGCAATTTTCCTTGAGAATTTCTTGAAGGATGCTTTCTAAGTTCTTTTTTTGATCATGGCTTTTAGGTAGTCCAATACTTTTTAAATTGTCTCTCCTGGATCTATTTGCTAGGTCAGTGGTTTTTTCAAGGAGATATTTAACATTGACTTCTAATTTTTCATTTGTTTGGATCTGTTTAATAGTCTCTTGATTTCTCATAAAGTCATTTGCTTCCATTTGCTCCACTCTAATTCTAAAGGAATTATTCTCCTCAGTGCAATAGCTCTAATTGTTAAAATTTTTCCTGTCAAGCCTAAATCTGTCTCTCTGCAATTTTTACCCATTCCTCCTAGTTCTGACTCCCGGGGATAACGAGAAAAGGTCTCATCTCTTACTAACTTGACAATCTTGCAAATATCTGAAGCCAACTGGATGCCCAATTCTCCCTGGCCTTTCATCTCTAGGCCAAGCCTCCCCAGTATCTTTCAATGGTTTTCATTTGCATTAGGCACAGACTCAAAGTCTTCTTTGCATCCTGGTTGCCCTCCTCTAGATACTTTCCAGCTTATGAACCTAGACTTCCTAGAGTTCATACTATGAAATGCTCCAGATTTGGTGTAACCAGGACAGGACTGGTCATTTCCCTTTTCCTGAAAGTGATGCCTTACTAAATCTAACTTTGGTCTGTCTGCTATATCACACCACTCACAATGAATTTCTATTGTTGTTGGGCAGGTGTTTTTCTGCTGTGGCTGCCTCTTTGTGATCCCATTTGGGGTTTTCTTGGCAGAAATACTAAAGTGGTTTACCATTTTCTTCTCTAGCTCATTTTACATCAAACTGAGGCAAACAGGGTAAAGTGACTTGCCCAGGGTCACACAGCTAGTAGGTGTCTGAGGCCAGATTTCAACTCACAAAGACTGACTCCAGGCCCAGCACTCTAGCCAGTGCACCACCTAACTGGCCCCATCCTTAGTGCTTCTGCCTGCTATATCACATTGCTCATGAATTTCTAAGTTCATTATAAAACTCTCATATCTTTTTTCAGAAAGAAAAATCAATCTAACCATGCTTACTGTGAAGTTGACTTTTTGAACGCATGTCTAAGAATTTTATCCCTATTAAAATTTACATTTTGCCTAGTGCTCTAATCCAAGGGCTGAAGAACCCTTTGGCCTATGGGTCAAATTTAGCCTGCTGCCCATTTTTGTATAGCTCATGAACAAAACAGGGTTTTTCTCCATTCTAAGCTACATCCTCCCAAGCTAATCAAGATCTTTTGGGATTCTGTTATCTCAAGTTAGCTAACCCTCCCACCTTGTACCACCTGAAAATATGATAAAATATTTGAATAGAGTAAGAAAATGAATCTAAACCTTTATTTTACATTAAAAAAAACCACTCTAATAACTTCAAGAGTCTAGCATGAATCCAGGAAGTTGTCTATTGACTTCTTTGTGGTAATGTAAAATGAAACAACAAAAACGCAAAATTTTCAAAGTGGAAAATGAACATTTTATTTACATGCCCATAGAGTTACAACTTATTTCATTGCACAAACATTTTTCACTATGGAATCACAAACGATACATAACTGTACATTATCGATTCTGCCACTGTGTTACATTTTACACGTATTCCTTGACAGAGTTGGTACAATGGCTAATGCAAGGTGGAGAACATAGTTTAACAAGGCAACATTATTTTTCTCAAAGGAAGACATAATTCATTTCTGAAGGCTTTGTTTGGGAGAAAATATGAAATGGAGGAACCCAGAGAAAATTCAGGGTCATGACAAACTTGTCTCTTTATTTGTAAACTTTCAATGCATGACCTCCCAAAAGTATAAGCTTCACAGTCCATATCAGAATGGTACCTCTGATGTAAATGCTCCCATCTACCCAAATACAGCATGTACACTGTACAGACATTACAGGTTAGGAAGGATCACAGTCAGTGAAAGTAATAGAGTAAGGTCAAATAAGCCATCACATCCAGTGGCAACAATATGGCGCACTAATCCTATCCTGAACTCAACAAGAACCAGAGCTCCTACAAAAGGAGAGGAAATAAAAACAAAGAAAATGGGTGAGTAATTATGTCTTCATTGTTATACCTCAGACAACAAGGTCCTTGCTAAAGGACCAACGTACAACCCTACAGGAAAAAGGTAAAACTGCAAAATAAGAGAATTAAAATGTTACTCCCTCTACTCGGCGACCTAGAGAAATCAATTAAGAGCAGAAACCTGTCAAAGCAATAGGTTTAGATGAAAACACTTACATACTGGACATTAAAATTAAAAGCATAATTTTTGTTCAAATAAAGGGTGGAATACAGGGACAGTAGAAAAAAATTATTTGTAACTAAAAAAAGTGAGAATGCGGGGGAATGGGAAGCAGGCAGATGAGGTAGACATAAAGTGGGAAGGGAAACAGAAGGGGGGCCCAATGAGAGGGAAAAGAGCCAAAATCAAAAAGGGAAATTCAGAATGGAATGAGAGGTTAGCAGAGTGAAATGGCTGGCCAGTTTCAGCAAAGAAAGTGGGAAGATGCCAGGTGGGAAAAGGAGAAGCATGAGAAGAGAGGCCCTTGCCAAGCTAACCCAATGAATGTTAGTGATGGAGCAAGAATGATTACAGAAAATTCCGGAATGGAAAAAAAGTTAAAAACAAGTGGGAATAAGTCAGAATTCTTGTGTTTTCTTTGTTGCACCTGCAAATGAAGTAGGGGAGTTACAATTCTAGAAGTAAAAATCCTCAGAGGGGGAAAAAATGAAAAATTCTGGATCCCCACCTGCAAAAAGCAAAACTGAATTATTAATATAAATTGCTACTTTATTTCATCTAAAAAAGACAAAACAAATAAACCCCCTAAACATCAAGTATCCCTATCCCCAGCCTGAATTATATATAAATACATTCTTAAGAAATTATTAGAGTGAACTATCTGCCTAAACAAATAAAGAAAGTGAAATCAGATCACAGGAATACATCCTAGAATTTAAAAAAAAAATTCAGAACTAGTTTTTTAAAAAAAGTCATATTAAATGACTATATAAACAGGTCTGCTTATAGAACATATTCAATGTGAAATCTACATGATGAAAACATCGTCCCCCTACGGGGTGTGGAGCTTAAGTAAAGCCCATCACATTTTCCAAATGTTACTTTACCCTTCTATAACTTGGTAAAATTAATATCATCAAACCAAACCAAAATGATTCAATGACCTCTTTCCATTTCATTTGGTTAGATGTGAAAGGAAAATTTAAGCCCCCAACAGAAAGCTCTGGAGGGCAGCGAGTGTCCCTCCTCCTATGCTCAAAATAAAATATTTCCCACCCAAAACAAGAGCGTAGAAATGGAGAGTGGATACTTTAACAGATCCTCTACAAAAAGCAGAGTGAAACAAATGATCCTTCCCAACCATATTGTACCCTAAGAAGGTGGTATACATGAGGATCCAATATGAATCACGGTTTTTGTTTTGTTTTTACACAATACCATGGGCTTATGTGGCTAATATGTTGTAGTCATTTTTAAGGTTAAAAATTAAATAGGTCACAAAATACCTTACAGAAAATCCTTAGGATTTAATACTGAATTAAGGTTAGATACCTTTGGCGAATCCATATTAAAGAATGTTCAAGACAACATTTCATTCACATTAAAAAGGGGGGGGGGAGGCAGGAGGAGAGTAGAGAGACACATTGGACAGTCTTCCCCTAAAATGAACTTGTACTAGTTGCAATTTGGTTAGTATACTGTCCCTATATAGCATCTCTGGTCCCATTTCCCCTTCCTTATACCATCTTCCCACCCCCAGAAGTTCTTCTGAACTATCTTACACAGAGGGTTCTTTTTTTGGTTGGGTTTTAAGTACCAAAAACACCCTCGAGTATTTTATTGCAAGAAAGAGAAAAAAATTGTGCTTTGATGAATAAAAGCAAGAGTTTGTTCTAAAAGTATTTGAAGTTAGAACTGAAACCTCTAAGTAGAAAAAGCATTGAAAAGAAACACTAGGCTACTGGAGAAGATAATACAAAAACTACAGTGGAAGAGGTATCAAGGATCAAAAATTAAGCCACTTACTTGTCACTTTTAATACACAAAGCCCTCTCGGACTTATTTCTTATTAACATGTAGTAGAACGGCATGAAGTAGAGGATGGGGATGGGAATGGGAATGGGTAAGGGTGAAATATGGGGTCAGAAAACTAGCCAGAAGTAAGCTAATGAGGTTTCTAACATACTCAAAAGCATAGAAAAGAAAGTGCTTCAGACAGAAAAAAAAAAATGCAGCCTTGTTTCCCCCAGTGCCACAAAGATGACAAATGCCCCATCTACGCCAGAGCATCAGTGAACACGGTGAGCTTACCTTCCAATTCAACAAAACAAACAAACAAAGAAACAAACAACAACAAAAAACAGAACAAAACAAACCAAAGTGATATGGAAAACAAACTGGGAAACCCCATCTTGGTAAGACAACCCCTCTGGGAAACAGAACAGCCCTGGGTTGGAGAGTCCCTTTAGAATCCAACTTGGGCCCAAAGGATCAGGGCTTCATTAAACGATTCCGTTAGAAACACTGAAGCCGGGAGATCCAGTCAGTCGGCCGGAGCCGTTTGCCCTCTACATGGTAAAGTGCTGAGTGAATACACTCATTCCATTTCTGTTTGTTACCTTAAAATACCAGTCCATACAGAGTTCTCATTTTCCTTGAGTGTTCTTAGGAACCTGTTTTCTAGAGGTGTGACTTTTAGAAGACCTTTTATTCTACACACCTGATTTAGGATTTCATAGTTCTGCAAAATGTCTTTCTCCTGAGCCCTAACCCTTCACTATGACCCTTACCCAATGCCTTAAACACTAACACTTTCTGTTCTCATGATCAAGACTGAATGTCTTAAAAAAAATTTTTTTAGCACCATGACAGTAGGATGACAACCTATTGTGTCTCAACTCAGAATTTTGAGAAAAGCAGAATGAAATGACTTTCCATCTGAGCTTCACAAAAAAATGAAAACCAACATAACAAGAAAAGCCCTCCCCCTTTCTTGTGTCCATAAATGGTTCAACCTAATAAAAGCCAGTTACCTACGAATTCCATAAATGGTTTGTGCCCCAAGGGGAAAACCCTTCAAAAGTTCTTTCAGAAAAGCGTGCTTCCCCCCTTCCCTTCCCCAACCCCCAAAGGAAGACAAATCTAAGAACTTCCCAAAGCACACGGCCAAACCAATGCTATTCGGCAGGTCTGGTTCTTAGAGGTAAAGAACGGTACGCGACCAAAACCAAGGCGATGCCAAAAGGAAAGCGGGCAGGGGGTTGGCTCCACATAGTCACCTCATGTACTGACCGAGTGAGACATGCTGGTATTAACTCCTAGTTAGTTTTTAAGTTTCTGGATTTTGTGAACAAATAATACACAGGTCAGGATAAAAGTATTGACTTACTACCGTCTTTATAAAAATCGAAGATACACACAAAAAACACATCCACATTTATGGAACGGTATCCATTCAACTTTGATATGACAACACAAAAAACTAACAAATAGCTAAGAGGCTGCTGAATAATATCCATCGTGAATAACATTTTAATTTTAAAAGGTCCATATTTACAGAGTACAATTAGATGCAAAGGCTTGCATTCTGCATCTCCCTTTAAATGCATGATAAAGAAAGAACAAAGATAATGGTTGCCACAGATCTTCCAAGAGGGTCAAGCTTAGGGGAGATGATTTAAACTGCTACAGGTGGGTTCCAAGAATGGAAACTGACATCCCTTGCTAATTCGGCTTCCCTTCTCCTTTCCCTTGATGGAAGAAATCATCACCAGAACTAAACCTCAATTGTGTTGCTTAAGTTACTTTACGCCAAGAGAATTCATCTGCACTGGTTGGGTAGTAATACTAATAAGTATCTCAATAAACACTCAAATTTATTCTATTCACCTCATTTTGGGGGAACATCATATTTAAGACATAGCTTATTTATGACTATGTGCATAATCACTTGAACATATAAGATAGCTCCCATCTAAAATACCCAGATAATGATGCAAAAAATGGACTTGAAAACAACTACAAAATCTGTTGGTGCATTTTCTATTAAGTTTTATTTTCAATGGTGACTAGAAAGAAGCCCGCTTATAAGCTACTTACTAACTTGGGGAGACAGTGTCCAGATTTTTTATTTCAAAGCCAAGTTGGAAAGAAAAAAATTTTTTTTCTTCAACTTTCAGGAAACATTAAAACTGATCAAACTGTCCCCCAGGGGATCACCAGGTCCCCCAAAGTTCAGCCTCTAGTTCCCATTAAAATAAAGCTTACCAAGGGAGACACTAACCCACTGCTTAAGGTGAGTGGACTGAAATCTTTCAAGTAGCTCCTACGTAAATGTGCCTGCTATCAACATGCTCCTTTTAATACAGCCCTCTGGGCACAAAATTAAGGGGCTAGGGCTCTCTTTAGTGTGAGAATGAGCATCCACTGGAGGAAGGGTGTGCCCGAGATGGGAGCTGACAGCCTATCTCCAGTAGAGTAAGGCCATGTGTATGGTCTTTCATATGGAAAGGTAAGGTGAAAGCAGCAAGCCTCCTGTCCAGTAATGACTCCTGCCAAGTGGTAGGATTTCAGAGTGGAAGTGGCCGCCCAAACCAAATGGGACCCATATTAGCTGTGGAGGCAGAGAGTTATATGTTAAATTCCCTTTTGATGGAAGTATGATTCCATCTGGGTTAGTGAGTCTCAGATGCAAATTTTTGGACAAGTAGTCATTAAAAAAAGAAAACTTAAGACCACTTTCCAGTCTCAAACATAACATGATGTTCTTTCAGAATCAACTTTATTGAAAGACTCATCAAGGTCTGAAATAGCATAATTCAAGGATTTAGTCTTAAAAAAATTTTGGTAACTTAATTAGAAAGGTAATACAAAATCAACGCTGTGTGAAAAAAGATGCCAAAGGCTGTGTGAATTCTGTCTCCTCTGATAAAGGATACAAGGCATAAAGGACCACTCCCTTTTGCCAGCTATCTAAGCGAATGCATCAAAGTATACTGAGCTCCTTTCCATTTCTCTCATGTGACAGGCCTATCAACATGATCAGGGAGCTTTCAGTACAAAGACTAATTCAAAAGTCCTCCAAGGATGCCCCAGGACTCTCTGCTCTAATAGTTTAGGTCCCCATTGTAATATCTATCCCAAATGATAAATATCTTTCACAAAATATGGGAGCAAAGATGGAACTAAGGCACTTTCTTAAGGTTTGCCCAGAATTAACCTTAACAGAGCTTGCTCCTTTGGAAAGAGAAAAATTTCTCATCAAAAGGAAACGGGCCAAAATTACTTAGTAAATACGATCTGAGTAGGGAACCCACAATTTGGGTCGTGTTGGTATGAAACAACAATCACTGACTCACTATCTCTTTGTGTGGAATTACACTTCACATTAAAGTTGTCTTTGCTGTCATATTTAACAAATGGCAGTGCACACCAAGGTCTTCCCAAAAAGATATGATGATAATCAGAACCATGACTGCCACTGTTACTCCCCCAATGTGTTCAATATTAGAAAAGAAGGGGCTCATACTAGTAGGGAACCAGTTTTAGGGCCTGCAAGTGAAGTTTTAAAATGATTCTTTTTAAGCCAACAGGGAAATCAGAGTTATGATTATTTAACTCTGGAATCGAGAACCAGGGAAAAGTGGAGGTCAAGGGAGGCGGGAGGGAAGGTTTTAGCTAGGAACCGAGAGAATGTGAGGCCAGGCATTGACTTATTTACAAGAATGAGAACCTGTCTCTTCCATTGGTACAATTCCCAACCCAATACCTCTTATCACCTTTAGGCCACACAAATAACAGATTGAGCCCCCAAATTTTTGATCTATGTTTGGCATATACCTTCTGAGGTCTTTCTAATAAGTTATGAATGTGTATAAAAGAAAATTATTTTCTAGCCTACACTGAAGATAAGAGCAACCATTATCAAATATTCTTTGCTAGTAAAAAAAAAAAAGTCTTTAAGATGGGGGAACGTGTTAAATGTTCTTTCCTCAATCCAAGCCACTGTGATCACACAGTCAGATTTCGAAGAACAAAGTCTACATGCATCATAAGCACTTGAAAAAAAACAAAACAAAAACAAAACAAAAAACCAACACTATAGTTCCTTGTAGCTACAACAGGATGGGGAGCAAGTGGACACCAAATTCCTATTTGCTTCTGGGTCCTGTAAGTTCGGCTTTTCTTGGCATCCATCGTGCTTTTGGCAGCTCCAGACCACAGTTAAGCAAGATTGTAGACTGCCAACCAAGTTCTTGGCTCCTGATGTGACTCTGCTCCCATCGCTTCTCCTTGGGAAAATTCCACAGTAGTTTCTATAGCATAAGGGTCGGTTATTCTTAGCGGAAATCATTCAACAATCAGTGCCACATTTATGTGGGACAAATCTATCATATGCCTGTGGAAGGTTAAAGAAATGGTCAATTGTCAGTCAACTCGGAGCATCAGCAGTAAAGTCACGGAGGCCAAAGAAAGCAATATTTTAATGGTGGGCCCTGTGTTAAGAAAATTTGAGATACAAAAACAAAACAAAAATCCAAATGTACCAAAAAAAAAAACAAAACAACAAAAAAACAACAGATCCAAGAAGTGCATTTCCATATGACAAAACAGATTCCATACATTCATACAAAAGGTTTCACTGACTGGTTTTGGTTTTTGTTGTTTTTTGTTTGTTCTTGTTTTAAAATAATGGGCGCCCCCCCCCTGCCCCTCAACCCTACCCTGTGCATTTAAGAAATGATGATTCAGTGAACAACTCACCACACCCTGCCGCCCCAAAAAAACAAACGGAAAAAACAAAAACTCAAATTGATACACAGCTTTACAAGAACACATCTATTGTGCAAAGCAAGGCAATGGATACAGAGCAGATCACATAAGGGTATGAGGTCTTCCCTCCCACCCTTAAACCAAGGTAACTTCAGAGGCTCCACTTAAGAATACGATGGGCTACCTGTGGAACTTCTGCTGAAATGCTAAAGCGTGTGCTGGCTCCTTAAACTTTGCGATGGCTTTCCGTTGCTGGGGAAGCATCTGTAAACTCTACATAAGGAAAAAAAGAGGAAGAGGGGAGTGAGAGAGTAGGGGGAGGGGAAGGGAAAGAGGGGGGGGGGAGAGAGAGAGAGAAAGAGAGAGAGAGAGAGAAAGAGAGAGAGAGATTGTAATGACATCACCATTCTCACTGATGTGACGCTTTTAAGGATGATACCTGATGGTTTCATTTTTAAGGTTCATAAACCACTTCAAGTGCATTCTTATATAGGATATGAACCTTGCAACAAGCCTGTAGGGTAGGTACTATGTATTATTTTCATGTTATAGTTGGAGAAACTGAGAGGTTACATGATTTATTTAGAATCACATATACAACTAGTAATTGTCTAAGGAAGGACCTAATCCCAACCTTTTCTAAATCCAAGTGTAGCTTTCTCTCCACTGTGCTGTGCTGTCTCTCATCAATGTATTGGTAACATCTAACCAGTGAAGGATGTGTGTGTGTGTGTGTGTGCGCATGCGCCAGAAAAAACACTAAACCTGGTTCTCAGATAACACAGCCTGCCTACTTTTATAAGCTCACTATGTGGTTTTCTGTTTCCTCGTAAGTTTTTTTGTTGTTTTTGGATCTCTGATCTCACTGGTTTGGGGAATTCCCAGGTAAACACACTCCCACTATCAACTCAGTATCTGTATCTTTTATGTCACGTCTAGCTTGAGAGGGCTGCCTTCCTACATGGGGAGTGTAAAGGCCTTGCCCTGGGTCATAGTCAGTATATGTATATCTTTTTGGGGGGGGGTGGGGGTGGGGGAGAAAAGCAACTGGGGTTAAGTAACTTGCCCAAGGTCGCACAGCTAAGTGTAAGTATCTGAGGCCAAAATCAAACTCAAGTCCTCCTGAATCCAGGGCCACTGCTCTATCCATTGCGCCACCTAGCTGCACCCCCAGTATATGTATGTCGAAGGCAGAATATGATCCTACTAGCTCTTATTGACTTCAAGTTAAGCATTCTATCCACCATGCCATACAGCCTTTCCTGGTAACATCTAACTCAGGATGCATACATGTGTATGGAGGAAAAACTATAATGCTGGTTTTGAGTCAACACAGCTGACCTTAGAGATTCATTGTTTTCTGAGCTTCTGATCAATGTTACATTTTAATTTTGTTTAATTTGTAAACCAAAAGGCAGTATGCTATACCAAGCAGAGAGCTAGCCTTAGGCAGGGCTAGGAAGTTCTGCCTCCTGCACTCAGTGGCTGTGTGGTCCTGGTCAAACACCTCAGCACCCACCTAACCAACTCTCTTCTATAGCAAGTACCAAACTGCCCCGGCAGGGGTATCTCCTCACTGGGGAGTTCCTTATATCAAGGGCATAGTAAGTCTAGTTCCTATTTTTATTCCTAATGACAAACTACCTCATAAGGGTGCTGTAGATTTTCATGTGTATGGGGGGGAATGTACTGGAAAGCAAATGAATTCTACTTCCACTCTTGTTCTATTAGTCTTTGTTTAAGATCCTGGGATATAGTTCTGTATTACCTGTAGTAACAGTCAAGTGGAAATGCACCAATTAACTGTTCAATAAGTTATCTTTCTTATAACAAAAATAGATGAGTATGGCAAGATCTGCTTAAAACCAGAAACTTCTAACAACCAACTTTTCAATGCATACTACTCTAACTAAAAGCAAGGCAGATTTTAAGATTCCCTAAACTTGAAAGGTCCAAAGTGTAGTTCCAGTACTCTGTTACTTTGAGATATACATGGATTAAGAAATCTGCTGGACAATTAGTTACACAGAAAATCATTAACAGGCTAATTATCTCCACTAGGGTAAAAACATATTCATTGCCTTAAAAAATTAAATTATGTGGTCAAGGTTCTTAAAAGTCAGAAACATATAAACATTTTTTAAAATAATGATTTCTTACCCTGGAGCAGGCAAGAAACATTTCTCTCCCCCTCCCCCCACTCCCCACACTTAATAGTATTTTATTTTTTCCAATTACATGTAAAGATAGTTTTCAACATTCATTTTTATAAGATTCTGAGTTCCAAATTTTTCTCCCTCCCTTCAGAAACACTTCTTAATAAATCAAAATATTAGTGTGGTTTTCAGTGCACCACTTGATTTTTATGAACTGTTTCATGGAATGTCTTAATTGTGTATATTCTGCAAGTAATACATTTGACAATATCTGGATAGTTAATAGAATGATAACTGCTATTTATATTGTTTTAAAGTTGGTAGAACACTTATTTATCTCATTTCCTTACAACTCCATGAGGCAGGTTCAGAGAAGTCATGGTCACAAGCTAGGACCTGTCAAAGACGTAGACTCAAATCAGGTCATCCTGATTCCAAGTCTGACACTATCGATGATGAAATCTTTTCACAAGTTGGATGCCTTGTAGCAGAATCAATTGTTTTCCACAACCTTAGGATTTTGGATCAGGGAAACAAGCTGGGAGACATGAAAATTAATCTTCCCTTCCCCCTATTTGTAGAAAATGTTCTTCAGTTTGTAACAGAGGCAAGAGCAGTGAGATGTAGGCACTGGGTAGTGCTATGGCTATCCAGAGCTGTGTCAAGCTCCTAAGCGGTTTTATTTTGAATATTAACATTCTGACACAACTGAAAAGGCACCTTCTAAAGGCAGTTCTGAAGTGTCCTCAGCATCAGGAAAATCTAGTCTCAAGTCCTGCTGCTGACTCCTACAGGCGGTAATAAGCCCTCTAACCTCTTAAAGCTCTGGGCACTCTAACTTTCCCAGTTGCAGGGCTGATGCTAAAATGCCTAGGGAGATTCCTCCTCATCTGCTAGTTCCTTCTATCAAAGGAACCCTAAATTCAGTCCCTTTCCTAGAAACATTTATTGTGAAAGGATCCTTATCATTTTGCTATGATGTTCCAAAGGTATGTCGGGAGCTTAGGATTTTGGATTGAAAGGTGGAGGGAGCCCCCAAAACCATCTAGTGCCCACTCCTATATTTACAAATGAGGACGCAGAAGGTCAAAAAGAGAGGAAGCAAGCACGGCTGAGATTCACAGCCCCATCCTTCAACTCCAAACCCAGAGTTCCTGCCATTACACTTTAGAAAACCAAAAAACCCTCACCCACCTGTGGCCAAAGGGTTTTTCATAGGAATAAATTCCTATTTTATAACCATATTCGGTTGGAAAAAAGAGGATCCTTCGCCCGTTTTGCTTCTCTCTCTTGCTTTCCAGGGTGTGATCATTCATTTTATGCAGAGGATTCCCAATCTAGACTTCAACCTCCAACCTCACCTGAGATCTAATATTGGGAGCAGAGAATTTAAGAGCTGAAAGACAGCATAGTTCAACCCCTTCAGACAAAGAAACTAAGCACCAGAAAAATGAAGTGATTCACAATCACAAAAGCATTAAGCATTTGTTAAATGGTTCCCAATTAGATTTATGGAGGAGGGGAGGGGAAGGAGACGACTGGGGTTAAGTGACTGCCCAGGGTCACACAGGTAGTATGAGATAAGATTTGAACTTTGGTTCTCCTGACTCCAAATCCAGCGCTCTACACACTGTGCCACCTAGCTGTCCCACCCACCCACACCTGTGTTCAACGTCTTCTACTTAGAATTCTTCCCTCCCTCACTGCCTCCTCCCATAACCTACTGGTTTGACCATCTTGTCACTCTACTTCTACACCAACCTTCTCGTCAATCACTGCACTCCAAAGGAATGAACCTTGTTCAGGCACAATCTCTTGCTTTATCATGAAAGCTTCCTAAATGGGTCCTTGCCTCAGTCTTGTACCATCCTCCCCTTACCACCCACACCTAGTACCCCCGCCTGCTCTCCTCTCATTCTCTTCTAAACTTCACCCTTCAACCAAAACTATTCTCTCCAGTTGCTCAATTCTCATGACCTTTCCTCTTGACTTTCCTGCAGCTGAGTACTCCAAAGCTCATCTCCTCCAGGATTACTTTTTCTTCTCTGGATTTCTCTTTAGTCTCCTTTGCTAGTCCTACTAATCTCAGATGTTTCCCAGGATCTGTCCTAGGTCTTCTTTTTTTACACTCGGAAGGTGATCTCATTAACTCCCAATTATCATCTCTTTGCAGGTGATTCAACAGTCTACATAGCTAGCCTCTTCTGAGTTAGTCACAAGCCATAGATTTTTGATCCATATGCATTTCAAATCCACTTGGTCCAAAACAGAGCTCTGCCCCCCCACCTTCCCCTCTTCCAAAATTCTCTATTACTATTGAGGGCACCCAAAGTCAGCGTCATCCTCAGCTCCCCTCACTCCACAGATACAATCCACTGGCCCAGCTTGTTCTTTCTATCCTCACTACATCCCTCATAGAGATCTCCTCTCCACTCACATGGTCACAACACTAGTTCAGGCCCTCACAGGGATGTTCTGGGGCTGTCTTGAACTGGCTTTTGAGAGCCAATTGCTCAAGTTTTAGTGTGAGATGGAAATCATCAAATACTATAAATTTGTTAATTGTCTAGACTTAAGAAAATGATATAGAAATGCCTAATAATGTTTAATAATTAAACTTGAGCATCATGTGCATTTTTTTTTGGTGGAGAAAGTTGTTAAACATTTGCTAGCACATCCCTGGGCCTTGATCACCTCTTGTCTGCACTATTACAATAGCCTTTTAACTGGTTTCCCTGCCTCAAGTCTCTTTCCACTCCAATCCATCCTCATTCAGTTGAAAAAGTGATTAAAAAAAGAGTTTAGGACTAACCATGGCATCGGCACCCCCTGCCCTGCCACTGCCTGCTAGAGAGTTTCCTATTGCCTCCAGATCAAATATGAAGTCTGCTATTTTACATTTAAAGCTTGTTGTCATCTGGACCCTCCTACTTTTCTAGTCTAATTCTTAAACTGGATTCCCCTTCATTCCTGCATAGCTACAATGCAGCCACACTGGCCTCCAGAGCATTCCTCCCATGTGATGCTCCATCCTGCCTCCTTGCTTTTGCAATAGCTTTTCTCCACACCTGAAATTACTTCTCTGCTCACCTAAGCCTTAGTTTTTCTGGCTTCAACACTCAACTCAAATCTCCCCTTCTGTGGGAAGCCCTTCCCAAGTCCCTCTGGCTACTGGCGTTTTCCTCTCTGTGATTACCTTCTATTTCCTCTGCACAGATACTTTATGATCTTAGGTGTTTACATGCCATCTCTTACCATTAGAATGTGAGCTCGAGGGGAGGGGATGTTTTTGCCTTTCGTTACATAACCTGGCACATAGATGCTTAATAAATGTTCATTTACTGACTCTCTCCTCTCTTTCACATCTGTCTTTCATGCAGCTGCCAAAATAATCTTCCCAATATACAGGTCTAATCATTTTTTCTCCTGCTTCAAAAACACCACCTACATCTGCAGAAGAAGATGCAAACTGCTCAGACTTCCCCAAATCAGGCTCCAGCTCCCCAGCTTTTTTGTACACTAACCCCTGCTTGCCACAGCACCCTACTTTTCAGGTAAACTAGAAGGTTCCTATTTGTGGGGTGGATGTTGATCACATCTCCTCATTTCCTATCTCTGTCCACCTCCCCCAAACTGGAATTCAGGGCCTCCTCACCTCAGTCTGTCAGATGTTGCCTCTAAGCCATCTCTAATCCAGGCTGGGAGTGTTTTCTCCTTCCTTAAGTTTTCTTAGACTTTGTCCAGCTTATGCTTTGGCCTCACCCATCACACTCTATCTGGTCCTGCACAACTCTGTCCCCAGCTTCCCCCATCCCTCAAGGTCAAGGAATATTTACTTTCCCATTCTTATATTCTCAGTGCCCAACACACCTTGGGAGAAGGTGGCTTGGTGGTGCCTTGGTACGCAGTGCTAGGCCTGGAGTGAGCTGGAAGATCTGGCACTTACTAGCTGTGTGACTCTGGACAAGTCACTTAACCACTGTCTGTTTCAGTTTCTCCAGCTGTAAAATGGAATAGTATCATTTATCGCACAAGGTTGTTGTGAGGATTAAATGACAGACCAGCAAAATGCTTAGGACAGTACCTGACATATATAACAGGTGCTTAATGAATGCTTCACGTTTTCAAGGGTTTATTCTGTTCCACAGAGATGTTGGGATACTTGTGTTATCTTTGAATAGTAATGAGTCAAATAAGAAACATAAAATTCACTGATATAACTTAGTTTTTATTCTTTTATGCACCACTAAATAAATCACAAATTTAATTTAAGGATGTAGTAGTAATTCAATAGCTGCCAAAAGAGTAACATTCAAAGGTATGAAAATAATGTGTCAGAAAGTATTTTGTAGTGTGGCTGATGGGACAGGAGGGTCTGGGTTCAAATCCTATCTCCGCTTCCCTACATGATCCTGGGCCAATTACTTCATCTCAAGAAGCCCCGGAAGAACATGGGGCTTGGGCTTCATGCTTCATGACTTGTGAGACCCTTCTATTTCCAAATTATGATTCTATCATCACATGCTTTATATCTGATTTCAACCTCTTGCAAATTACAGAATGCTAGAAAAAGAATCCCTGCCCTGACTAAGATTTCTACCACAAGTTTCAGAAGTGGGCAGGCAGCTTCACAGAATGTGAGGAAGCCTGGCCCGAGAGCCAGAGTACCTGATGTCCAATCAGAGCTCGGACCCTTTCCAGGACTATGGCCTGATCAAATCCTTTAGCCTCACCAATCATCGTGTTCTTCAATCACAAAAATAGATGGGAAAGCACCCTGTAAATACTGATGTGATTCTTTTGGAGTTTACAAATCATGGCACAAATTCAAATTGTTTTTGACAGAGTTGTCCTGATCCTCAAACAAAACAAACCAGAAGCTGATCTATCTATGCATAATGTCAGTTGGGTTTTTTTTAATGCTTTATAATTTTTTTTTAACGACAAAATTCTCAGTTTACATTTCTACTTATAGCATCAAGATCAGATTTAGTCATAAGAGATCCAAGAGGCCACTCAGTCCAACCCTCCTTGTTTTAGGGATAAGGAGACTAGAGTCTGGAGGGGTGGTGTGACACAATTAGCAAATGGTGAAGGTAGGATTCAAACTGATATTCCTGGGCTCTTTGGAATATGGGGATCTCTCCACTGAGACTCCATGTTTTATGACCACTGAGTAATGCCACGGATTCTAATGAATGGTCTGTGTAGGCTGAAGAGAAGGCCTCACAGAGAAGTGATCTTTCAGGGGAAACTGATCAAAAGCAGTAGTTTTGGGGAAAACATCTACTGATGAGAAAACTGGGCCTAATATGCTCTAAAAACAAAATACCCAACTCTACAATGGAAAAATCATAGTATCTCTAACTCCCGATAAATGAGAGCCATCAAGACTGAAAGCTAAGTTTTATTGCTGACATCAGTAGTACTGTTCCTGTAAAATCGATGCAAGAGGTCAATCAAGCTTCTTAGAATGAAGTGCTGAAGTGCTTCTGAGATTCGACATGACCCAAAGGGAGGGCATTTGTAGTAGGCACTTAATGCTCATTGATGTTTTTCTCCTCCATCTTCCAGCTCTCAATGAACTTTTTATAAACCTGCTTTGGGTCCCAATAGATTCCCCAACTTTTGAACTAAGACTTGGCTTTGACTTGGAGCACTATTTGGCATGACTGAAATATACCTTTCACCCAGCCAGAATATAAATTCCCTTGTGGGCAAGGACAGTTTCATTTTTTTCACTGTTACCCTGGCACCCCCCTTGCAGACAGCAGGTGCTTAATCAAATGTCCACTGAATCGAACAATGCAGACCTACAACCAAATGGTACTCAAAATTCACTGATGGCATTCAAAAGACCAGAAATGAAGAATGTAAGCTGCTTCCAAAAGTACAAGAGTAAAAAATGTTTCAATCAACAACACCAACTAAAAGTTTATGGCTTCTTGGGGTGGCTAGATGGCGCAGTGAATAGAGCACTGGCCCTGGAGTCAGGAGGACCTGAGTTCAAATCCGGCCTCAGCCACTTAACACTTACTAGCCATGGGACCATGGGCAAATCACTTAACCCCAACTGGCCTTCCTTTCCCCTCCCAAAAAAAAAAGTTTATGGCTTCTCGATGAAAGAATGAAAGACAATCATTTAAAGTGTAAAATGTAAGTCCTGGTGTGTTACCAAACAGTATTACTTTAATCATACAATATATGCATATATATATGTGGTAAATATGTTTGCCTCCATGCTCCGGATTTGACCTCTGTGCTCTGAACAGTCTTCCAGTGTTATAGGACTTACATTTTTAATATCAGATTTCACTGCTGTTCATAAATGCTATAAATTCCAATTTCAGTGACTGGTTTCACCAGCCAGGAGGCTTTTGCTCAGTTTCATGATCACAGACTACCTCTATTCTCTGTCTTGTCAACACGCGTTTCAAAGGAAGCCCAAGTAAAAATGTGGAAGGGTTTGTATAAATCCATGCTCAAGACAGGAAAAACTCAAAAGGCACACCTGAGAGAACAGACATGTCTATGTATAAAACCCTTCCCTCCACAGAGTTACTCTGGACTGAATAATCTGTGGAAAGAGGGCAGGCACTCAACTCTAATGCAAGTGTAGGGTCATCAGCATTTTTTCCCCAAGATCATAAGAATCCAATAACAGGAGAATCTTGCTTTATGCCACAAGATAGGTTCCTAAAAAGTTGGTTATGAAACTAATTTTTTGGAAATATATTTATTTTAAACACGTGGACAGCCTGCTAATAAAAACAATCTTACTGTGTATCTCATTTTAAAGCAATTAATCACTACTTATTTTGTAATTTCTGAAAATCAGGATTTTCATATATAAAGTGTGCTTAAATTGAAGTACAATGAAATCACAAAGGAGATGTGGAAGCTTAAGTAAGGTCTAAAGAATCTATCAAAACATGAAAATTACATGTATTTAATGAAGAGAGCATTTTGGGGAAAAAAGGAGTTACAACACAAGTCTCCAATCTTTTTGGTGGTGACAGGACTGTGTTTATTTGTAAAGGCTTGAAGAGAACTGTGATGTGGAGACACAGAAGAGGAGGTGGGACAGTCAAATGCCTTCTGATGACACTCCCCAGGTTCATCCTCACAAGCCTCAAGGAGGGGTCAGGGGAAGGAAACAGGGAACCAGTAAGTAGATCTACAGTAGATCAGACCAGTAAAGTAGTGTGAGGCTGACCGATCCCAAACTCTCCCAGGGTGAGGAATTTCAGCTATAACTATATTTGTACATATAAAATACCATGTTCACCTAACTATGAAGTCAAGAGTCAGGGGAGGTACAAAACCAGGTGCAGTGCCTTGATTTTTTAAAAGATCCATTGGATTGAAACTTTGTTTAAAAAAAAAAATCTCATTAATAATCCCCCGGTATTGGATACAGTATTTTCTTTCTTTCTTTCCTTTTTTTTTTTTTTTTTTTTTGGCAAATCATAGCTTTGCAGCCTTCGAGTTTGCAATGGAAGAAAAAAAATGACTGATAGAAATATTAACTTGACAACAAGGTTTATTACCACATGCCCTTGTTTAGATTTTTACTGATGTAACATTTCATTTTAAAGCCCCAGCAAACAACTTGCTGAAACAAGGAAACACAAAGCTAAAATGTTTGCTCCTTTGGAAACTGTTATAAAGAAGTTCATGGTACAAAAACAAGCATATCAGGTTTAATAATCCTAGAAATCCTATCAATAACCATGATGAGAAGAGATCTAAAAATACTAACCCTTCCCACTCCAAATAAAATTGGCTTTTTCTCCTTCTATAAGTCTTTACATAGAAATAAAAAAAGTTTTCAAGATTTCCAAATTAAATAGCACTGATAATCTGCAAACTGGTCATCACAAAAGTTAAATGATTTTTAATGTTTCTAGAGTATATTACCAATATATTTTACAAAAAAAAAAAAAAAGCAATACAGGTAAGTAATGAAGGCAGAAAAGGGAACAAAGAGCTTTTTTTTTTTTAAGTTCCTTCATTCATTTACCGTGAAATTAAAATCAAGAGAATACCTACCACCAAGCTTTCCTTCTATTCCTAAGGAATGAATAACTGTGAGGAGGAGGAGGATAAGGGAGGGAAGAGAGAGATCCTCAAGTTTCATGTAACCAATGACACTGACGTCAGTAGCTTTTTTCAGATACTTTTAAAATATTATGGCCTAGGCAGCTCTTAAATGTTCTTAAGCCTCTTCCAGATCTCTCTCTTCTCCTTGTATTTTACCCCCTTCACTAAAAACTACTCTTGCTCATAGAATGTTAATGATTTTTGGTAGGAACAGCAGGAGGAGGGTATATAAGGTAAAGTAAATCAAATATGGTACCTTTAATAAAACAACGAATTCTCTCTCTTGTCTCTCAGAGAAAACCTCTGCTATGGCCCTCAGGATTCAGAAGCCATATTCTCTTTTGAGGCAACTGTCAAGCTTCCAAATTATTCCTTCCCACAAATGACCATAACTCATTTCAGTGGCATCTGGGCTGTTTTAACCCAAGGATGCTATTCTTCCTGGCCACCACATGAGGGCAGTGGAGAATGTGAAATCCTGTCATTTCTCAGCTGGTGTTAATGAATAAGGATCAAATTCAAATCAATTTTACTAGTAGGTGGGTCTCCCACTGTTACTCTCATTTTCAAGTTTTTTTCTCTCACAGTTCATCTCTCTTTTTCACGTGTGTTTTAATTTTCTCTTTTTCTTCTGGCAGGATTTTTCCAATGTCTCTGTTGCTCCAGGATTTAGCAGTGGCTTAGGCACATAATTGCAGCTAATGCTTTTAGGTAAGCACCAAGTTCAAAAGCAGCAAGAGTGTTAATTTATCTTAGGCAACAATAGGCAAAAGTCTCAATTAAGGGGCCAACAAGAAAAAATTGTGTCTTGCGATCTCTTGCTGAATGCTGCAGGCTCCCAGAGCTCAAAAGGCCCTTGGGAGATGCCCCCTTGGTCCATTCTCTAATAGAGTAAGCTCCTTGATGGCAGGCCTCAGGTAGTTTTTCACTCTTTGTATTCCCCCCATGCTTTCCAAATAACAGACACTAAAGGCACCCAATAAATATCAGTTAACTAGATGGGAAAACAGAGAGAAGTGAGGCTTGCTCAAGGTTAAGAAGCCAGGTAGTGGCAGGGCTGGGCCTGGAGGCCAGTTTTGTGCCTTTTCAATACACATTCCTTTTTTAAATACATGGGTAATAGAAAACCTGAGTTTAAACTACTGTACTTCTCTTTCCAGCAAAAAACAAACAACAAAACAAAAACAAAACCCCAAACAACAAACAAATGAAATAAAACAATTATGGCTCCTATTCACGAATTCCTTTCTCCCAGCTTAAGCTTCACAGATTATTTTGCTTTCTTGGGTTGACCAAGCACCCACTATAAAATGAAGGCTTGTGACATTCAATAATAACTGTCAAGATTAAAGATTAAAAGGAGATAACTTAATTATTGATTATGTAAAAAGATTTAACTTCAATCAATTGGGGGGAAGGGAGAAGACTGAGTCAAGAGAAAAACATTCCTTAAACTTTTTTTTTAATGGGAGAGGGAAGAGAGAGATCCTCAAGTTTCATGTAACCAACGACATTGATGCCAGTAGCTTTTATAGATACTTTTTGAATGTTAGGGCCCAGGGAGCTCTTAAATGTTCTTAAGCCTCCTTCACATCTCTTTCTTTTCCCTCTTCACTAAAAACTACTCCTCATTGTAGAATGTTAATGATTTCTGGTAGGAACAGAGGCAAGTGAGTTTGACATGAATATCAACATGAAAAGAAAAACTGATTAAAGCCATTTACTCCTAGCTGGAGAGCCATGTGATACTGTATGATCTTTGAGGCAAATTTTGAAGTTTGTTTATTTTAACAAGAACAAATATTTTAAATGGCCTGTCTGGAATAACTGAGTGGATGTGGTCAACAATACATCATAATGAAACTGAAGTTAGGAATTAAAATACTAACAAGTTTAGAAAAAAAAAAAGCAAGCAGGCCTGCTTATTAAGTATTCCAGAGGAAAAAGGATACAAATGGCTTTGAATTTTGTCCTGATTTACATTTCATTTTTTCAGAAACACCACCTCTCCAGATGATTTCTGAGAGTTTATTATACTAACATAAGCAGTAAAATGCTTAAAAGTGAATGCCACTTTAGTCAGTAGCCTTTTGAATTTATATTCAATGATCCCAATTATAATCTGCACAATCATTCACTTATATGCTAAACTTCATCACTATTAGCCATGAAAATCCTCACAATCTATAATTCTGTGTAATTTCAGGATAATTTACATGGTATTAAGAGTCTAAGCTTATTCCTATATTTAGGGCAAGTTAGTCCCATTTATTTTAAAAACCCAATCTGTGTTTTCTGCTTGTTTTTTAAATGGCCACAATAAAATTATACAAAGACTAAAGCGATTCTGATGTCTTGAATACCACTTCTTTTGCTAACACTAACACCTCACTACCTCAAGAAAACATCCCTCTCACAGGAGCAAAATGGTCTATTCTGCTTAAGATTTTGTTTTAAAAATAAGTGAGCTACACTCGAAGGTATACCTAATGTATAGAAAACAGGAGTAAATAAGCCTCCTTTCATAAAGATTCTACATAGTGTCCATTTATCAGAATCTAAACAGAGTGGCTTTCCTGGGTTTACTTGGACCAAGGAGACAGATTTATATCATCTTGGCAACAATCTGAGGGTAAAGAAATCTCTTTCCCCTACCAAATTTTAGTTACCTCCGGCAACATTTAAGAGTGGTATAACCTAGAGGAAAGAAAATGAGAAGCCTCGAGGAAACAAAAAGAACCAAGTTAAAACAGATCTCACATGCTTATCCTATCACTTTGTTGTAGGTTACAAAGGAAAAGGATTTTACATACCTGGGACCAGAAACTACACTAAAAGGTTCCAACTTTTTTTTTTTCAATTAGTTGAGAAAATTACAATCGCAATTATACACAATAAATGCCTGCTTATTCAAAATGGTTAGGAAGTAAAAAGTTCTGGTAAAAATCCCATTGAGGGATTATTAATATATATTTTAAAAATTAACACGTAGTAAAAACAAACTTTAAAACTACAGGAAACATAATTCAACCTTTCATTTTTTTTTTTGGAAGGATCAAAGGGCACTTTGGTATCTTAGCATCATTCATGCACATCAGTTATTACTGTACAGTAGTGTGTGTGTGTGTGTGTGCACATGTGCATTAATGTGGGGGGGAGTGGGTGAGGGAATGAATCTGTTTAAATGACTTTCTGACTGTTTAAATTTTGGATAAGTTGTAGTCTATTTTCTGACTTGATACTCTCACCTTATTCATGTAGCGGCACTAATTTGAAGGTAGCACTATGGAACACTTAAAAACATATTTTATTGTAACAGTCACTAATTTAGAGCATTTCTCAAACTTTCCCCATCTGTATCTACTACTAAGGAAACATTCCACACCCCACTAAACCCATCAAAATAAAAATAAATTAAAAGCCTAGGAATACCACACTCTATGCTACTCACCACCCTGGACAGAGAAGGAACAGCAATAAGCAATCGTAGTTGCCTGAGGATAGCATTTTGGCAGAAGTAGTTGGTACCAAGAATAGTAGACTCTAAGACTGGGAGTAGATGGGCCCTAACAGGTAGGAAGTCAGGCACAGGAGGCTGCAAGGAGCTAGTGTGCATAACCTCCTAGCAACTTCTCTTTGAAGGGATGATTCCCATTTTGAGAAACAATGATCAAGAGAAAATAAAGAATTTCTATCATTTACATAGCATTTGCCATGGCAAAATTGCAAAAGTAGGCTGACTTTGCAAAGCAGTCACTACTTGGCCCTCTGTGAGAAATTATTTCTACTAGGAAAAAAACAAAATAAATAAATAAAACCTGTCACTGTTAAACAGCCACAAAATTTTTGTTTGTAAATCACAGGTGCAGACTTTACAGATATTCTTAAAAAAAAAAAAAGGAAACCTGGAGTAAAAGAGGAAGGGGGAAGAAGCTAACAATTATAAATGGATATGTAAACAAATATATATTATTTTACTAGTAAAAAAAAAAAGTCTGACCATTTTAAATACATTTTTCTTGTTAAAAAATAACTTCGGGAAAAAAACAGAACTCTAGATTGCACCTTTGTTTCAAAAACACTGACATAGGACAATATGGAACTAGTTCGTTTAACATTTCTTCAACACAGTCATAAATTCTGCTCTTAGAAACTGAACTTTTTTTGCTATAATAGTCACAAATGAAATATCATCTTGACCATTTAAAACTTAAGAGCATCCCTCACTAAAAAAATAAAAGTATACATTAAAAAAATGCTAACAAGTAGCTTATGTTTTCTTACCCTCTGTGTGTTCTGCTGTAATCATATAAAAGAAGCAGGTCATTTTATCATGCTTTTATTTGTAACAACCCTTTACAACAAAGAGTGCTACAAAAACCTCAGCCATTCAGAATTTTCCAACTGTTTTGGACAGAAAACTTATTTTTAAGTCAAGGGCACAAACAAATCAAATCCCTGTCCAACCAGCATTTCTGAACTTCCAAGTTCGCTCTTGGATGGTACCACATTTAGCCAATAAATTCAGAGCTATGCTTCATTATATTCCCAAATTTTTCTCGGTACTAATAAAGAAATCCTAAAGACAATGTTATGGTATACTAAGAAAACTTTGAGCAAATTATTTTAAAAGTATCCACAAAGGACTTTGTAAGTAAGATAAATTATACAAAGCAAATAATCTGTCCACATGTTATAACACTTCCTCATATTCGGCATATTTACATGAAAAATATATATTGGTTTAGCTCACTGAGGGGATAAAACACAAAGATTTTTTTTCTTCCAGTGGGGAAAAAAAAAGAAAATCTGAATTTCTGAGAGTAAATGTGCAAACTGAACAGTTATCCAATCGGCTGCACTCGGTCAGTCCTCTGCCTCTGGCTGTTCTGTTCTCCCCTTCCTGAGCATCTTCAGCTCTTTAGCTAATAACTGATCCTCACAACAACGTTAGGATTCTTTGTCTCAACTACCGCAGGGCATTCTCCCAATGTCTTAGGCTCCAGCCTCCTGTCACAACCAATTAGGGAAAAAAAAGAAGAAGAAGCTATATTTAGCTACTGAAAATCTTAACACAATGTTGATCAATGTGATTACTTTGACAAACACCTCTATATTGCTTAGAGTCAATGTAAAATGACACAGTGAACTCTGCACTAGGCTACATCCATCTCCTTAATATTTGTGATTCCACCTGAATTCTTACACATAAATGATTTGTCTTTATTAACTAAGAACATTTAAAACAATGATAATATGCTGCTTTTTTTTTCTTCCTGAAGCTCAAAAGGAAAGGTAAAGTAGGCCAGAATGGAACTGAATTTGGGGGTAGAGGACAAGATCCTAAGAATGGGTGGAAAGTGGAAGGACTTCACAAGACAGAGACTGGGAGAAGGGAAAACAATTAAGGCATATCTCTAATTTCACCATTTAAGCTTTTAAGAAAAGTTTTATCTATCTGCCACTGGGGATCCTTAAATAGGTCAAACCAACAAGATTACTAATACCTTCTTAGAATAGGGCATTAAATACTGTTTATCAGTGTGGGGAAGTTCAAGAGATGGCCCTAGAGATAGATAATTCCTTTTCAGGTTACCTTAAGTAAGGAAATAACTTGGGTAAGAAGTCCACGAAAGGAAGCCTCTATTCAAAACTAGGAAGCACTAAGGGAGGGGAAAGGACCAGGTGTGATGAGGAGACCTTAAGTGAAAAATGGTCAAAGATTATCAGAGGAGTCTGTACATAGCTAAGTGAAGTAGTGGTGGCCATGAGTTAAAAAGCAACCACAGAAAACATGAATAAGTGAATACTTGACTACATTTATATTACTGAAAATTAAAAACTGTGATGGAAATCCATTAGAGAAATTTTAACTATTTTAAGATTAACAGTACTTTACTATTAAATAGGTTTAATATAGAACAATTCTACTCCAATATAATTTCAGCAAGCCTATCACCAAAAATATTTTTTAGCAGAATGTGAAAAAATGCAAATACTATAAAAAATGACAGATTTATAAGCCCTTTTTGTTTACAAAGTTGACTACAGAAGCAATGATAAAATTACTAAAAGTACTCTGAAAAGTGCTCTCAACAGAAACATTTAATGTATTAAATAAGTACATCAACACGTGACCTAATGAAAGCCACTTGCTTTTGTTAGTAATCATTTTTTTAAAAAAAAACACAAATATTAAATCTAAAGCTAACACCACAGAAACTATAATTAACAGAAAAAAATCTTCTGAGCATAAAGGCTTACTTTAAAAAAAAGAGAGAACTGGGGTATAAGACCCTAAAAGCCAGGCTAAGTTACATTATTTTGTATTTCTTCAAACCTGGGCAAAGTTCTGTAGGCTTTTCACTTAAGAATTTCCCAGTAAAGAAAAAAGGGGGGGGGGGGGGAGGGAAGAAGGGAGATATTAAATTACACAATGTGTTTTTAAAAACTAAGCATTAGAAACTAGATACCCCGGAACAAATATCTGTATAAATTTATATATATTTTTATATATAAACCATTTCAACTTTTGGAAATATTTCTGAATTAGGAATTATCTTAATAGCCTGTTGCACAGTCAACTTTTGATTATGTAAGAATAATCCAGTTACAGATTATTCGGGACCTTCTTTACCCCTTTGGATGCTTGCTTTCAGATGGCTTCACTGCTCATCAGCACATGGGCAGAGTTGAAATAAAAAGTGCTGAAATTCAAGCCAGAAATTACATTGCTTGGTTGAAGCTCTGATAAAAGCTTTTTTGGGGGAGACTAAAGATATTGGCCAAACTGGAGGTGTGGGGATTACTATTAATTTCAGTTATTTATGCTTGCATCTATTCCCCATTAGCTCAGATAATCAAGAGTTGGCTGTACTTTGCCACAGCATGTAAATATAGCCTAAAAACTTACTTCACTAGGTTCTGTCTTTTGGATTCCAAATACAGGTGCTAGGAAAATACACACAAAATTGATTAATTCCAAGGTTAGTTAATTTGGAATTTAGAGTTTAACTTCCTATTTTCTTCCAGATTTTCTTTCTATATTAATTCCATAGTAGTTACTCATTATTAGAACACATACTGACTTTCAATATTATTAATCTTATGTTTATAGTAAGACACATAGTTACAAAAATTTTACTACGGTTATATTTTTTCCTCCAAATAATGTTAAAAACCTCATATAAAAATCAGGCAAAAGTTTTAAGATTACTGGAACCAATTTTACCAGCCACATAAAACTTATCAGTCTTCATAAAATGCGTACTTCCCATTAAATCCCTCCTATTTCTAAAGTCTACCCAACATTCTAATTTTTTAATTAAACTTTTTCAAAGTAAAGTTTCATTTAATTCAGCTTCTTTCACAGCATGCAAATGACATGCATTCAAGCTGTAACTGGCATGGATTTAGAAGGTAGAAATTTGTGCTAGACTTGAAGAGCCCTCAAAGATTATTGTTCTGACCTGCTGGGATGAGGACCCAGAGAGGGCTCTGTGGGGACCAGCACCTCCTCCATTTCCAGCAGCTACCTAATATGAAGGCAAGATTTGACTGGGTTTGGTTTGAAAGACCATTTGATGCTCTAGTTTTATTTCAATTCAACTATTTTGGGGAAAATTACAAGATAACTGCTTTGCTTACTGTTTCACTGGGGTTTCAGAGAGAGGGTAAGAGAAATAAATCTTTGGTCTTGTTAGTGGCTCCATTAAGATCAAGCAGAGGTTAGTTTGTGGTGCCATAACTTGAGATAACTTTCTGGGCTTGGTTTCAGTACTGTTCTCTGATTCCCCAAGGGAAAGGATAAACAGAAAAAGGCAGGTTCTGTAACCCAGCTCTGTCCCCACTTTTTCCAATAAGGATTCATTTTTCTCTTACTAGGCTGAAGAATGCCATGTACCATCAAAATAGATTTTTGGCTTTTTTGGTCATCTAATCATGTAGCTAAAACCAGAAGACAAAAAGCCAAAGGTATACCCTTTGTAGGGCTGCCTTTCAATAACAGAGAATCTGTAGGTGTCAAAGAATAAGAGTGATGATCAGTATTATTTAGTGAACCTTAAACTATCAATTCTTTTTCATATCTTCTTCAAACCAGGTTTTTTTTTCCCCTCATAAAAAGGAAGAAAGAAAACTATGATGGTTGCAACTGTTCACATTTATTTTAATGCTTTAGAATTATAAAAGTATAAATACATTATTTCATTTGATCAACAACCGTAATGTTGTTTTATTAACCAGCTTGTAGTCTTAAAAAAAATTAAAAGTATACTTGCCTCTCAATTTCCTGTTTTGTTTTGTATGAGTAAAACTCTTTCCCCTCTTTTTTGGGGTATTAAAAAAAATATAAAATTTTCAAACTGTTTAATTCATGACCTATCTTGGGCATGCTCAAAGACGATTTTTTGCTTTAAATTATTACTTTGGAAAAATAGCTTGTAAGTCCTCAAAAAAAACTTGGGGCAAATAACCCCAAGAAAAGTATAGATATGTAAAGTTCTTGGTTCTTTTAAGACTTTTTCTGCACTATATGAAATAAGATCGGAAAATATTATTTATCTAACAAATATTTGGTTGGTTGATAAGAGATGGGTAGAAAAATTAAATATTTATTTTGGAAAGGACAGACACTAAGATTTAAATGACTGATGTAACAAAAAAGTCAATGTGTAGTGATGAGTTCAAATATACCAAAGTTAGAATTGACTTTTATAATGTCAACGTTAGACTATAAAAGTTCAGTTACTATTTTACAAAGTATATCCATTGTGAGAAAGTTTTTAAATACTTCTCTAGTCTATGGAAATACTTTTTGTACATACCTAAAATACAATGGAATAGTTCAACTGCATGTTGATCAACAGATTTCCACAAGAGACAATGTGAGAGAGTGAAAAGAGTGATGCATCTTGGAGTCAGAAGACTGTGGGTCCTTGTTCTAATTCTGTCACTAACTATATAAATATAACCTTGGATAAATCACAACCATTCTGTTCTTTAACTTCATTATCTATCAAGTGATATTACTGAATTCTCTAAAAGTTTATTACTTGCAAAGTAGACTATGAAAACAAAGAAAAACAATAATCCCAAAAAACACTCCCAGATCCAGTGGGATTTGGTGCCAAATCAGGGTCAATGAAAATTCACCAATCTGGAAACCTCGTGAATAAAAGTACATCATATCATTCAAATCGCCCTTCTGAATGCAGACATATTTCCCCACCAACATAAGGAATATAAACACTAATTTAGGCTCTGAAAGTAGATTTTTGTTTATTTCTTAGGGAAAAGAGATTCCCTAAACAAAGATTCAACCAAATCCAATCCAATGAGCTATTGTAATCCTTCTACCTTAAAACAGGAAGATTTTTTTTTTGGCTACACTCTATGGTTTAGGAGGCATGTAAGAATATTAGTTTACATTTTAAGATCTTTTAAGGTTTCTCTAGATTATACACCTGTCACTTGAGTTTTCCACAGGGTAGTAGTAGTTTATGTCAGTTGATACGTCACAGGAGATTTTAATCTATCTTCAGGATCTCCAAACACACTAAAACTCTGATCTGTTTTTCAAGGCCTGGTAACATGAGGTAGAATCTGGAGCCAGGCCACCTGCTATCACAGCATCAGGCTTAAAGAGACAGGTAGAACTAACAGAGTTCTCTTTACAATTAGGGAATATATATTGTTCAACATGGGAAGTGCTCCCCAATATATGAAATACTCTTTTTTTTAAAAAAAAGCATGGGTCCTGAAAAAGGAATCCTGAGCTTGAAACAAAATCAGTATAAAGGGGATGGAACTACACGAGAACAGCAGGTACTCTGGAGAATGATATTTAGACTAGCCTGATGACATTTTACCAAATGAACCTGCCACCAGGCAGCTCAACCTTTATATGTCCTGAAATCCCAAAGGTGAATGGAATTCACCAATGATTTACTAGCAGAGGCAATTCTCTGATCCTTTAAAATATCTACAGGGCTCACAGACTAACGCTTCAAGGGCACAATTTATATGAGAACCATGCTAATCAGTATTCAGTTGGAGAACCAAGGCATTGACTTCCTACCTAAATGGGCAGAACAGAAACTGTTAAGCAAAAAGGCACTAAAATGAGGAAAATATGCCACATGGAGTTGATAATTGCATAGACAGCCCTCTCCTCTAAACAGCAGAGAGAAAGAAAGGGAAAGGAATAAAGAAAGACATGAGGAAATGGGAAGGATGTGCTTCATGTTTAACAGTAGTAAAACATGAAGTCCCACTAGCTATCATACGCATTAATGGGCTGTGGTGAAGCACACCACTAGCTCCGAACAAAAACGAAAGATAAGCAGCATATATACACACTGAAAGTCTACCAAAAAAAATGGATTGTGAAAGTACAGCAATGTCTCTACTAACAAAATCCCTCAGAACTAAGCTCCTTCATACAGTCAGCTGCTAAAAAAAGAAAACAAGTCAAGCACAAGACTGGATGGCCATTTGCAGCAAGATGACAAAAAACACCCCAGAGGGCAGAGCTTCTTTGTGTGCCACCCAGCTGAAGGTTAACCAGGCTGATGCTGGGCAAAGCTCTCCCTCTCCTGACCAGACTGGAGATGCAGCCCCACTCACAGGCCTGATGCTCTCACCAATCAGCAAGGGAGCTTTCACCAGCTTCATTCCCGACTTTAGCTGGGTTGCCCACCTCCCATGTTCTGGGGGCTGATTGCTCCCAGGGGTTTGCTACAGATACCTGCTCAGCTTAGCCAACAATTTCTGAGCTCAAGTCATAAACCAGTGGCCCCCTCCCTGTTAGCAGAGATTACAGCATTGTGCCACCATGCCCAGTCCAGAAGGCTTAAGAGTAGAAGTGTTTCCTATATACCAGGGTCTTTATAACTAACTTCGTGGTGGCATTTCAGATTCCTGACAGACACCACATGCCCCTCCTTATGGTTGATTCACCTTCTCTACCCTTTCAGGATAGTAATCCACCCTTCAAGGACGTTACTAATACCTGGTCAGTTATTTGATCTATTGACTAGAAGACTGCATGGCAGCGCCTTGAGGGCAGGGACTGTTTTGTTTTTGTCCTTATAGTTCCAGGATCTAGTACAGGGATAAGCACATAATAAAATGCTTGATAAACTTGATAAACTAAACTTATCAAGCATCTGCATTTTAAACATTGTGAAAATGCATTTGATCTCATTTACTTTCTGTTTTGATCATCTTAATTTTAGACATTAGCAAACAATAGGCAGATATTCTAGGCAAAGATCCAGATTCTCCTCCCCTCCCCCCATCTCAGGAGGCCTATTTTTAGTCAGCCCTGAAGGTAAACTTAATTTAATCTTTTAAAATGTGATTTGGGGGTGGTATGCCAGAACATTCTATGTCCACTGCTCACTTCCTAGACTCTTCTAAGACTGAAAATATATCACTATTTCTACATATTCGCTCCTATCGTAGCTGGAAACTTTGCCCTGCCTGGGCTACCTTCTTGCTGACTCTGCATCTATGCTGTTCTCCACTCTCTCTTCTGCTTCAATGACCCCCATATACATATCTTCTATTTCATAGCACATCTGGCATTTTTGATTAATATTTTGCCATCTTATCTTAACTCCTTTAAAGTCATAGACTATACATCTAATAGCACTTACATTGAAATTTCTGATGAAAAAGTTATCAAAATTTAACCTTTATGTTAGTGGTGGTATTACTGTGTAAATTCGACCAAAATGGCAACGTGGCATTGCAGAGAGAGCTTTGGTCTTTGAAACAGTAAGATCCGGGTTTAACTGACCCCTCAGACAATAACTGTGTGATCTTCAGTAAATCATGACACTTCTGTGAAGCTTTTTCCTGATTTGTTGTTGCTGTTCAGTCATTTCAGTGGTGTCTGACTCTTCATGACTCCATTTGGGAAACCAAGGCAAACAGGGTTAAATGACTTGCTCAGGCTCACAAAGCTAAGAAGTGTCTGATTCCTGACTCTAGGCCGACACTCTATCCACTGCCTGTTCTAGTCTGTAAATGGGGATAACAAACAACAACCACTTCAAAAAGTGTAGAGGGTCAATAAACAATTCTGTATTTGGTGCTTCCTATAGGACAAGCACTGTTTTAAGTGTTGAGGATAAAAAGGAAGGAAAGAAACTCTGACCTCAGGGAGTGTACATTCTAAGGAAGGTGACAAAATGTAGATAACTAGGTATAGACAGAGCCGACAGGAGGTCATCTCTGCGAAGAAGGGGGGTGGTCCTGGGGGTGGTAGTGGTAGTGGTCAGAAAGGGTCTCCTGAAGAGGGAAGGATTTGAGCTGAGTCTTAAAGGGAGTGAGAGAAATTAGGAGGTGGAGGTAAAGAGGGAGATCATACCAGGGATGAAAGAAAGCTACAGAAATGGCAAGGAGACAGGAAATATACTGTCACATAAGAGGAGCTGCAAGCTGGTGAGTGTCACTGGATCACAATGAACGGTGCCAGGGCAGCAAATGTCTAAAATGTAAGAAGGCTAGAAATACGGGAAGGGCCAGGTTATGAAGAGTTTTAAAAGCCAAATGGAGGGCTTAAAATTTGATCCGAATGGATCAAAACAGGGATATGCAAGAATGCACTGAACAGTCTGTGCTTTAGAAAGCCATTGTGGGTGAGGTGGAGGAAGGACTGTGGGGGGGGTCAGACTTGGGCTCTGTAGGAGAGATGTGAGGGCAGAAACAACAAGGCTGGGCAATAGATCAGAGGACTATACAGTGAATGAGAGTTAAGGAATCGAGGACAACCTGATATTGAGCCTAGAGCCATAAACAGTAACAAGGAAAGTAGAAAAGTCCATTTGCAAAACCTTAACGTGCTATGTAAATGTGAGGTATTGTTATCGTTAAAATTAAACTAATGTTACTTCTAGCATCCAGGGAAGTAAAATATCTTAGTCTCAACAACAATATTCATTGCTTATATGTGCTTTAATGGAATGGTTCTCAGTTTTCTCAGGCAAAACAATGTAACCCACAAATTAAAGTTAATTATTCTAGTTACTCTATTATTAAGATTTTCTATTACAAACTATTTACAAAAGAACAGTAGTACTATCTAATTATGTTTATTTATGAACATGTAATTGCACAAAATGAACACTAGGCAGCGCCATAAGCCTAAGGAAACAAACAAAATATTTAATAGGCATACATTTTCCTTCTCAAACAACAAAGTCAGAAGATTCTCCTACTGAAAATCTTATTGCTCTCTGGCCTCAACATAATCTATATTTAAATAATAATGAATTCATATTACATGAACCACTCAAAGCGGTATCCTGAGGAAGTCAAATTCTTTATCTGCCATGATAATGCTTAATGCTAAAAGTTTATAACAAGCTTTTTTTTTAAACTGGGAAAGCCAATATCCTGATGCAACGGAGGTTAGTTTTTGTTTTTAAATCTATAAAAATCCTACTTAAGACATCTCTCTGGGTTGATTGGCAAGAAATACGATCACTCTGTTTTCTTCTTAACAGTAGGAATAACTGGCTTCAAAATAAGAGCTAAATTCATCAGTCCTCAGGGATTTTTTTGCTTGTATTTAGGACCTATCTTTCAGGTTAGTTGGGAAAGAAAAAAAAATTTTAATGTAATAAATTTAGGCCAGTAACTATGTTTATGCTTTTTTTCTTTTAGAAAGAAGGGAGAGAAGGAAGGAAGGAAGGAAGGAAGGAAGGAAGGAAGGAAGGAAGGAAGGAAGGAAGGAAGGAAGGAAGGAAAGAAGGAAAGAAGGAAGGAAGAAGGGAAGGAAGGAAGAAGGGAAGGAGGGAGGGAGGGAAAGAGGGAAGGAAGGAAGGAAAGAAGGAAGGAAGAAGGGAAGGAGGGAGGGAGGGAAGGAAGGGGAAGGAAGGAAAGAAGGAGGGAAGGAAGGAAGGAAGGAAGGAAGGAAGGAAGGAAGGAAGGAAGGAAGAGGTCGGTGGTGGCAGTGTTAAATTACTATAAACATTAGCAACCTTCTTACATGGGTTCTGCATAGCCTGGTTACATATTTTTAGAATAGAGTGTTCTCTCACTCTTTTCAGTTCGGAGAATTGGTGGATTACGATGGATATGGAAAAGCAGTTAAAAGGGGAGTGGTGATCTCAGAAGGCAATTAGGTTACAAATAAATATTCTTCTATTTACACAAAGGTTTTTGTCTTGGCACAAGCCAAGAGAAACACTAATTGTTACTGAGAGAAATATTTTTCTTTAGGAGTTTTCAGTATCATAGACCTTCCAAACTAACCTTCACACAATGTCACCGGGGGGAGGGGGGGGTGGGAGTTAAAAAAAAATCTAGTTTAACAGTCTAGAAGAGAGCAGAAGCACCTGTCCTCCATATTCTAGCAGCTCACCACAATTTGTGTATTATAATAAATATTTCCTTTAGTGATACTGAATCCCTGAATGAGAAACTAAATCCCTGCCTTTGCCCAGGCCAGAATGGAAACCCTTCCTTGCTTCTGCCTCTGAAAGACTCCTTACTTTTCTCCAAAGCTCAGGTCCAGGGCTACCACATATGGAAGGGTCTTCCTGATTCTTCCAGTAGCTAGTGTCACCTTCCCTTAAATGGCTTTTTATTTATTTTATAAATATTTATATGGGAGCATATTGTTTCTCCAGACTGTAACCTCCCTGTGAATAAGAAAGAGCAGTTTCATTTTTGTCTTTGTTTCCCAGCTCATGAAACTGTGTTGTGAATACAAGCCAACAATGGGTAGTTGACTGAAATCAGCCCACTTGAACTAGAGATTCAAAGACACTGAATATAAAAAGGATGAGCCACTTCAACCAGGGACCACTGGTACTTTGTCACAAGTCAGAACCATTAGACTAAGCTCCAGACCTGGCTCTGTTATGAAACTTCAAGTCCACTATATTATTATATGTATGTGCATTTGTGAATGTGTAGAGTGTGTGTGTGTGTGTGTATGTGCGCACGCGCGCGCGTGTGCATGTGCATGTATGGCAATACAAATAAAAGTTTTCAGTACTTGGTTTTGTCCTTACGGCTAGCATCAGCTACCTGACACTGCTAGAGACAAAATAACTCTTCTACACACTCTTTGGACCATGATATATCTAAGCACTGTTTTTAAGTCTAGCTCCTGACAAGTCTGTTCTACTAAATGAAGTTTCCAAAGACATTTTAGTTAACACAATATTGTAAGAAAAAGTAATCCTATATGACAGGAAAACATAACATATGAAAGAGTATTAGTCACATTTAATACCTGGCAGTTTGAAGAAGGGCTTTCACTTATGCTTGTATCTTTCAGAAAAGTCTATAAGTAGATCTTTAAAAATTGTTATAAATCACTTGCATTTTGTACATGGTGCTTTAAAATTCACCTAGATTACCTTCCTCAGATACCTGACTTTGTAATACAATATCCCCTAAATTTTACATTATTCATGCTGCTGAAACTGGTTCCACACCCACAGATAAATGTGAAAGTGGAATGGGCTGTGTATTGGTGGACATCAACAGAAAAGGCCAAATCCATATATACATACATACATAAATATATATATGTATGTGTATATATACATATATGCTTTCTTTCAAGTAAAAATCCAATGGTCTACCTATTTTTGTACCCTCATTCACATAATGGCTCCAGCAACTGCACCATACAAGGCAATTTTGATGGCTAACTTCAAGTTTTCACAGTAATGGTGCTGGAGAAGTTTTTATAGCTAGTTCAATACAACATTCTAAGGGTCAGAATAAAAAGGGTTTAAACTTGCTGGGAAAACTGGCATAAAATGTCACGGAGGATTCTTACATATCTATTAACCTAAAAGGAGGGTTAGACAATGAAATATTATTTAAGAAAAAATGCTAATAGTCAAAAAAATTTCAGATTTTTCTACTGTCACTAAGTATATAATTACAAACATGCTGAAGAGCTTAATACACAATTTTAGAATGGTCTTCTGTATAAAACAACTTATTTGAATTAATAAAATAAACTTCTGCCTCAACTGTATACCTACATTTGTATGTAATAAATATTCCAACTGACATCTAGCACTGCACAGTAAAACAAAAGTTATCTTTCCTTTCTAGTGTTTTATTTTAAACTGAAGTAACCAACCCATAAAGAATACAGCATCTGATTATCACAGAATTAATTTGGCTTAGGGGTATGAAAGACTTTTGGCATATAGATGATAAACCAAGGGTGACCTACCTGAATGGGTCCTACTGACATCAGCAGGTTTTTCAGTTGGACATCAGTAGTTGATGAAGAAAGCCCTTCAACTGACACAATACAGGGCTGAGGTTTGCACTCCACCACGCGCAGGTTCTGTTTATTTGGCATCAAGCGTCCCCGGCCCATCTGGCCGGCTACTCCTCTGCCTCTCCCATGCATAATGACCTGCCAACAACAAAAAGTAAGAGTGCTGTGATTTAGTAAGTTTGAGCTTTGGTTATTCTAGCAGATAGCAAGATACGAAAACTAAGCAATTAACTCAGAATCAATTGAAATACACAGCAGCTGACAAAGGCAAGTGAGCTATTTCCTCTCTGGCAGCTTCCTGTCTACCGTCAGCTTCTTCTGCAGAATGTTTTGCCGGCGTATCATCAGAGTGCGTCACTTTGGAAGTGGAAGGAGTAAGACATCAGCTTTAGTCCAATTTACTTGTTTTGTGGAGGAAGAAATCAATGCCCAGAGTCACAAAGGGTTAAAACCCCTGGGTCTCCCAACTACTAGGGCTCTCTCCAAGGCACTGATGACTAGGCTTTACATTTGAGAGACAGCCCGGTTGACCTAAAAAGCAATGGTTTAAGTATCAGAAGTCTTAACCTAAAACTCCTAAGTAAGCAGGTCAGGAAACCTCTGTATTATCAGTGCTCTCATCTGAAAATTGGGGATAATGATAATGATGATGATAGTAATGGCAATAGCACATGCACTGTCACACAGGGCTACTGCCCCAGAAGCACAATCTAATTTTTAAGCATTATATATAAACATGAGCTAATACAAGCCGATGAAATGATCTATGAGTTGTTTACATGGGAAATCAGATTATCTGGTGCTAAAAGCCTACAAAAGTGTTTGTGAACTATAAAAGTAAACCAACCTCGCCAAGATCTGTCTAACCCATTTTGTACATATTTTAATTGCCATGTTGAAAACTGGATTGGGAAGTAGTCCTCAGAATCTCAAACTGATAGGAGAGCAGATGGTATTTCTAAGCTTTTGGAAAGGAATGCAGTAAACAGGGTTCTCCCTAAACCCCTATGATTAGGATTTCTTAAGTAAGGATAACTTTTTGGATATAGTTCAGTTGCCCTATTCACTAGAAAAAGGTCATGCAATTTCAGTAAAGAGGACTAAAATTTATTTAATAACAGCCTAGTAAGAAAAACTGAGAATAAGAAAAAGAAAGACTGTGAAAAATTTTAAATTGAACTCTGTGACCTATGTGGATTCCAATGAGAAGTAATGATTACACAAAAACACAGTATTTCTTAAAATTCTAATGAGTTATTTCTTTTGAATTATGATTAAGGGGTAACAAGGAGATTTCAAAAGAAGCCAGAACTGTAGGTAAACAAAGGTGGCAAACAAGACTTAATGAAAATCAAATAATCATATTTTCATATGGAAAATATTGGTTTAATTCAACAGTTATTAGCTACATAAAACTGACTCTAAGATTAGCTGTGAAAAATATGAAAAATGTAATAGCCTCACTGCAATATTAATCAATAACAGAACTGTAATTTTCAAAAATCTGGGGAAAATGAGTAGAACTATTCAAGAAACAGCTCATCGCTAAAAACAAAGTTCTTAAGTCAATTTGAGCTTTATGATATTTATCGCTCCCTTAAATAAAATCTCCAACACATCTTGGCTGTGTGACCCTGTGCAAATCCCTTCCCCTGTCTGTCTCAGGTTCTTCCACTGTAAAATGAAGAGAATAACAGTACCTCTAACATGCCTCTCAGAACTGCCCTAAGGATGAGATAAAATCTTTGTAAAAACTATATAAATGTTATAATTGTGGATAATAATAACAACAATAATAAATACAACCATCAAGATAAAAGAAATTCACAAAGTTCTTTTCTTAAAGTGGTGCTCTTCTCTTGAGGTTTACAAGTAACAGGAGATCTCTCTAATATAACTTATTTTGAAAACATATAGAACCCATACCTCTTTGTAGCTTAAATGCCTAGCCAAAGGAGCTGCTCAATAAATTGCTGTTACTGATTTTGCTTTAAAAAAAAAAGTCAAGAGATGATTCTAATAAAAAAAATCGTTCAATTCATTCTCATCTTTCCAAATTTATTTCTGGCCTACTCTCCCTCCATCATTAGGTTCATGATGCTTCCAATTACATTTCACAGTAAAGTTAGTATCAAAGCTGACAAGCAGTAATGGACCCAAAAGGGAAATCTTTGTAAAACTGCCTGAGCCCTCTCCCAAAGTACTTGATATGTCCTAAAAAGACTAACTTCCAAATATTCTGAGAAGTTTCTATAAGTCATAGGTATAAGTGAGAGGAAATAAAACTGCTGAAAATATTTAACTTAATTTAAAAATATAACAATTAACACCTAATATAGGTTTACATGTACAATTTCTCTATAATTATAATTGATATTTTAGAGTACTTTAAGTTTTGCAAAGTGTATATGTTATATGTGTTTGTATACGCATATATATTTACATAAACTTATATATGTATAATCTCAACAATACTGTGATGTAGGTACTATGGGCATCATAATTTCCATTTTACAGATGAGGAAAGGAAATTGTGGAGAGCTTAAATAATTTGCCCATGGTCAGGCAGCTAATAAAGCATCAGAGGCAGCATTTAAATCCAGGTTTTCCTTGACTCAAATGTTAGTATTTTTCCACTGTGTTACATTGAGTATTTTTCCAAAGATGGAATTTATTTTTTAAAAATCAGATCCAGAAGCTATTTCAATACAGAAATTCCAAATAAAAGAATAGAAGAAAACAATTAAACTACAAAAAACTTCATCTATGATTGAGTACTCCTTAAAGTCATTTAATCCTTTTGTATTCTAGGTTCTCATCAGGAAAAAAATAATGGAATAATTCTACTTGTTCCTATTTCATAAGATGCTAGTGAGACGGACTGAATCTGAACTCCTTAGAAGACAGCCATCATAAAAAATCAAAGTGTTTTCAATGTTAATGTGACTAATATCACGGACCCTCAGTCAGTGGATCAAGATCTGTCATCAGAGAACCTTAGAGTTGGATGGGATATCACCCAGTCCAAATCAAAAACAAAAGAAGAAAGCCCCACTATCATATAGCCAAATGTTAATAGTAGACCTCAAGTCTTCATCTGATGGATGAGAAAGTCTGGTACAGATGTCAGATTCCTTCATTCGTCTCTCCTCATTTGCTGCTGCAAAATGCTTTTCCTTGTGGTGAACCACTTCCCTTTCTGGATCTGATCAGGGACTTTATTCTGTGAGTCCTACTTCCAATGATCTCAAAGTTTAAGGAACTAAAAGTAACTCTTCAAAGAAAGATAGGAGGCCTCAGCAAACATCACATAATGTGAAAAATGAGCTTTTTGCTATTTTAGAGAAGGCATCAAGTTGCCAACAATGTTAACTCCTTCACTTAGGAGACAATAACTTGGATAATCCTTGTTTAATCAACTATTTGGCAAAAAGCAAGAAAAATACCACTACTTCACCCTATCAACATCAACATCCCCAAGTTTTGAGGGGAATAACACCAGAATTGGGGATTATGACTCTCCTTGAGCTCATTTGTAAAAGTACATAACTATATTAAGGGCACCATAAAGGTATATGTGTCGAATATTACTTTACTTCTGAGGAAATGTCAATGGTTCTACACAAATCATTCAGGTTTTCATGATCTAGCCCATGAAAGAAAATCTCAGCCTGTTTCTATGTCTAAATTTGACACCTTAGTAATAGGAACTTTAGAATTACAGAATTTTCAGAGTTTTAAAGGGGCTCTAAAGCAGTGATCATTTAGGACAATTTCCAAGCTGAGGTGTAGGGAGGGAAAATTAGCATCTGCTAATGCTTCCATGCAGCATTCTGACCACTATTACATAAATGACACATTTAACTTAAGCAAAGAAGAATGGTTTTGACTCTGCCAAAGGAGGAGAACACATCTTAATGCCACAGATTGTCTAGGAACAGCTCATAATCTTTAGTGGAAGCAACCACCAACTGAAGTTAGGTCAATTTACAAAAGTATAAATCTCAGCTATGGAAACTCTCAGGTGATGAAGGAAAGGTTAAGTATAAAGAGCCCCTAATGGAGTGTTGAAGGCTGAAGTCAATGCTTTTTAGTCACCATGAACATCTTTAAGAAACAGGTACTACAGAAAGCTTGAATTTTAAATTAAAAGTCTGTGAGGGTGACAAAGTTGGGTTGTCTCATATGAAAATGTTGAAGAAAACTTATCTGTAGCCATTTTTAGGATCAAGGAATCATAGATTTAGAGCTCTGGAAATAACCTAAGAGACCATCAAGTCCAATCCCTTGAGGAAACTGATGTTGAGACAGGCTGCATGACTTTCCCAGAGTCAAAAAGCAAGTTTCCAAAGAAGAATATGAATTTATGCTCTGATTCCACCGGATACCCCAGCTGGTGAAATACATCATGGTATGGATAGTGGAAATAACAGGGATCTTGAAGAAGCATAAGAAACCTAAATATAAAACATCCTTCTGACGCTAAATAGCTGTGTGATCATGGCATGTGTCAAACCTGGAATGTACAACTATAAAATGAAGATAATATAACACCTGTAGCTGCTATCAATCAATTAACAAACATCTACAATATACTTAGTACTATGTTAGGTACTGAGGATACAAACAAAACAAGAGGCTCATGTTCACTTGGGAGGAAAGAACAACTGTTAGTGAAGCAATACATTTGGGGTGTGGTTTATTAACAGCAGGGCAATAACAAGTGCCTTGGTGTGGGCAGTAGTGCTTAAGCTGGGTCTCCACACAAAGCAGGGGTTTGAAGAAGCAGAGGTAAGAAAGAGCAGCATTCCCAGCAGGGGAGGTAGCCTTTCCAGAGACACAGAGGAAGGAAATAAAAGGCAGTGTGTGTTACGGGGAAGAACACACAGGCCTGGTGCAGTACAATGTTGTATATGTGAAGAAGGAGGAGAACTGTGTAGTAATCAATCAGCTTGGAATGGAGCCTGACTGTGAAGGGCTTTAAATCCCAAAGAGAAATCTGTATTCTATCCAAAGTGTAATGGATAATTACTAGCTTTTTAAAATGGTGAATGATATGGTTGGAGGTATACATCAGAAATGCCAATTTGGCAGCTACGTATAGGACGATCTAGAGATGGGGGAGACCCAGTACTCGGCTCAAACTTGGGCAAGCAGGGCCCTGGCTCAGGCTGGGCCTGTGACTCAGCTTCCTACATGCTCTGGAGGACAGCAGCAGCTTCTCAGAGCCCCGCTGTCATTCAGAGAGGTAACTGACCTGAGAAAAAGACACTAGTACCAGAATTGCCTTTGTCCTTGATCTTAGTTAGCCTGGAACCTGACACTCCCAACTGGGTGGCTGAGAGAAGAAGACCCTAGATATGCTGGCCGCTCTGAGGCTTTTGGTTTAGACACTTGGGGAATGGCCTCAGAAGCTGCTTGCTTCAATGTCACTGACTTCCATTACCTTTCCAGAGTCCTTCATAGGGAAGGAGCTCCCTTCAGTTGCTGCCTGAACCTCTCATAGATGTGCCTACTTATAGACACAAACACTGCAGCTGATGAGACAGACCTGAGCACAAACAAATTCCAATCCCACCTTCCTGGAGACTGACCCCTTCATCCCCACTGAGCAGTTTAAAGCTTCACCTATCCTGCCCCACCCCACCTAGACACTACCAAGGATCTTTATTGCACTGATTGACCAGATAATAAACAAATATATTACTTATTATTATATTATTCTTAGTCATTATTCTAAATCTTCACTGATATATCAGTATACCTCGCATATGCCCATGAACTTTGTAATCAATTTTTAATCAAACTGTTTATTCAAAAAATTCTCCCAAAAGTATTCCCCCACATACTCCATAAGGGAAACTGTAGGGAGCCCAAATTACTTTATAAGGTTGTGGGGATCATATGAGATAATGTGCATAAATCACTTTGCAAACCTTAACACAATGTATCAAGCTTAGCTAGTGGTATTTTACTGTTTTCAGAAATGAGACAAGAGAAATCACTGAGGTTAACTAATAGGTAATAGATTATTTCTGAATTCCTGAAAGGTTAGCAAAAAAAATTCTAGCGTTTATTAAATACATTCTTCACCTTTCTGAAAGGGCCAACTGATTCTAAAGAAAAAAATGTTACCTTCTTGGTTGGATGAATTCCTTGGATGTTTTTAACTCCTGGAGGAACGGTTGAGTGTATGTGAGCTGCAACTGGCGATTGTTGCTGTTGATGAAGTGTTGTTCCCTTTGTCAGTGTGACTTTCCGAACAGGATGCTGTCTTAGCTCTGGAGACTGAGGAAGTCGTTGGGGCTGACCCTCTGGGTGAAAAAAGCCAACATTCTCTCCCCCCTGCTGAAATCAACAAGGTATCATGCTGTTCAGTATCTATTCAATCAAATATGAGCTTCTGAGAACCTACTTGGGAGTATAATTTTATTGCTATCTAACTGAGAATTAAAACAATTATCAAAACAAATCTGACACTTCAATGTGTGTGTAGAGGGAGGGACAAATAATTTCCTGCCTAGTTTTAAATGATAACATATATAAAAATTACTTACTATCTGATGTAGAAACATTCATGATACTTTTATCTTTATATTAATTTGTCTACTAAATTTTGGGGAGATCTGATTTTTAAAAAACTCACTTTACATCATTGAAAATCTGCTGTAGTTTAAAGAACTAATTCGGGTTCAACACAGGGACTTTCTCACCCATCATTTCCTAAAAGTGCACTGTTTGCTAAAACCTGTAAAAATGATGTTGCATTTTTACCTCTTACTCAAACCATACTACTATGCCATAAATACTCTCAACTCATTTTCACTGTTGTTGTTTTTTAAATTGGATTATAGCAATCTAAACTTGGGCAGCACAGTAAAGAGATTTAGGAAGACCTGAGTTTGAATCAGGCCTCAAACACTTGCTAGTTCTGTGACCCCAGGCATGTAAATCGTTTCACTTTAGTCTGTCTCAGTTCCCTCATCTGTAAACTGAGGCTAACAGCAGCACTCACTCCCAGGACTGGTGTGAAGATAAAATGAAATAGTATTTTTAAAGCACTGTACAAACTTTAAAGCACTTAAGTAAATGCTAGCTATTATCAGACCTACTAAACTAGCATGAAACACACACACAAATCTTAGAAATTTGTTGTGGTTGGTGGACAGAAGGTTGGGCTTGGAGTCAGCAGACCTGAGTTCAAATCCTGCCTCTGACACTGACTAGCTGTGTGGCCCTGGGTAAGTCACTTAACCTGGTCTGCCTTAATCTAATGGAGAAGGAAATGGCAAATCACTGTAGTATCTTTGCTGAGAAAATACCACAGAAAGCACTGGCATTCTCTGGTCCATGGGGTTACCAAGAGCCAGATATGACTGAACAAAATAATGTAAATACACGTTCTTGCACTTTTATTTTACTTAACAGTTTTCCTATGAGTGGAAGATGGACCTAGTAGTGATGATGGCCACTGTGCTACAGTGTTATGAGAGCTGATTACTGCCATCACCTCCATTCCTAGAGTTCCCGTATTTCTGGGATATGCTTATTAACAAATGTAACTAACTTCTCTCTAAACCAGCTTTCCCTTATTGCTTGTCTGGCTCTCATGTACTGTCACTGTACAAGAACTGCCTGGCAAGCAGCATGAAGAGCACAAAGTAACTTTAGACCCTTGCTTGCAGTGTATCCCCAGTGCCAAGAGCTCCAAAATGGCAGAGCAATAGAAAGCTTTGGAACAGAATGAGAAGAGAGTCTGTGGGAAAGGCTGATGTCAAGGTAAACATTGCGAAAGCCTGGCTGAAGAGTAGGGGTCATGTCTGTAGTAGGTGCTTAATAAATGCTTCCAATGACAGAACATAAACACCTGAAGAGCAGGAATTGTCTTTTTTGTCTTGTGCTAAGGCCCTAGGGCCTAGGCTCAGAGGTTTTGATTGCTACACAAATATGAATACCCAAAATGAGTACATTTAAAAACTTCCAGATGAAATACCAGGCAATAACTTTCTCTCAGTTCTGACTAATAATGTATGGGATTAAAAAAACAAACAAACCAATAACCAAGCAAAAGATGAATGAAAATAGCAAATCTTCAAGACTACTGAAAAATAGAAAGCAAGCCTTCAAAATGTGAAAAATTACATTTTACATGTAAAATCCAATCAATTTATACATGCTAGCACACTGTGAATACTTCAGTGATTAAAGATACAAGATTCTATATACTTAAGCATAATCTGATATTTGTTCCCTGGCATCCCCACCCCCCAGTATCTTGGGTGATATAAACTTAGAAAGGAAAATTGCTAATACTGACAAGCCCAAACTTAATTTCATCTACTTCATGACTTCAACAAGCATTTAAGGCTATTCTACAGAAAGTAGAAGAGTTATGTAGACATGATATATTACAAACAGGAGAATATGAATAAAAATCTTTAAAAGTGGGTAATTTCACGTATTGCTAAACATTTTACAGTGGTAGTTCTTGACACTAAATACACAAATGATATAATTTGTGGATTATCCATGGTTGGGTTTTCAACTGCAGGTCAGTTTCCTATAAATGCCTAGCTAGTCCTAGTTTGCTCACTCAAGGTCATGAACCTATGCCATAATTATTCTGGTGACATGAGATGTATGTAGTCCAAAAGAAGGCAGTGCAAAAGGAACTTAAAGATGACGACCATCTCTCCTTCCAAAACACAGACCTCTCAAGGGCACCGTACAGTCCTGAAGACAAAAGCAGCAGGGCCTATCACATGTGGGTGATATTTTCTGGATAGGACTTGGACTACATTCACACAGATGCAGGTGACGGAAGGCCTACACTACCTTGGCTAAGGAAAACGCTATCAGGCAAAGTCATTATGCTCTCCTTCCTTGACAGTGACAAAAGAAAACTTTTTTGGAGAGAGCAACATCAACACTAAAGTTATTTTATATTGTTTTTGTTGTTCAGTGGCGTCCAACTCTTTTTGACTCCATTTGGGATTTTTTTGGCAAAGACATTGGAATGGTTTGCCCTTTCCTTTTCCAGCTCATTTTACAGATGAGGAAATTGACATTAACAGGGTTAAGTGACGTGTCCAGAGCCACACAGCCAGTGTGAGGTCACATTGGAACTCAAGTCTTCCTGACTCTGGGCCTGGTGCTCTATCCACTGCGCCCCCTAGCTGCCTAAACTGCACATTATTCTCGCTAGCCAAACTGGTCTACTTGATGTTCCCCATTGGTAACATTCCACATGACAGCTCCCTGTCCATGGACAGGCTGCCCTGCTCTAGGCTTGAAATGTCCTCCCCTTCCTCATGTCTACCTTGTAGCATTCCAAGCTGCTTTCAAGACTCAGCTGTTAAGCTTTCCCCCATACATGCTGTGCTTACTGTATCTGTACACTATTATTTACTCCCATTAGGAGACAGGCTCCTTGATGCTAGAGACAGTTTCTCTCTTTTTTTCGCTTTGAACTTGTAAAGCCTGTTGTCACATAGTAGGTACTTAATACATGGTGGCTGAACTGAATTGAGTAAATTTAAGTTAAACAATTTTAAAAAATAGCAATATAGCCAGGCCACCTGAATTCCAGTGACAAGTTGATACAAACTATTTTAATTAGTTTATAATTTGTTCAACAAATGTAGAATGAGAAAATTTTAACTGGCTGTTTAGCTACTACTTCCTCACCTAAAAGGTCAGAAGTACTGGTAATAAGGTATTGGAAATCAATTAAAAATGGACCAGTTCAGTAGTAGTGGTGCTGGTGGCGGCCACGGTGGCAGTGGCGGCAGCTGGTAATGGTGATAGTGGTGGTGGTGGTGGTGGTGGTGGTGGTGGTGGCGGTGGCAGTAGTGGCAGAAGCAGAGCAGTAATAACAATAACATGGGAATATAGCACTTACTATGCGCCAAACTGTGCAAAAGCACTTTACAAATGTTATCTCATTTGATCCTCACAATAATGCTGGGAGGTGGATGCTATTATCACCCCCATTTTACAGATGAGGAAATGGAGGCCAAGAGAAATTAAATGACTTGCCCAGGGTCACAAAAAGTAGTAAGTGTCTGAGGTCTGATTTGATCTGAAGACCAAGTGACTGGCCTTTTGGAAAAAAAGGATGTGCTACGGAGAAAGGACAAAAAAAGGGTTTATAGGATGTTCCCCCACCCCCCAGATTATTCAGATGTGGAAAGTTTCTATCTTAACCTGGATAACTAATTTTGACTTGTTATCAGTCTTCCATTTTGCAAATTTGATCCTGGATAGCCATTACTCAATTCAATTCTAATAATAAACTTCCCAATATTCAATGAATTATGTTAAATTATACTAACACCAAGAGTATTACTGTCTTATAAATCAGCCATACAATTCATGATTAACTTTCATGAGAGGTGTGGTGTCTTCATACAGGACTAGGTAAAATGAACAAAAACAAAACTGTAGCTTGAAGATACTCTGTGGTGGCAACCACAAACAAGTATTTACTAAACACTGATTAAATAACTAGTATTGTAGAACTAGAAAGGCCAAACTTTAGTCCAAAAGTATTATATATTTAGTTATCACTACTAAAATGATAAAGGGAATTAATGGAACACAGTCAACTCTGTGTTTGTGTGCCAGAAAGCACATTACAAGTCTTGCCACCAAAGACTATGTAGAAAGACTATGTAGAAATAACTATGACTATGAGAATGATAAATAACAAATTTGATGGGTGCACATTTGGGTGCTTTATGTCAATTCCATTTCTTCTTCAGCTGCTCCATGACATGCATCTATATAGCACACATTAATGGAGAAGGGCATGGAAGCCCCAGGTAAAAACTGTTCACCTAAATTACTACGTACTAATATTGGTTACCATATTAGAAATTATAAAATTGTAAAGCAATTCATTCCAGTATATGGCTTTTTAATAAAAGATAACTGGTATGCTGTAATAGCAATGAAATTTAAGGATCCCTTTATATTGCCAAGCTGATAGGTACTTAGCACCTAGTTTCAAATTAATCCTCTGTAAAGAAACAGGAAGTAGGAACCCTTGTTGTTGACATAACAGGAAGGGGCTGAATAGGGAGGAGCTAATACCTATATAAGGAAGAACATAAGCTGGAGAGACAGAATTTCCGGGGGGAAGCATTGTGGAGGCAAAGCAGCTGTTGCTGGTGGAGTGGGGAATGGGGAAGAGAGGGGGAGGGAGGAGAGAGAGAGAGAGACAGAGAAACAGAGAGAGACGCAGAGAGAGAAAACTTCTGGGAACAAGCATCTGAAGGCTGGGCTGCTACTGCTGGAGAGAGAGAAGAGAACTGATAAATGAACTGGGAACTGAGAAGAGAAATGAGAACTGAGAACTGACAAAGAACTCGGATTTGTGGTGGCAAGACTTCTAAGGGCCAGCTGGAGCTGGTATTTTGTACAAATGTTGTTGTGGCTTTGTTAATGTGTAAGAATGTCATTGTGGCTCCGTTAAGCCTTGTGTTTCCAGGAACAGAGACTGAAGGATTTGAGATGGACTGAACACTGTGAGCTCCAATGTGGAATAGGAACTGCATGGAGAAGGAACTGTGAGCTGTCTGCCTTTGAACCCAGGTGACAGTTTGGTGGATTCAGGTAGGAGCTACCTGCATCAAGTCAAGATGAAAAGACCTCTCCATGGATACTTAGCCACTGATGAAATTGTAATTTACTTGTGGCCTAGGGGTGGATGGCTTTTGTACTTTCCAGTACCCCTTAAGAGGGTACTGAGTAGTGACTGTTTAAGTTGTAACTTAATTGCACCTTCATGGGTGGAGAACTTTGACTTTTGTACTTTGTGTCCCTTAAAGAGGCAAGCTAAATTATTGTACTTTGTTTAAAACTATGTGACCACTTGTGTGAAAACTATGTGGCCATTTCAGTGATAAATTGTTGAGCTGTGACATGATGAATGCTGTTATTTTGATTTTCTGTGATAAGTTGTAACATTCTGAATGTTGTACCCTGATTTTCTGCAAATGTTTTGTTCTGATTTGTTACTGAATAAATAGAGTTCATTATACTAGGTAATCAAAACCTTGAAAGCTATTCACAGCAGCAGTCCTCTGGAAAGCTGCCTGTGCTTGGCTTTACATTTGCCCAGCTTCATATCTAGATTAAACATGAAACTTGGTACAATTTAGGTCAAAGATCAGCCACTCTGATAGCTCCAAAACACTCATTCTTAATTCATCCCTGCTTCTGCACCATAAGGTATACTTCAAGTTTGGGGGCCAATACTAGCTTCAGCTATCTTTCTTTCACCAGGATGACATACAATACAAAAACATTAATCATTTTTGGTTTAGACTGGGGCTACATAGAAGCCCTGAGGGAAAAATTCTGACTTGCTAACTGTTATTCCTTTAGATAAAACAACACAATTATGACCAGTTAGATTATTTTTAAAAATTAATACAGTCCAGAATTTATTAAGAAAGTATGGGACAATTCCAGTACAGGTAGCCAGTTTGGAACTGAAATTTAATTGTGATTTAATTCCAAGACAGATAATAATCAAAAGTTACACTTAATAGTTACTTTCTCAGAGGAAATTATGGTCCTTAAAAATACACTGGCCAAAAATATTAATCTATTCATAGAAAACTAAACCAAAAACAATAACCAGAATCAAATCAATATTTGGAAACCTGAATTAAGTAGCTTTCTGCAATGCACATTTAGAAGAGGCAAATCACAAGGAAAATAAGCTAGTATCAAAACAAATCAAAACCAAAAGCAACAACTTTAAAGATTCAATCCAATGCATATTTCTAGAATACTACTATGTGTAAAAGCACTGAAAGCTTGGTGTTACAGAGTTTATAGTCTAATGCAACTTAATTCGGCAAGCATTTATGAAATGCCTAACGTGCAAAGAAGCTGTGATAGGCTAGGAGAAGAAAAAAGGAAGAAAGGAGGGAAGGAGGAAAGAAGGAAAGGAAGGAAAGAAGGAAGGAAGAGCAGACTGTGATCTCAGTCACACATCTAGAATAGCACAACATAAACAATGATAAGTAAATATGAGATAATTTGAGGAGAAACAGAACACTAAAAAGTTGGGAGACTAGAAGAGAAGGTGGCAGGCACATGAGCAGGTGTCTTGAAGAAGACTCGTTGAAGAGAGTGAAGAGGGAGGGAATACATTCTGGCCATTGAGAAAAGGCAAGGAGGTAGGAGATGAGATGCTGAGAATGAGTTTGAGAAAACAGGTGGTCCAGTTTGGTTGAAACACAGACTGTCTGAAGGGTTATTAACATGAAGCAAGTCTGGAAAGCCTGCGCCAAATTGAGAAGAATCTTGAGCAGTGAAGTGATATGGTCTTAAGCTTTAAGAAGAGTATTCTTATAGCTATGAGAAGGAGGACTGGAGAGGGGAATGCTGTGAGACTGGGAGACCAATTAGAAAACTATTTCAAAACTGTTTGTCCTTCGTTTTTGAAGAGGACCAATGTCTTAACTTGCTCATGAACTGAATCTGAATGAGGCAAGAGTTGTGTAAAGTTGTCAGTCTCACTCTCTCTTCCTGAATCATCAAAGTCCAGTGGTGGGACAAAAGTCAGAACTAGTGATGGCTTGGGATGCAGTGGATGACTTTGGTGTCTTCAATGTGTGACCAATCTTTAAGCATTCCACAGGACCTGCTTCACCTGCCTTCAAATTGTTCTGATCTGCCCACTATGCCTGAAAAAGTTTTCATATGCTTGCAGTAGATATCCTCCTAACTCAATGACAGATATGACGTCTATTGGTTACTCTCAAACTGGTATAGCCCACCTACCTAGACAGTTTACTAGGGTGTGGCTGCTGTACATACTACAGCTCCTTAGAGCCATTGAGACTACTGAGAGTTTTCACAGTAGTCTAAGTGAGAGAGAAAGGCCTGAATTAGGGTGGTATCTATAAGTGAATAGAAGGGCAAAAATCTTGGCAAATTTACATGATATGTGAAGTAGGAGAGAAAGAAGAATTGACTTACAGGTTTAGGGGAAAATATAGGAAATATGATGTGTTTGGGAGGTTAAGATGCCAGTTCAGAATTTTCCAAAAGGTCATAGATATGTGGGACTATGTTTAAGAGATAAGTGTCAGACACAAAGATCTGGAGGTCATCTGTTCAAATAACTGAACCCCTGAGAGCTGATGAATTCACTAGTTTAGAGAAGGGAGATATAAAAGAGAACAGGGCCCACGAATCTACTCATGGTTAGGAGAGTAGGGGATAGGCAATGACTGAGAAAGGGAAAATGAGGATAGCCTAGAAGGGTAAAGAGAAGAAATAGGCAAGGATCACATCACAAAAACCAATGCAGAAAGGGCTACTCAGGAAAGGGTGCTAGTTAACCTACAGAGAGATCAAGGATGAAAAATGACAAATGAGAAAAGTACACTGGATTTACCAATTAATAAGAGAGCTTTAATAACCTTGGAGAGATTAGTTTGAGTCAAATATTAGATCAGATGCCCTATTAAAAGTGAAATAAGAAGTGTATAGGAGTTAGCTGAGGAAGTAGGGGCAGTTTTTTCTAAAAGTCTGATTGAAAAGGAAGAGAGTTATAGGACCTACTGGAAGAGGCAGCAAGTTAAGAGTAGCCCTGGGCAGGTTTACAGTCACAGGAAAATTAACCCTAAGATTAAGTCAACCAGACTATCCTTTCTAAATAAATGAAGTTTTGTTGTTCTATGATGCTTTTTCATTTATTATGAATGGTTATCAAGTTATTTTTGAAGATTAGCTCATAGCAAAATGTCAGTTATGTTTTGTACACAACATTAAGTTGTCTAAAAGTAGACTCCAACTTTCAAAGGAAAAATCTGATTTGGAGCCTGACTTTGCATTTCACTTGCCATCAGGTCATTATCAGTGTATCTTAAGAGCACAGAGTATATTTTTCTAGCTGCACTGTTCAAAACTTGAAAACGTGAATGATATAGACATGGCTCAAATGTTTGTGGGTCTTCTATATAGGTCAATAGAGAACACCCAATGAACACTGGAAGTGACCTCAAGATATTAATCCTTCGTGATTTACAATCTATATTCAAAATACATTAACAGGTTTGTTTTGAATTCTTAATACAGAGAAAGAATAAGTCTCTGTAATATGGAAAATGTTCCAAGTTCACAGTCCTCACAAGAGTAACATTATATAAGAAAACTGCATTTGCCTGTACATAATTAGAGCAGCAGCATTCTTCTTTCCTTTAGGAGAGGAAGAGAGGTTTATCTTTCCTTTTATTAAACCAGATTTTTCTTTCAGAAATGATGACCCTTTAATGAGCTATGAAAACAACAATATATCTTATTGGGGGAGAAGGAAGGGTGCTATTGTTTTTAAAAGTGGAAATGACTTCAGTAAGCTGATAGTATTCTTTTATCAGTTATATCATGAACAAATCTTACAAAGAGATGGTCTGTTTGCCATCAACATTAGCAGGACAAATTTATTTATAACAAATGCTTTAAATGTACAGATAAAAATGCCTATTGATAGTGTCAGCACTTCTTACAATTTGACAGATCAAATCTTATTTTCATTCTTAAACCCCATGAAGGAGTGATATCACTGACTTGCATTCAGTAGAGAGCAAATTGATTAATCCTTCTCTATAGAAATCTCAACTCTTGATTACACCTATCAGACGTTAAGCAGCATTATTCTAGAGTGACAACACTTGACAAATTCCCCAACCATTTTTCTCAGTCTTTGTGGCCCTGCTAGCTTGTATTAACCCTGATGAAAAATTAATTTTCCTTATCTTCTGCTAAACCCCAAAATCCAAATCCGCCAAACTGGCAACTCTTTCTGTAAAGGTATTATGAAAACCTCTAAAAGATTAATTGCATGTCTTCAGGTGACATTAAATTAATTTCTGTACTCATGACAGACATTTGATACTCCGTGCTGAGAGGACAGATAACATTGTCAGGATACACAGAAGGACAGTGGTGTAGTGTCCCAGGGCAGCCTCTTATGAATTCTCCTTTCGATAAGGCCATATTTCACTGTCATTGGCACTGTTACTGATCTTGAAGCCCACAGACCTCACTGAACAGGTTTCTATTAACTATGACAATGCTGGTCTATCTGTGTAATCTTTATAAAGCTAATTCAAAATTTTGACAGAAATAAATTAGATGTGTGCTGTATGAAGTACTTAAATTATAAAAACAAATTTAACTATTTTCTCTTTTTAAAATACTATTTTAAGCAGGGGGGAAAACAAAAGAAACAAAGCCTTTTCCTGTCTATCATTTGGGTTGATTAATCCTTTAAATGTGCCATTTCAATAGAAAATGAGATAAGACCATCAAAGGACTAAAAATTATAACTCAAAACTTGGGACTACTTTCTGAAACACATAATTTTTCAAATATCAAATACTGAATAAAATGTCTATAACACTTTCCAAAAAATTATGCTGGTTCTCAAAATTAATTTAGACAAGATATATAAAAGTTAACAGACAACACTTCAAAAATTTCACAGATGTGACTGAATATGGAGGTACTCTTCTGCTCTCATAGTAAGGTTAATGGACTATTTTTTATGCAAGAATATCTATTACTGATCAATAGGCCTTCTGATTCTGACTTATTTTATAGTCAACAATCAATCGAAAAACATTTACTAGGCTCCCACTACGTGAGGCAGGCACTGTACCAGGAACTGGAAATTAACAGAAAAAGAAACAGGGCCTACCCTCGAGAAGCCTACATCTAAGAGAGAAGACAGCACACAATATATAGCTACATACAGAACACATGAAATAGAGACAAGGCAACCTTGAGGGAAAAGACCTGGGGGAGGGGAGTGTGAATAACGAAGTCTTCTTGTAAAAGGTGGTATGTGAGCTGAGTCTTGAAGAGCCGGCCCCCTTTCCCAAAGAAGACTTTGATAAGGGAGTGAATTAAAGGCTTGGGGGAAGTCATTACAAAGGTAGAAAGTTGAAAGATGGAAAGCTGTATGTGAGGAATAACCAGAGGGCCAAATCTCGCTGGAAAGGAGAGGTATGGATGGAAGAAATGTGTACTAAAACAGGGAAAGCAGGATGAAGCAATGTTGTGAAGAGAAGAAATATTGTGTTTTTGACTTTCTTTGTATCTGCAGAGATCAGAAGAGTGTCTGGCTATTGTTGGTGCTTAATAAATGCTTGCTAACTTACGGTTGAATAACTACCAATGGAGAAGTTTATGGACTAGGGATCTATTGCATTTTGAATAAGGGAGTGACATGGTCAGATCTCTGTTTTAGGAAAATCACTTTAGTAGTTCTGTGGTGTTTAGAATGAAGTGAGACACAGATTGAAACAAGGAGACCAATTAAACGATTATTGCAATAATTCGGATGAAATATGAGGCCTTGAACAAGGGTGGTGGCTGGGTGAGGGGGATAAAGAGGATATGGGCAAGAAATCAGACATATGAGGTGAGTGAAATGAGGAACTGAGTACAACTCCAAACTTGTAAATCTGTGTGAACAGAATAATGATGGTGCCCTTGATGAAAGAGGGAGGGATGATAGAGTAAAATATAATGAGTTCTATTTGTTACAGTGATGAGCTAACACAAATCACATGTGCACAAGAAAGCATTTTTCCAAAGGTCTAATTAGGACTGAAATACAGCAAAACCTAGATGGTCTTTGTAAAGTACAAACCAGCAAGTTTTGCCTATGTGAAATCAACACTACAGAATTCTCTCTTCTCTACCATACGGCTTGCCAGGAAAGGGAGCAGACTGTGACTAGAAGAGAGAATCCTACGGCTCTCTGGCTTGGGAGACTACACCTAGGGAACATCTGTGGTACACTGAAAATGCAGAGAGGAGGAACTCTCAGACAGACCTGGCTTGTAAGGTGAGAAATATATGATGCATGGAAGCTGTCCGTAGGTTTGGTTTTTAAAGCAGCTGGGATGATCAGCAAGGTGTGGAGGACAAAGGTTGATCCAAGACTGTGCTAAGTGATGCCCACTTCATGTCCCCAAACTGATGCATCAGAGGGAACAGAACACACTAGGCTCCATAGCTTCCAGTCTTGGCAGATTAGCTGGGAGGGCAGATACAGAATCTTCTGTGTGGGATTCTGAAGAGCAAGTATGACTATTCCCATACTTTTATAAACTACCTTCACCTTTATCCCTCAATAGGGAGCCTATATGTATAATTTAAAAATCTGGAATTTTTAAAGTTCTCATTAATCAGTTAAAGAACCCTGATAACATTTAAATACAAAAATGCTTCCTTCTCAAGAAGTAAGATACTGAAGTCTCCGTCTAATGCAAAAATTGCGTATTCAGGGCTTATCTAGTATTATCAGCATCTCATTTGCCCCCTCCCTCCTGCAGCCTGCCTTTTGGCCATTTTAGCACACATTAGCACTTAGGTGCAGCTTAAGTGGTCCCACAGTGCACAAAGTGCTGGGCCTGGAGTCAGGGAGACTCATCTTCCTGGGTTCAAATCTGGCCTCAGAAACTCACTAGCTGTGTGACCCTGGGCAAAATCATTTCACCCTGTTTGCCTGAGTTTCTTCATCTGTAAAATGAAGTGGGAGAATGAAATGGCAAACCACTCCAGTATCTTTGTCAAGAAAACCCCCAATGAGGTCACGAAGAGTCAGACAGGACTGAAAAAATGACAAATACCAACAACAGCACCTCTAACATGGAAGGGGAAAAGAAAAGAGGTCATTTTTGTGACTCTAAGCTCTGGGAAAATTTGGCAGGGCAGGAAGCTGAAATATCAGTTAAAATGAAATCTATTATTTCCTAATAAAACACAAACAAAAACCCCTCCTCTTCTGCCTAATTTCTCCTCTTGCCTGTACTACTTTTCATTATCATGCCATTTCTCTGTCCTATTTCCTAGGTCTCAGCTCTGACTTTATTACATTCTCTTTCCCTGATCACAATCATTGCCATGCCAAACTATGTGCCCTTTAACAATTCTCCCACTTATCACCCGGTTATTAGAACATTAGAAAGTCATACACTTTCTTAGAAGATTCTCGCTCCTCTATGTTCTCCATAAACTTTCCTCTGTGAACTAGATGTCCCAATTTAACTTTCTCTATAAAACATATCTGCCCTGCTATGACAGGTCCTATTGGAGGCTGAAAAGGTGGCTAGGCTTGTCCCTGACCTTTGTTATCCTGGGGGGGGGGGGGGGGGAGGGGGGGAGCCCTCACCTAGTTCGGCACCTTTCTAATGCATTTATTAAATATTATTCCAATTACAGTTATCTTTGTCATCTCATACTACGGAAGGTAAACTTCATGAAGGCAATGGTATATTTCCCAAATTTTATGTCTCTTCCATCACAAGATTATGCACATGTTTACTAAATATTTCTCTTATTTGAATCTGCACTATTTTATCTGTTCTTCATAAAATTTGTCTAAGACACTTAGTTTAAGCAAGTCTAGATTTAGGAGGGTCCCAGGAATGGGTTCATTTCACTCCAAGATGGGCTCTGGAAAGTCAATCACAATTTTCAACTTGTAGGAAATACAAATCCTGGTTTTACTTCTAAATATACTATAACTCCTAGGGCAGCAATTCTCAACCTGTGGGTCGCAACCCCTTTGGGGATCAAACGACCCTTTCACAAGGGTCGCCTAAGACCATCAGAAAGCACATATTTCCGATGGTCTTAGGAGCTAGCGCTCCTCTATCGTCTCCAGGTGAGTCCGCCCACATGCAGATATACCCACATATAGTAATAGAGTGTTAAAGGGTCGTGGCATTAGGAAGGTTGAGAACCACTGTCCTAGGGTTACTTTTGATTGATGAAAACTCTTCCTTTCATGCCTAAGACCTTACTCATTTGCACCTGGAGCCCCAGAGCTACCCTTGGAATGGTGGAACTAACTTCCAGTTAGTGGTCAACTAAACAGTTTTCTCTAGATAATTACAAAGCCTTATAACTTTGCCTGAGTGTCATTAAGACCTAATACTATATACACAACTCACTAGTAGAAACTTCTTATTCTGTGACTCTCAACATTTAGCAAAAAAAATTAAACACGGAAGTTTCCTATTATGCTGACTCCTCCCTCTGGTTCTTATGAAAAAAATGAGCTGATTTTCTTTAAGTCTAAGTTCCATTCAACTATTACCGTAAGCTTCTAAGGGGAGAGACACTATCTTTTTCTTGTCTATAGTATCTAGGATCCTCAAATAATCATCCTTGTTTTATATTGAAGTACCTAAAAGATTACTCAGAAAAATCTATAAAGTAACCCAACATAGGTCCCACCAACAGAATACTGTTTCTACCCAAGTATTTTCATCTGATCTATGGCAACTACTTGGAGAATTTTTTTTCATAAACAAAGCTTTCAACTTCAATTCTGAATTATTCATGGCCAGTAGTAGATTATAAACAAATTTTTTTGAAAAAACAGATAAAATAGTGCAAATTCAAGTAAGAGAAATATTTATATTTATATATTTATTAATATATTAAAATATTTTATTAATATATATTAAAATATTATGTATTTATTATACGTCTAAATATATTATGTATATTTATTAAACATCTGTGTGCAAAACCCTGAAGAGACAAAATTTTGGAAATATACCATGCCTCCATTTACCTTATACAGGATGAAACAAAAAAGATAACTACGTCGAATTTTTATTTAGCTTGTTAAGTAATTCTCATTTACATTTTAATCTGGTTTGGGCAGTATGGAGAAGTTTGGGGGCTGCTTGCTGCCTAGGCCTTGAAGTTTGACACTTATGACAGTAGAAAGAGAACCACTCTCTGAGCTCATGATCTGGGTTCAAATCCCTGTCTCTAACACATACTGGCTATGTGTGGCAAGTCAATTCTTGTTCAATGGGAGTTCCCTACACTGACAAATCTGGTTTAAAACAATACAAGACTTGACTTATCTATAGGTGTAAAGAGTGAAAGATGGCCATTCCAGATTCAGAGAACAGCATGTAGAATGTGAAAATACCCCAGAGCTCTGTCCTAGATCTTCCCTCTATACTCTCTTACCTGGTGATTTGATCAACGCTCCCACTGGTGTAAGTGTCACTACACAAATAAATCCCAAATCTATACTATGCAGACCTGATAAGTGCTTATTTGATATTTCCAAATGACTGTCCCAAAGGCATTTCAAACTCAATATATCCAAAAGAGGATGTTTTCCCCTAAACTCATGCTTCTTCCAACCTTTCTTTTTATTATTAGGGAATCACCACTTTTCTATCATATAAGTTTCCAACTTCAGTGTTGTCTCCAAGTCCTCTTAGCCCCCCACATCTGTCAGTCACCAAACCTTATAGTTTCTATCTCCCCAAAATGTTTTTAGTCTATCTCTTTCTTCCCATTCACACAGTCCCCATCCTATTTCAGGGCCTTATTACCTTTCACCTGTTTTACTACAGTCACCCAAATGGCCTCCTTCCCCTCAAGTCTCTCTCTCTCTCTCTCTCTCTCTCTCTCTCTCTCTCCACTCCACCTAACTGCCAAAGTGACTATCCTAAAGCACAATCCAGACCACATCACTGCATACTGAATAGACTTCAAGGGCTCCCTATTTCCCCCCGGATCAAAATTATTTTTGTCATCTAAAACTCTCACAACTTGGGGCCAACTAACCTTTCCAGTTTTATTACATATAGCTCCCTTTTATGTACTCTAGACAATATGGCTTTCCTACTGGCCATCCTCCATGCACTAGCTATTCCCCATGCCTAGAATATACTTCCTCCTTCAATTTCACCTTTTTAGAAATCCTAGTTTCCTTCAGGACCCAACTCAAACTCTATCATCTACATGAAGCCTTTTCTGATTCCTTCAGCTGGTAGTAATACTCTCCCTCTGACAAATCACCACTCCAGGGGTGGGGAACTTGTGGCCTCAAGGCCACATGTGGCCTTCTAGGTCCTTGAGAGTGGTCTTAGAAGACTGAGTCCAAATTTTACAGAACAAATCCTTTTATTAATGGGATTTGTTCTGTGATTTACCTACTTATGTGAATGTCATCTTCTATGCCAGAATGTAAGGTCCTTCAAGGGTCTGTTCTCTATCCCCAGCACCTAAAATAGTGCCTTGGCATCTAGCAGGTGCAAAACTTAAGCTTGTCATAAACTACAGATATAGGCAGTATATTTATTGCAAGGCATGCTCAGGACCTAGTGACTACAACAAAGACCTATTCTGTAGAGTACTATGAGACAATCCTAGAAAGGTAGCGCTGCACTAGAAAGCCAAACAAAGGTGTCCTTTGATTAACAGGCAACAGGTAATCAATGGGTATTTTTGATCAGGTGAGTGACATGATCAGATCTATGCATGAAGAAAAATTACTGAGGAGCAAAGATGGCAGAGTAAAAGCAGGGACTTGACTGAGCTCTCCCTCAAACCCCTCCAAATAGCTGTAAAAAAATGACTCTAAACAAATCCAAGAGCAAGAGAACCCACAAAATGACAGAGTAAAATAAATTTACAGCCCAAGGCAACTGGAAGGTCTACAGAAAAGGTCTGCTGCACCAGTCTGAGAGAGGAGCGCAGTCCACACCAGCACAAATGGGGCCAGAGCAGGCCTCAGGGTACTGAATCACTGGCAGCTGTGGCAGTTTCCAGACTTCTCAACCCACAAATGCCAAAGACAACTTAGAAGGTTAGTAGGAAAGGTCTGGTAGATCTCGGTGAGAGAGGAGCATGGTCAGACCCGGGCTGCAACAGTGCTCGTGGCCCACCAACAGTGGAGGGAATCAAATGGCTGATCAGAAAGGGATTGCAGGGATCTCTTTGTTGGCACTGAGGCAGAATTCTCTTGCTTTGTCCTGCCTGGATGTGAGTCACAGTCCTGGGTGGCAGTCTGGGGGTGAGGAGGAACACTGGCACAGTAGAGTTTGTGACAGTTTCAAGGTAGGAAAGAGTGCCTGTGGTCACTCACAGTCCAGATCACAGACTAGGAGAGGAGCTAACACCTCTGTTTTGATCATACAATCTTGAAAGAACTCAAAATTTACAGATCCCTAGAAATATCTCTGAAAACAGCTAGATAAAACTCCTGAAACTTGGGAAAGTACACCCTCCACACTGAAAGCAAAGACCTACCTTAACAAAGAGCTAAATAGTCAACTAAATGATTAGGAAAATGAACAAATAGCAGGGGAAAAAAATCAGACTATAGAATTTTACTTTGGTGACAAGGAAGATCAAACATATAACTAGAAGACGACAACAAAGTCAAAGCTCCTACATCCAAAACCTCCAAGAAAAATATGAATTGGTCACAGTTCATAGAAGAACTCAAAAAGGATTTTGAAAATCAAGTAAGAGACATAGAAGAAAAATTAGGAGGAGAAATTAGAGTGATTCAAGAAAACCATGAAAAACAAAGTCAACAACTTGCTAAAGGAGACCCAAAAAAATGTTGTAACACCTTAAAAAACATACTAACCCCAATGGCAAAAGAGGTCCAAAAAAGCAATGAAGTGAAGAATGCCTTAAAAAGCAGAATTGGTCAAACTGAAAAGGAGGTATAAAAGCTCACTGAAGAAAATAATTCCTTAAAAATTAGAATGGACCAAATGGAAGCTAATGATGTTATGAGAAATCAAAAAACTTTAAAACAAAACCAAAAGAATGAAAAAATAGAAAACAATGTGAAAGATCTCACTAGAAAAATAAATGACCTGAAAAACAGATCCAGGAGAGATCATTTAAAAATTTTTGGGCTACCTAAAAGTCGTGATCAGAAAAGGGGCCTAGACATCATCTTTCAAGAAATTATCAAGGAAAACTGCCCTGATGTTCTAGAAGCAGAGAAGAAAATAGATAATGAAAGAATCTACTGATTACTTCCTGAAAGACATCCCAAAAGGAAAACTCCTAGGAATATTGTAGCCAAACTCCATAGTTCCCAGGTCAAGAAGAAAATATTGCAAGCAGCCAGAAAGAAACAATTCGAGTATTGTGGAAACACAATTAGGATAACACAGGATTTAGAAGCTTCTGTATTAAGGGATCAGAGGGCTTGGGATATGACATTCCAGAAGTAACTGAGTATAATACTTCAGGGGAAAAAAATAAAACTTTCAATAAAATAGTGGACATTCAAGCATTCTTGATGGAAAGACCAGAGTCGAACAGAAAATTTGACTTTCAAATATAAGATTTAAGAGAAGCATGAAAAGGTAAACAGGAAAGAGAAATTATAAGGGACTTATTAAAGTTGAACTGTTTACATTCCTACATGGAAAGATGGTATTTGTAACTCATGAGGCCTTTCTCAGTATTAGGATAGTTGGAGGGAACACACACACACACACACACACACACAGGCACAGGGTGAGTTAAATAAGAAATGATATCTAAAAAATAAAATTAAGGGGGAGAGAGGAATGTACTGGGAGGAGAAAGGGAGAAGCAGAATGGGGTAAATTATCTCAATAAAAGAAGAAAAAGCTTTTACAATGGATGGGAAGAGGGGGAAGGTGACAGGGAATGAGGGAATGAGTGAGCCTTACTCTCATCAGACTTGCTTTATGATAGGAATAACATACAAACTCAATTGGGTGTGAATATCTATCTTACCCTACAGGAAAATGGGGGGGAAGGGGATATAAGAGAAGGGGAAATGACAGAAGGGAGGGCAAATGGGAGGAGAGGGCAATCAGAAGCAAACACTTTTGAGGAGGGACAAGGTCAAAGGAGAGAAGAGAATAAAGACGGCAGGATAGGAGAGAGGTAAATGCAGTTAGTCTTTCACAACATTACTGTTATCGAAGTGTTTTGCAAGACTACACATGTATAATCTACATCGAACTGCTTGCTTTCTCAATGAGGGTGGCTGGGGAGGGAGGAAGGGAGAAAATGTGGAACTCAGAGTTTTAAAAACAAATGTTAAAAATTGTTTTTACGTGCAACTGGGAAATAAGATATACAGGGAATTGGGTAGGGAAATCTATCCTGCCACACAGGAAAATAGAAGGGAAGGGGGTAAAAGAAGGGGTGGGGGTGATATTAGGAAGGGCAGACTGGGGGAAGGGGTAATCAGAATGCACAATGTCTTGGGGTGGGAGTAAGGGGAAAGATGGGGAGAAAATCTGGAACTCAAAATCTTGTGGAAGTAAATGGTGAAAACCTAAATAATTAATAATAAAAAGAAAGCTGAAGAAAAATTATTCTGGTCTGAAGGATGCAAGACAGTAGAGGCAAAAGTATTAGGAGGCTGCTACAAAAGTTTTGCAAGGATAGTAATGAGATCCTGTATTAGTCTGGTAGTAGCTAAGATTGAGAGAATGGGGCAGATGCTAGAAATATTGTGAAGGTTGAATAAACAAGACTGATAAGTGACTGGACATGTTAGGTAGGAGACAGGAAAGAGTAAACAGGAGAAAGTAAAAGAATAGCAGGTTTAGGGGAAGAGATATTTAATAACTGTGGCTTGGGACGTATTGAGTTTGAAGTGCTAATGGATACAAGTAGAAATATCCAGTAGACAGTGAAGCAGGAGGCTCTGAAAAAAAGTGAGGGACAGAGATAAAGATTTGAGCACCATCTGTTAAATGTGACAACTGAAAACCTAGGAATGTACTAGACTTGCGAGGAAAAGAGAAAATGGACAAGAAAAGACTGTCTTGAGGCACATCCACCTTAAGGGGAAAGAATTATAAGGAGCCTGTGGAGCTTTTAGGGAGGCTGAAGAATCAGGAGACTTCAAAGAAAGATGACACTATGGAGGAATGAAGGGGAAGGAAAGAGCAGAGGCTGGAGGCAGAGATTAATCGAGAGTTCCTTCTTGAAAGAACAGGGCAATTTAATTACTGAGTCACTGTCAAAACCAGGATTCAAAGATCATAGAAAACAAGGGAGGTATACAGAGGTCTAGTTAAAATATCCTGATTTTCAAACAATTATAAACTACAGGCCAATGCATTTGTTTTCAATTCCTGGGAAAACTCTAGAATGTATTATTAAAGAGAAGTTACATACAAATTTAGAAAGGGAAGTGGTGACTGCTAAAAGTCTCCATGGCTTAATCAAGAACAAGTCATGCCAGACAAACCTCGTTTATTTTTCGGCAGGATTACAAGGATCAGGGGAATGCTGCAGATAGTCTTCCAAGATTTCAGCAAATTATCCGAACACTTCTAATGCTATCCTTGTGTATATAGGGGAGATGAGCTAGAGAAAGGACAGCTAAGATGATGGACAACAAAGCAAAGCCCTTCACAAGTGACAAGAATAAACAGGATCTATTCAGATGAATTTTTTTTTTTCGAGAGGGGAAGGCAGGGCAATTGGGATTCAGTGACTTGCCCAGGGTCACACAGTTAGTAGTCAAGTTTCTAAGTCTAGATTTGAACTCAGGTCCTGCTGACTTCAGGGCTAGTGCTCTATTCACTGTGCCACCTAGCTGCCCCCACGTGAAATTTAATAGGCATAAATGTAAAGTCCCACAATGAATCAAAAATTCAACTTTACAAATTCAAGACTAAGAAGATGTAGTTATATAAAAAATATCTGTGATTTTTAGTGGACTGGAAAGTCAACATGCATTAACAGTGTGAAAGGGAAAGAAAAAACAAAATACTAGTATGATCTTACATTGCCTTCAAGGGCATCAAATCCAGAACATGGGAAGTGACAGTCTCATTCTACTCTGCCCTGTTCCAACTATTATATTCAGTTCTGATCACAACATTTTAGCAGGAGAGCCTACAGGAGGGAACACTGACAGCTACTTTCAAGTTTTGAAAGGAAAGAGAGATTATATGTATTCTTCTTAGACCCAGAATGTGGAACTTGGAGCGAAGGTGGAAGCTACAGAGAAACAGATTTTGGCTAAATGTAAAGGAAAGCTTCCTTTAGAAGTTCAGAAATGGAACGGACTTCCAGAAGGTAGTGGGTTCTCCATAATCTTCATCCAAAGTGTAAATCAACATTTCTTGGATTAGTTATAAAAAGGATTCTACAGGATGTCCTCTGAGGATTATTTCAGTTCTTTGAGGTCAAGGGTCATAAGGACTGAAAAAAAGCCACTAAATTTTGTCATTAGTTGGTCACTGGTGAACTCTAAGACTCAGGGTCATTTCAAACTCCAGCATGGCAGGAGTTTAAGTCAGATTACAAATGGCTAAGGAGTACATGTTGAGAAAGTAGTGGCACTGAGTACAGAAAAACTTTTGTCAAAGTCTGGTAGTGGAGGGAAAAGGTAGCTTAGAGAGGAAGAAGGGTTAAAGGAAATTTATTTTGGACTGTGAATACCTATTCACGATTATAGGCTGTTGGGAAGAAGACAGTGACAAAGAAGAGAGTAAAAATGAATGGGATGGGAAAAATAAATGGAAAAAAAAAAAGATGATTGTTAGGATAAGCTCCTGGAAGAAATGGGAGGAAATTGGATTAAATAATAGGTGAAGGGATCAGCCTTATATATAGAAAGACTACTTCTGTTGTGATCAGAAGGAAACAGAAAAGGTTGATTGATGCTGATAAGTTCTGAAAAGAAAAACTTCATTCTAACCTGGTCACATACCATTACAACGAATATCATCAAAGATTTTCATTACAGACAACAACCCACTGAATTAGTATTTCGTTAAAATCACAGAATTATAACATTTTAGAGCTGTTTTTAAAGATGAAGAAACTGAGGTTCAGACATTAAGAAACATGTTCAACAGGTACACCCCTAGTTATTAGAATATCTTTCGATGTTGTATGCTTTCCACTGATTTACTTCGGCAGTGAGTACTAACCCAGAGAAGGCAGATGTGCTCCTTATCTGACCATATCCAAAGAATTTTCAAGAATTTTTCTATAATTTGGTAACTGCTATTGAAAACACATGAAGAAGTGAACCATCAAAAAAAAAAAAAAAAGTGTACCATCACCACTAGGTCTCTCAAAGAATTCCTTTGTGAGTATATCTGAGAAGGACCCAAAGTAGAAGGGCAAAAGGGTTTAGTGACCTGAACAGTCCCGTATTTTGGGGACAGAAATGTGAGCAGGCCTTTAAAGACTTGATCAATTGTCCTACACTTACATCAGAGTTGGCTTTGACAAATAAAAGCAAGTCCTCTGTGATTCACACTGAAGACAATCAAAGAGCCTGGAAGAAGTTTTACACTAGCAGGAAATGGTCACCACAAGCCCCTGGCACCTGCTAGTAGAAGACTGATTAACAAAGACACTTCAATCTACAAACTGGAGTTCCTGGCCATGAAGGGTGCTTTCTTTTTTTTGTTTTTGCTTTTTGGAGGGGGGAAGGCAGGACAATTGGGGTTAAGTGACTTGCCCAAGGTCACACAGCTAGTATTAAGTGTCTAAAGCCAAATTTGAACTCAGGTCCTCCCAACTTCAGGGCCAGTGCTCTATTGACTGGGACACCTAGCTACCCCCAATGAAGCGAGTTTTCAATGACATGAGAATGAAGCTTGGTTACAAGATTCTTTAGAATTATCTGTAGTTCTCTTTTAAATTGGATACTGCTACAGAGAGATGAATAAATAGCCATCTTGTCCACTAAGAGATACAACCACATCTTTAATTACTATTGGAATGTATTTCACTATAAGAGATATTCTTCTCTATGATTTGTCCATATGTAACAATTAACTTTCCTCTAGTTCAGGGTTGGGGAACCTTCACAGAACAAATCCCCTTAATAAAAGGATTTGTTCTGCAAAACTTGGGACTCGAGTCAAAAGGTCAAGGTTCCCCACCCCTGCAGTCCAGTTAAACTGACAATGTAAGAGTTACTACCACCACCACTCCTACCGTCTCCATTTGTAATAACGTTGCTTTTCAAACTGAAGCTCTCTCTGAGCTCAATGCCAAAAGGAACAGGAGCTATGTCCTCCTACTAGTTGACTTACTTTTTGAATAGCAGCAGCCAACAAAGCATGGAGGCTACATCTCTGATCAGCAGTAGCTGCTTAAGCATATGAATAAAGTCTACTTGGAAAGACTCAGTTCCTAGTATGAATACTAGCATACAGACTGCAATTTGGAGGTAAAACAAAAATGTAACCCTGAATGGCCAAATTATGTGTTACAATGGACAATGAATACTCAGTAGCTGCCAAAAGTAATCAATCTTAATAAGATTGTTCAGAAACGATCTGATTCCTACGGCCACTAAAAGCAGTTTCAGCCAAGCTAGTTCTTCTTCCTATTTCTACAATATCACACAAAGAGATGTCTTTATTTATATGGCGAAAGAATTTACCAGACTCGTCACATTTACATGGATGACACAGATACAGAAAAGTCTATGATACCACAGTCATCTTACTATTATATTACTATATTATATTGTTAATATAATATATTTATTACTATATTATATTACTATATATTATTTTTAATATAGTATGATATTAATTATTAATATGTTACTATATTATATTACTATATATTACTATTCATATTCAATTCAAATCCACTTTTATTAAGTACTTACTATGTGGGAAGTGTTGGGGACATAAAAACAAAAACAGTACCTAACCTTAAGAAACTTAAACATTGAAAAATGGAAATTAGAAAGAAATAATGCATAGCTCTGTAACCTTAAGAAAGGTGTCTGATTTCTTGAGAACTAAAGTTCATCAACAAAATAATAAGAAATCTGGCCCAGATATTCTTTAAAGCTCCTTCAAGTTCTAAAAAACTAATAGCTCCTTCAAGTTCTAAAAAACTAATAGGATTAGCATTTTCTTGTGTTGGTACTAATCTTAGAAATAAAAAATTATAAATCCAACTCTTCAAAAATCTTGCTTCTTAGAACAAGGAATGAAGAGAAAACTAAATAATTAAAATTCTAGTAAAAACAGTGAAAAAGAAAATCTTGATACAACAGAAGAGGTCAATGGCCCATTTATTTTAGGCACTTTTTGATTTAGCAAATCTGCAGTACAACAAAGAATCTGAACAGTCAGTCCCACTGGAGTTGAATGCAACAGGACTGAATGTGTATTAAGTAAATGTGGGGCTCACTTTTAAGTAGAAAAGGAAGGGGGAAATGAAGGAAGACATGTCAGTGGAGGTTGTTACTTGATAACTTTCATTTAACCATCTACAAATGAACTAATTCTCAACACTACAGTCACATAAATGAATTGGGACCTTGGGCTTGCCGAGTTTTGACAGCTTTCAACATAAAGCACAGCATCAAAATAGGACAGCTTGCTCTCCTGCTGGGACATTCTGTACTTCTTTTTTCTCTGTGAAACTAATGGAATAAAGTAACATTTTATTTAGTTGCCTGCCAAATCATTAAAAAATTCATTACTTTGATCAGAGAAAAACAGCAAAACTCAATTATTACTTTAATTTTTCAGGAAAAATGTGGAGAAGCATTTCAGAGGGGCAAGAAAAGGAAAAAAAAATACTGCAGGAGAACAATTCATTCTCTTTTCCCTCAGAAGACATAAGTTATGTTTGAAGCTCTCAAGAGTACACCTGTTTTTAACACTGCAAAAGAACATGAAGATAAATCAAGCTAAAAGCTACTAGGTTGATACTACACATTTTCTATTTTTTATCCACGCTGTGTATTTAAAAGAAACCACTGATATAAAGTCATATTTCTAAAACTAGTCACTTTTATTTAAGAATTATTCCAGTTCTAATTTATATATAGGAACACAAAATGATCATAGGCTATCCAGGGTAATACAGAGATTCAAGGAGCACCTAGTCCAACAACCACCTAAATAGATGGAGTGACTTGCCTCAATCGTGACTTCACCTTGATGTTGACGTGGTTAGGGTTGGGGGTGCTCAAGACCTCAAAATACCAACACTATCAACACGCCGGGTCCTGCCAAACGAATTCGACTCAAGTCTTCTCTCAGCCAAAGAAAAGCAAAGTTTAGTAAAAGTTCATTAAAAGTTCTCCATATTGGGTAGACTCTTAAGGAGCCTCGGTATCTGTAACGCTTGCATTGGGCAAGAGGGCCAGAATCATATGACACAGAGTAAGTCTGTGCTAGGTCATTCTATGGTGCTCTCACCACATGGAGGCAAGATGGGGTTTTATGTACAGAAAGGTTGTGGGAGGAATCTAGGGGTGGTCTAGAGGAGGAGTTTGGGGAGGGTCTTCAGGAGGAGTTAGATGAGGTCAGACTCCAGTATTAAAGGTGGGAAGTTGCTGGAGGCTACCTGAAGCTGACAGACAATGGTGGGCTAGATGGGTTCAAGGGTGGAACAGGAGGATCAAGAAAATTGCTGGACAAAGGAGCAGAGCCACAACTTAAGGCCCATGGCCTCAGGCGAATGCCTTAGGTGGAAAGATAAAAGGAGAGCTCAAGGGGCTACCACAGCTTGTACCTCAAAGATTCAAAGAGAGCTCAAGAGGGCTACCAGAGTCTGTATCTCATCAATGTGACAACTCCTTCCAACAATATATATGAACTCAAATCATAACAGACAGTGTAGTAAGTTAGAGGCACTTGGCTAACATCAGCTAGATAGGAATCCAGGTCTTCCTGAATTCAGCTTCAGCACCATGGCCCCACTACACCGTGCAGCTAAAATATATATAGCAGAAGTAGTTTCTGAACCCAGATCTAAAATCCAAATCTAAAACTATAGCTATAAGACTTCTATTTAATGTCCTAAATGTGAGGGGGAACATTTCAATTCATTCAATTATTTTAAAAGCGTCCATATACTAAATTCTCACGTAAATTTATTCAGTTTTAAGAAAAACTAATTTACATAAGAGACAGATTAGGGGTTGACAAAAGTATTTTATGGAGGTTTTTTTCAATTATGAATTCCTTCTATTTTTAAAACATAATTTGAGCTAACAAAGACCAAGCTTCCCATCTATAACTGTCCTATGTAAGAATCATTACTTGCTTGAGATTTTTTTTTTTTAAATAATGGGCTCCATTAAATTCTTATATTTAAAATGTTAAAATTACTGAACTAAGCCCACACTGCCCTACTAGTTGCTGTTCTCTTTCTTCCCTTCTTGGAGTGTGAGAGGGTGAAGGTGGTAGTGGGACAAAGAAGGAAGGGAAGTGTTGGGGGTGGTATGAGCTCTGGGATCAGAAAGGCTACACTGCCAGCACCTGGAGTTAATAAATTACTATGGAGCGCTTTAAGGTTTGAAAAGAACTTCACAGAGGTTACCTCATTTGACTGTCAACAGGACTGTGAAGTAAGTGTATTAGTATCATCATCTGACAGATGAGAAAGCTAAGGCTACAAGGAAGTCACTTACTCAGGGTCACATATCTAGTAAGCTTCTAAGGCAGGAGACAAGTCTTTCCAACTCCAAGTTCACTTCTAGCCATGATATCAGGGGTTTTCAACCTGGGCCATGTATTACCCCAGTGAGGTATGAGAAGTGGGTCAAGGAGGCCTGAAAACTATTTGGTAAACAACTAGTAGTGTCACTGATAAAATCTGTGAATTATAGAGGGAAGGGGAATAAGAGAGAGGAGGAGAGGAAAGGGAAGGAGAGTTATTTATACAGCATCTAAAAAAAATTTAAGTCACTAAGAAATCATTCTAAATGCTCAAAAATCAAATGAGACTACAACATGAAATTCTTTTCATACTAAGCTAGAAAAAATTAGTGACAACAACCCAGTGAAGATGAGCTAAATGATCTTCACAAATAACCAGAAACTCCAAATTCACCTCCAGTCTACAAGAGGTACAAAAATCTTTGGTGTACCCTTGAAGAAAACATATCTCATTCTTACTAAACATGTTCACACAAGGCTTTAAGTTTAGGAAGCTTATCTTTCTGAATCTGGGTTCTCAGATCTATTCTCAATCAAATCCAACAAGAAATAACCTGGAGGCTAAGCAGAATATGTTATTTCTTTCCAAAACTATACAGAAAACTGTTAGTAGACAACAAATACAATTAAGCATCTCACTAATTTGACTATGCTCTATAATACATTTACCAACTTTATGATACTTAAGAACATTATATATTAAATAAAGTTTACTTTACGAAAAATTAATCCATTCTATTTATGTGCATGGTAAACTCTATTTCCTTTCATAATGAAGAGGTGGTGAGGAAAGGTTTACTAAAAGCCCACGGATATGGGAACTGAAAAAGGTTGGATAACTCTGTACTAAAAGCCAGGTAACCCGATTTTGAGTTAAGATCGTGGTTACCATACAGTTAAAGTTTTCAAGGAACTAAGACGTACAATACCCTTATTTTTATAGATAAAATGCTACTAATAACCGCAATCGGCAACCAAGAGTAATCATAAGGTACAAGCACCATCATCAACACAGAATGCTTTATCTTCACTTAGCTAATTATACTTTAGATTAGAGGAAACTAGTATAAAAATGGAAATCAGTATTTCTATTGATTTCTAAATATTACAGAGAAAATTAGCAAGAGGAATTTTTCCCTCAGTTCGTTTTCTACTACAATAGTAACACAAAGTCAACTTAACAAGCATTTATTAAACATGCCAGGCACTGTGCTAAGCATTAGGCATAAATAAAGGCAAAAGAAGGTCTCTGCTTTGAAGCTTACGATATAATGAAGAAGAAAATATGCACATACCATGTACAAAAAAAAATTAGGATAAATTGTAAAAAATCTCAAAGGTAAGGCACTAATTATGGAAGACCAAGAAAGAATTCCCACAGGAGGAGGGATTTTTAGTTAAGACTTGAAGACGAGAAGAAGAGATAAGGAGGAAGAACATTCTAGGCATGAGGAAAATGAAGCATCTTTTGCAAGGAACAAACAAGGAGGTATGATGGGGCTAAGGAGGTATCAGGTGTAAGAATACTGGAAAGTGCATGTAGGAGAATTATGAAGGGCTTTAAAAGCCAGAGAATTTTCTTTTTGATCCTGGAGGTAAGATGAAGACATTGGAGCTAACTGAATAGGGGCTAGGGGTAGAAACTGGTGACCTGTGCTTTAGGAAGAGCACTCCGATCATTGAAAGAAAAATGAATTGGAGTTGGAACAAATCTGAGGGAAGAACAACAATCCCAAGGTTACTGCAGTAGTCCAGGGGTGAGACAATAAGAACCTCCACCAGAGTGGGGGCAGCATCAAAGGAGAGGAGGGGGTGTATATGACAGATCTGTAGAATCAAAGAGACTTGACAACTGATTTGATGGGGGGGGGGGGGAGGAGGAGAGTAAGGAGCAAAGGATAGCACCTAGATTTCAAGCTTAGGTGATTATGGAAATAGGGATGTCCACAACAGTAACAGGAAAGTCAGTGAATGGGCAGGGTTTAGGGAAAAAGAAAATGAGCTCAGTTTTGTACATACTTACGTTAAGATGTCCAACTGGTAGTTTGAAATATAAGACTAAAGACCAGGGTTGGATAAGTAGATCTGTATAGAGAAGATAACTGAATCCACAGAGCTGATGAGGTCACCAAGAGAAATAGTAGAGAGGAAAAAGAGAAAAGGGTCCAGGCCCAGGACAGAGGGAGAGTCAAGGTTAGTAGATGTGACCAGAATGAATATCCAGCAAAAGTGACTGAAGGTGTAGACCAGATAGGATGGAGAACCAAAAAAGAGCAATGTCACAAAAACCTAGAGAGAAGAGTTATCCTGGGGACAGTAAATGAGATGATCAAAGGCTGCAGAGGCCAAGGAGGACGCGGATTGAAAGGCCACTAGGCTTGACAAATTAAGAGATGATTATTAACTTTAAAATGGCAGTTTCAGCTGAATGATAAAGTTAGAAGTCAGACTGAAGAGAATTAAGAGAGGGAAGAAAGAGGAGGCTGATTATGGAGAGCTTTTAGCCACAAAAGGGAGGACAGAGGACAAGAGCTAGCAGGGACACATGAACTGATCAAGGGTTAATTGAAGATGGGGTAACACATGGGCATGTTTGCAGGCAGCAGGGAAGCCAACAGATAGGAAGAGAATAAAGATTAGTGAGAGAGTGGGAATGACAGGGGAGGCAACGTGCTGAAGAAGATAAAATGGAATGGAATCATTTGTGCATGTGGAGAAGTTTGAATTGCCAAAGAGAAGATCTAGCTCAGTGGCTCCCAACCTGTAGGGTTGTGATCCCTTGTGTGTGTGTGTGTGGGAGGGTCGAACGACCCTTTCACAGGGGTGTCACCTAAGACCATCAGAAAACACATATTTCTGATGGTCTTAGGAACTGAGATACCGCTCCTCTATCCGTCTCCAGGTGGGTCCACCCACATATTAGTATTGAAGGGTGGCGGCATTAGGAAGGTTGAGAACCACTGGATTAGAGTATAGCCAGTGAAGGCCTGGCAAAGAACTGAAGGGTAGAGTGATTGTAGGTCACAGTAAGCAGGAAGAACATAATTAGGGTTGGTCATAAAGCAGAGGGGAAAATGGAATGATCAAAGGTTATGAGCAGATAAAAGAATTTCAGAGTTTATGAACAAAGACACAGACTCATAAAGGTGTCTAGGACATCTCAGGAGGTTATTTCGACTTAACTGTAGCCAAAAGATGATAGCTATATTTTCAAAAGATAACATGAACTCTTTGTGACAGTTTTAAATTCATTTCTGAATAGTCACCAAAATTAAGGAGTTAATATCAATAAGGATACTTGGTTTAAAAAGTATGTTTCTTTTTAACCTCTTAAATGCATCTCCTAACATCAAAATAACTAATCTGAGTATCTCATCTATGAAATATTCCAACATCTTTGCATTAAAGATTTTGTTAAATAATTTGCATATTAATAACAGAATAGGTATAATTAAAAGAACTGAAGATGATGAAACTTCCTTTTTTGAGAGGAAAGAGCAATATTGAGGTGGAGGGGAGAGAGGAAAAAAGTGAGGGAGAAAAGGAGTGAGAGGAAGGAGAAACAGAAAGACAGAACAAATCAAAGAGAAAGGAGTTTCTTTACTAAACCTTCCCTACACCAATGAAATCACAGGTAAATTAACATCACCACAGATAATAAAACAAAAGACTTAAAAATAATATACCTCAAGAATCATTACCTGCACCACCCCTTGAAAAGCTCAATAAAATTCAGAGCTATAAATGTTGACTATGAGTGGTTCAGAAAGGCCAGAAAATAAGAATTGTTTTGATTCATAATTGACTCATTAAGTACAACTACAACCATAGCAATCTAATTAAGTTGTAAGATTTTCCCCATGTGGATGCCGGAACAAGAATTCAAAGAAAATTCTGGCTCACTAAATAAGTGAAGAGTACAGTTGAAATTTTTTAAAATAGTGATCATTCACCAGAGTATAATTTCTTGGCAGGTACTGTATACGGAGAAAGTTCCAAGTTTCTCCTATACACTGAATACTGGAATAAGCAGATTCTTACATTCAAACAATTATAGTTATTAAGAGCTAGTTCGGGCTTTTATATAAGCGAGGAAAGTAAAACTGCTTCTTCTCTTTATAGGCAAGGCTCATAAATACAAAATAAGAAATGACTAACGTTGTGCTAAAGGACATATGTGTCACAGGGAGCTACAAGATGCATGATATTTGAAATGCCCAAATATTTCAGATGAGAACCATGATGCACTCCTTCCAACAGCTTAGTACCAGTCAGGTGTTTACCAGAGTACTAGGTCCAATCCCAGACTCCACAATTTGAATGCTACAGAACTGTAACATATATGTGGACCATCAGTCTTTAACACAAAAGATAACCTTTGGATGCAGGTTTGCAGTTCATGGTTGGGGGAAAAAGGCTCAGAAATGAGCACGTTCTCATTAATCACAATTATATGGTGTGATTCCTTAAAATAAACCCCAAACCATCATAAGATAAATTAAGGTCATGAAGGCTATGCCACTTACAGAAGTTCAGAGGGACACAAAATTATTTTTATAGAAAAATTATTTTCCTATTTTGGCTTGGTCAATATTTTATCTATGTTGGAAGGAATATAAAACTTAACATATTGATGAGGGAAAATAAGATAAAATTAAGTATTAGGTGATTTGTTACTCACAATACTTTACTGAAAATCTATCTCCCTAAAGATGGTTCTTTTGGGTTTTATTTTATAAACAAAACGGTACAAGTTACTCTTAGAACCCTTTATTGTGAAAATGAACTCCAATTCTACAGTAAATGACACAGCAAAATTCAAACAGACAATCATAGTTTTTAATAAAGGAAAAGTGACACCTCCAAGGTGTCTGAGATAGTATTCTGTTTAAATAGCAAGCCTTATGTTTAATGAGAGCTTTTGTGGCAAAAGATGTAGATAAAACATAGCTTCGCTCTACTTCTTAAAATTATGACCCAAATAAAGTAAACCTGTAATGACAATTATGGACTATTACATGAGCAAAAAATTATGATGAGAAAAGACAACTTTTCTCTGGAAAACCCAAAACACTAATACTGAGTTTCTTATAAATAAGTCAACTTAAACTCAGATATTATATGATTTCATTTAGTGTTCACCTGCCAAAATACAACAAATTCTTCTTCCTCCTAGATCACAGAACTAGTATCTGATATGGCTAATCCCACTCTTCCTGAAAAATCTCTTTCCTCTTGACTAGTATGAGACTGCATCAACCTTGTTCTCTTCTTACCTGTTCCTTCAGTAGTTCATTTTCTTCCTTGTGAACAGTAAGTGTTGTCATTACCTAAAATTCTGTTTTTCATCCTCTCCTCTATTTCCACATTTACTTGATGATCTGAGTGATGCCCAGACCTTCTATGAAGATAACTACCAGATCTCTATTTCTAGTTCTGACCTCTTTGCTCAGCTAGTTCCATACTGACAGTTGTCTGAGGAACATCTCCATCAGGAACATCTCCATCTAGATGTCCTACTTGCACTTCAAACTCAACAAATCAATTCAAATTAACTCATCATTTGTCCTTTCCCCAAACTAGGTCTTCCACCTAACTTCATTGATTCTGTAAAAAATATCACTCGTGCTCAAATATTTGAGTCATCTTTAATGAATATTTCCTCCCTCATAAACACCAAGTCACTATGTTCTGGAAATTACAACTTAGCAACATCTCCTACTTTTACCCTTTCCTTCCTATTTTCTACTATAGTGATTTATGGCTTCCTGGAGACTTCTCTGGAGCCTTTTCTCCCCTTTAATGAATCTTCCATTACTTCTGTAGCCAAATTAGTTATCTAAAAGCATGCCCCTGACCACATCATTATTCTCTTCAAACCTTTTCAATGTTTCCTTGCTACTCAGTGTCGTCTAAATTTCACAGTATAACATTCAAAATTCTTTATAATGACTCCAAATTACATTTCTAGTCTTGCCTCCACTACTTCTCTAACACATATTCTAAGCTACATTCAAACTGGACTACTAGTTCTTCCATGAACAAACAATGCACATCTCCAACTCTGCCCCTCTGTTAATTATTTCCTATTTATTCTGTATATAGTTAACTTTTTATGTTTGTACATAGTCTCCCTCATTAGATTATAAGCTCTTTGAGGGCAGTGATGTATTTTGCCTCTTTCTGTATCCATATTGCTTAGAACAGTGTCTGGTATACAAGAGGTAGTTAATAAATGTTTACTGATTGCTCCTGTGAACTTCTTGTTCCTTTGCTCAGACATCCTCCCTTTTTATTTCTCTTGAGAAATTCCACTCATCCTTCCAAGACAGCTGAAATGATGCCTACCTTCAGGAAAAATCACCTGAACCCATCACCCCGCTCCCCCAATTTAATCTCTTTCCCCCTCTGAAACACAAGATTGTCCAAGAATTTGCTTGCATCTACGTTGCTCATATCTGCCTTATTTTATAATTATTTGTGGAGTAGTTGCTTGCCTACTAAACTGTTAAGTGCTCTGAGGTCAGGGACAATTTATCTTTTTGACATATACCCTACACAGTGCTCTGCACAAAGTTAAGTGCTCAGTAAGTATTTGTTAAATTAAACTATCATGTTACTCCTAGATCTGTACCCCAAAGAGATCAAAGAAAAAGGAAAAAGACCTATATGTACAAAAATATGTATAGCAGCTTTTTCTGAGGTGGCAAAGAATCAAAGATTAAAGGGATGTTCATTAATTGGGGAATGGCTGAACAAGCTGTGGCAGATGATTGGGATGGAGCACTGCTGGGCTATTAAAAAATGACCTGGGGGGTGGTTTCAAACATGGCAAGACCTATATGAACCAATACAAAGTGAAGTGATAAGAGCCAGGAAATTACTGTGGACAGAAAAATAGCGGTAATGTAATGATGATCAACTGTGAAAGATGTGGCTACTCTGATACAGACAATGATCCAAGCCAATTCCAAAGGACTCAGGATGAAAAATGCTGTCCCCCTCCAGAGAGAGAACTGATGAACTCTGCATGCAAACTGATGTACACTTTTCTCCCTTTATTTGGGAGGGAGGGGTGTGTGTGTGTGTGTGTGTGTGTGTGTGTGTGTGTGTGTGTGTGTGTGTGGGAGGGTTGAGGGGAGAAAAGAACAGCAATATAGCTACTATGGAAATGTTTTGCATAATTTCACATGTATAATTAATACCATATTGCTTGCCTTCTCCATAGATGGAAGAAAATTTGGAACTCAAAATTTGCAAAGAAAAGAATGTTTAAAATAAATAATGAAAATTTAAAAATATTAAAGTATCAGTATTTTGAACCACAATTAATGTTAAGTGTGAACACTGAATTTGGCGGCAAAAATCCTGGTAACATTCCATTGTAATATTTTATCATTTTGTTACAATACACACATTACTTAAACACACACACACACACATATTCATTTTTCAGTCTGTGGGGTCTAAAGATGAAATAGAACTAATATCTAGAGTATTCGCATTAAAAAAAAAAAGTACTTTGAATCCAGTAAAGAGAAAGAAGAAGGCAATGTCAACCTAACTTCTGAATTATTTTATTTTTTATTAATTATAAATTTTTGTGGGCACTTAATTTCTGTCTGGCTAGTTCAAATTTTTACAATTCAAAAAGGTAAGAAAAGCTGAAAGTAATTATTATCTAATAGCTTGATTAAAAAGAAAAACTTTTGAGTAGTCTGGCTTGCTCTCTATTTTTTACAACAATGATATATAATAAAGTATTTTTATTGTAGAACCTGATTTATGAAGAAAAGTCTCAGAGATAGAATTTGTTTCAGAAAATTTACTTAAACTAGATTGAAAAATGCTACTACTTTGGATCTTCTAAAAGGACAAAGACAATTTTAATACATATAGGTACTTGTTACAGTGGGATTTTTCATATCTAAAGGGACCTTATTTTGTGGTACTATAAATAAAGCCTCTCTAAATTATTTAGCAGGAAAAAAAACAGTATAACCCTTCCCATCTAAGCCATGATGAAATCACCTATACATTAAAATCAATTTAGTCCACAGATTCTACAGTCTTATGATTCATTTTTTGTTTGTTTTTAGGGGTATAGCAGAGAAGGAAGTTAAGGACAATAAGAAGACCCTAAGTATACTAACCCCTTTTCAGTTTGGGAGAATGCTTCAAGAATTTTTGGGCTCACTGGATCTGAAGATATAACCAATTAATTTTTCTCTCTGGCACATCTTAGGCATATTGGTATTAATTAAAACACAAAAGCAAAACATAAGCAACCCAATGTGAATTGGGATTAATAGCAATTTTTTTTAAACCAACTAAAAGTAGGTAAGCTGATTCACATGACTTTAACAGAGGCAAATTGTTTCACTCAATTTTTTTATTTTCTTCAATAAAGTTCTCTGTGTATTTTAGGACTGTGCTAAATGAAACCCCAAACCAAAGAGAAACACTCACAAAATTTGTAAACTTACCCCTCCTGACAACTTAATCACCCTGACTTTGGAGCTGACATGGGGCCCATCTCCACTACCACTGTTGGCACGCTGCATGACAGTTCTTTTCACTCCAGGTTTCATTTCCTGGGGCTGGCCTTGTATTGATGCCACTCTAGTAGTCTGTGTTGGGGTTGGCAATTCGTCCATGTCAGGAGGCTTTGTTTGAAGTACTTTGTGAGATGGCTGGGGCTGAGTTTGAGGTACTGTTCTATTCTGTCTCAACTGTTTCATTGGTTGTCCTTGGTATTGCAAATTAGCACCAGCTTGTACAAAATTTGAAGTTTTGGGCTGAACATTTGTAATAGTGATGTCTTGCTTTTTTACAAGAAGTCTATTTTTTACATTTTGTCTAACTTGTGCACCAGGATAAGGTAACAGTGGACTCCCATTAGTGGGTGAGAGTGATGTTTGTTCCTCCTGCTGTACTGGGGGCTGTGGGGTATAAGGCTGCTGTTGCTGTTGTGCAAGTCTTTCAAGTAATTCCCTCTTTCTAGCACCAGCCTGCTGCTGCCGTCGTAATTCCTTTTGTTTCAAGATTTCTTCTCGTAAACGTTTCTGTTCTTCTATCTTTAAACGATACAACCTGGTTTCTTCATCTTCATCAGGAAACTAAATAGGAAACACATTTTTTTGTTAATATAGTGAAATGCATGTGGGCCAATCCAAACAACCAATCAAAATTACTAAGAAAACATATCTTTCCCAAACCTTCATTCATTATTTGTGTAAAACCATTTAAAATTTGCTTTAAGATTTTTTCCTAGGATTTATTTCCCATTTAAATATAACTTCCTTGCTTCTGGAAGGGGGAGGAATCCCAGCTAAAGCTAATTTGGGAATCTTATCAGAATATTAAAAATGAAATCATATAAATTTCTACTCATTTAGAAGTTTCTGAAACCAATTAAAGTACTCATTTAAGTTATCAAAATATGTTTCAAATGGAAATGGCAACAATACCAAGGCAATCCGCTGTCACACACAGGTTTTATCTTGCTCTTTTCTGACAAACTAACAAAAGGTAGGGTAGTAAATGACCTGAAAGGCCCTGATTAGAACTATTGATTTTTCTTACAGAATTTTCAGGCTGATCTCAAACTCATTTGTCACACAATAATTGGTTATAATGAACAGCACAAGTCAATCTCTCTGACCTTGAACTCATGCACTCTCTTCAGAATCAAAATGTTGCCAAATGCAGTGTTGGAATATTAATGGTATATATGGAATCTTTTAATATTCTAGTCGAAGGCCTTTCTGAAATCACTATATCGTGTCTCAAATAACCTTTGTAGAGATTTTGCAACTCTCAAAAAAAAATACTAATGAGAAAATTAAACAAAACAGGAAATATTTAAAGAAATGTATCCTGATTATATAAATTCTTTTAAAAAAAATACACATTTCCTCCCTAGTGTATACATCAAAAAATGCTACCTTATCCATCAGTTACCTATTTGGCAACCACACATATCTGAAATATAGTCAAGAATAATAAGGAAGGTGAAAAGGCCTTTGTACATGCAAAATTAATATACAGACAATAAACCTTATGCATTTCATTCACTTTCACCAAAGTCTATTTACTCTTACTTAAAACACAATTCTAGTAAGACTAATTTTCTAGTTTTCGAGTTCACAGCAGATGAGAAACAGCAAATTAGAAGGAGGAAGTAAGACAAACCTACAAAAATGAAAGATGATAGGAGGGCAACAGAAAAACTATTAAAAGCAGAAAAGAAAGTAGCCTGTCTGGGTATATAGTGACAAGATCTACACACCTCAATGGCTCCTAAAAAAGTTATTTTATTACTCTACTACAATAAAGTATAACAAGTTACATTAATAGTGATGATACTGAATCATCAAGAAAAAGTTTAAAGCATGAACAGTCAGTGTGCTGTCTCAGGAAAGCACAGAAATCTATGATAACATTTTAAAAAGACTTCCATCAGACAAGCTTGTGCTCAAGGGGTTAATTCTTCAGCTATCCAGAAGAACTGATTCCCTTAAGGGTGTGAGACAGTTCTGATTACACTGCAAAGAGAACTGTCAATCACGTCTCAATGATCTGTTTGTTAATCAGTCACAACAATATATTAGCTTCATTCCACCCCTCTTCCCCCCAACACTATCAATCTTTGATGCAAGTTTTGGGAAGTGAAGCCAATAGCAAAATTAAGCTGAATAAAAAAATAGGAATATTAATTTTTTTAAACATCAAATACAAATAATGCTGCCCAGGAGCTGTTGCTCTCCTCCATTGGTACAGACAATATTAAGACATTTTATTAAGCTATTAAGATATTTATTGCCCAAAGTAACATCTATGTTCATAGTTAAGTAATTTCTCATGATTTATCACACAAATTCTATTTAGCCCTGAAATTCTGCCTTTAACACTTACTGTTCAACCCTCTCATAAAACTTTCCTTAGAAAACAGACTAGATTAGTACAGTGAAACTGGGAAAACTATATATAAATATTTGTCATCAAGATAAACTACTCCAAAAGAACAGCTGGAAAATAAAAAGTCTAACAGCCACTCAGGTCATCACTCTCACTGTGAGCTATATATTACACCAGTAATAATTTTTATTTATTCTAATATATTTCTTTCTTCACAGTTATACCGCTTAAAGGAGAAGTTTCCCAAACCAGTCTATTTTTTTAATCTTATAGGGCCTAATATACTAAGTCAGCTTGTAATTTAAAGTAATCCTCTAATGAAACCTTTAATAAAAGTTAAGAATTATTTCTACAAAGCAAATAATAACCAATTTATTTTGCTAATCCAGTTTATTACATATTTGTTTAGCTTTACTACAAGCAAAATAATGTCCGTCTTCTCCCATGAAGATGTTATGAATATTAACATATGAATATTAAACTTGACAGCTGAAGGTAAAGAGACTTAACATTAAGCACAAATAAAATATATGTACAGAAAATTTAATTCTGAAAATTAGATTTTTGGATCTGTGGTAAGTACCATAAAACTGCTAAATTAATCCTTAGAGAAATTTTTAACCAATAAAGATTATTCTCATTCACATGAGCTGAATAAAGTACTAGTTAATATGAAAATATTATTAACTGCATATCATAAGATCAACAAAGCTCAAAAAGCAAATAGAGATTCCCAAAACTCTAGGCTAAGGGAAAAAAAAAAAAGAATTTTAGTAGTTTCCTAGAATCTTGAATCCAAAGATATCAAACACTATTCATACATTATTCTCAGCGGTAGCCTTGAATTGATGCCACCAGACATCTTTGATAGAAATAGAAATTTAACTGTGTCAGCAGGACAAATTTCAAATGACTTTTAGGAGCTACTGGTCTCATTCAAAGTGCCTTGGCACTCAACTTTGCTAATGCATATAAATGTTACTAAATGAAAAATTAAAGATATATCGTCTACCTTTGTCACCTAAAGACTACCCAACATAACTACATCTATGGCAGCCCCTCCAAATTAAGTAAATCCCATAACTCCCCCAAACCACCCTTTCTCCTCCCAATGCATCCCTGTAAACAAATAAATCAGCAAGATTAAATTCATAGGGCATGTGAGATTCCAAATTTGGAACACTGAGGTAATTCATTTTATGCCACATTTATTCCTTTTGTACAAGTAATTATATATTACTTAGCTACATAAATATCACCAATAGCTTTTTGTTTTTTAACCAAGTAACTATACTGGTGGCTAAAACAATGTTTGGCATCACAATACATAAAAAGAAGACACAGAGATCAACTGTACAAATACAGGAATCAAATGGAATAGCTACACATAGATGAAAGGTGTGTCATTTGATATGGTCTAAAGTGATTCAAAAGAATTACAAACTTGGAGAAAGTGAAGGTAGAAAATATATCATCAATTCACTTCCAATTACAACAGTCAGGAAAGAAATGTAAATGAGGGGAATTTGGACTAGATGGTCTCCAAGGCTCCTTACAGCTTTCCCATCTATGATCCTCTAATAACTTTATGAAAACAAATTTCATGAGGTATTTGAATAAAGGAGGGAATTTACAAATTGCATACAGGATGGATGTCCAAGTATGGGGTGTACAATGAAAGGAGGCTACAGAAGTATGCCTTCGCAGGGCAACAAAAGGGAGAGCTTAGAGGTCTCAACCTTAGCCAATATGTGACAGGAAGCCAGAGTAGTCTAAGAGTGAATGGCACAATCAAAGCTACCTAGATATTCACTCTGCTTTGAGAGAACCACTCCGAGGGAAGTCGGTTTGAAAACTGAATAGATAGAATAGAGGAAAGCAATCAAGACAGGAATTAGTCCTAGTGATCAGCAAGCCTGTCATAGGTTAACGGGTAGACCGCCAAGAGATAAATAACAAGAAAGGACGGGACTAACTCTTGAACTGCAGCCAGGGAAAAAGTAGCAGGATCTTTTTGTGGAAAGCAAGACAGTGAAGGACTGAATATAGATGAATATAAGGTTTGGGGTCTGAGAGGCAGAAACATATAAAAACAAAATTCTTACCTCTGGTTCTGTTTTCACTTCTACTTTAGTTTGAACCACAGGGCTGACTGGTTTAACTTTCATTTCAGTCTTTCCCTGTGGGGTCCTGACACCTACAACAGATCTTGAAGGGGGTGGGGTGCTTGTAATTGGTTTCACTTGTGCTGCAGGTGTAGTGGAGCAACGGTTGTTACTCATTTCTATAACATGGGATGGTGCTATTGGTAATTCACGCAAATTGCTATTCCTTGGAGCAGTTGGCTGCATTTGCTGAATTGGCCGCTTGACAACATTCTGTGAAGCTACACTCTGTCATAAGAAAAAAGATAATTTCTAATCAGAAATAGATACTTGTGAAAAAGAACAAAAAAATGTACATAAACAAGAAAACAATACTACAATCAGAGTAGATTCTCCTAACCCTCAACCCCACTGTTTACACTATAATTTACCCAAAATTCTGAAATCTCTGACCTAATGAAGCATATAAATATTTTGTAATTCTATGCAAGCAAGGATTTCCAGCTATGTTTTTAAAACTTATGCAGTACCAGCTGACAGCTGCACCAAGAGAGACAATAGTAACCAGAGTGTCAGACCAGCCAGTATAGATATTTTCAATGATGGGCTCATACTTCTGTCTAAATTGGAAAAGCTAATTTGTCAGCTTTAAACATGTGATTTAAAGTTCACTTAGTATGAAGAAAAAAAGCTGACCATCAAAAGAGATGAACCTCACCGATGGATAAGTATTTTAATAAAATGGCCACTGACACTGGCAGAAAACAAGACAAAAAGCATCCAGTATACATGATAATTTCCCAAAAAGGTATGTTTCTTAGAAAAGGAAAAACGCTCCAAAGACGGGTGTCAAATACACACACAGCCGATGGCACGAGCCAGCAACACTCTTGAACGTGGTCTAAACTACATTACAATATAATTAGGAAATCTTTAACAATATAAACATAGATTATATTAATCTGTGGTTTTCTAAGTCAAGAAACAGGCAGCAGGGATACTTAGGAACGGTTTAGGGGCCTCCTCATTTCCATTTGAGTTTGATATCACTGCTCTAAAGGACATACTTTAAAGTGGAAAACAAACACACACACACACACACACACACACAATAACAAAGCCAATAGAGGATATCTGAGGGCAGAAGGGAAGGGAGAAGTCACATCTTAGAACACGGATTCTATTTTAGGAGGAGGAATTGTACTGTGCAAAGAGCTCTGAGTCTGGAGTTAGAGGATCTAGATTTAAATCCCACCTCTATGCTTGCTACCTATGAGACCCCTGCCAAAATCACAACCTCCTGGGGCCTTAGTTTCCCCTTCTGCAAAAAGAAGTCAATTTAATCTCTAGATTTTTGATCCTAATAATGACAAGAGTCATACAAATAAAGGGTGATTCCATAAGATTCTTGAGAGAGATGGGAAACTGTGAAACAGCATTTTTTTTAATCAACGGGAAAAGGAATAATAAGTTTCTTTCTTTATACTAGTATTTTAGTGCCTTTCATATAGTAGATGCTTAAGAGCTGTTGAGCTCTGAGATTATTCAGGCTGCATGTTTTACACACAGAACTCATAAAACCTCCTACCACTATTTTTAAAAAGTTATGGAACTCAACAGTATGTCTTCCCATTATAGTGCCACAACATTTACTGAACGGATAAAGGGGTAGCTTTTAAAGAGTAGACATAGATGATAAAAACTATAGCTCAAAGTGGTCCAATACTTTTTTTAAAAGGTAACAACAAATCTATGCCAGATCTAAAACTATAGAACCCAGGTATCTCTGTGGAAGCTCAGTATTCTTTCTACTAACCACACTGCTTCTTGTTCCTGACACAGGAAATCAAACAGCCTTCTCTCTTTTTGCACACTATTAGTTCTTCTGCAGGTAAGAATTGTTAATATAGACCTTTTATTTATGAAGAAATATTTGTATTGTTTTGTATGCAGAGGCCAAGGTAATATACACTTACAATAGTAGTACAATGTAAGTGTTGAAAACTGTAAGCCTTAAACAAAAGTGAAGAGACTATTTAAAAAGTATAACAGCTTTCTAATAGTCTTATTTTTTTGTACCCATCCCTCCATGTACGGACATTCTTTAAAAAAATCTGAAGCTGAAACAAACAAAATAACCACAAAAGCATCATTGTTTTCTTCAGAAAAAGTGTGTGTGTGTATATATATGTGTGTTACATTTGCATACACATATATGTAATAAACATATGCATGCACACACACAATGGAAGCCATCAGTTTCCTGAATATCATAAACGGGTAGCTATTCAGGGTGAGAAACCTACTTAGGAAAAATGTAATATAAGTTTGTATGTCAATAACTATTTTAAATTATAGCAGAAAAACTGTTGTTTTAAATTATTTGACTTAAAAAAGAATTCAAAATATTGATATATACTTACATGTCTTGGACCCTGTCGCTGAGGGCACTGCATTCTATTGTTATTTTGCTGGGGCTGAGAAGTCTGCATGTGAGGCCTAAATGGTGGCTGAGACATGGGCATCAGAGGTGGTGGTGGGACAGAAAGGTGATGATGATGCTGATGCTGAGGCTGATGCTGCTGAGGTTGGTGCTGAGGCTGGTGTGGTGGTTGGTGCTGAGGTTGGTGCTGGGGCTGATGTTGGGGCTGGTGTGGAGGCTGATGCTGGGGTGGAGGCTGATGGGGAGGTTGGTGAGGAGGTTGGTGTTGGGGCTGAAGCGGGGGCTGGTGTTGGGGCTGATGCTGATGATGTTGTGGCTGATGCTGGGGCTGTTGCTGTTGATGCTGGGGCTGCTGCTGTTGTTGAGGCTGAGGCTGGGGTTGATGTGGTGGTGGTAATGGAGGATGCAAGGGTCCCTTCATAATTCAGGGAAAAAAAGAAGGAAAACAATTTAAGATACATATTTGCATTTATTATACTCTAGCATCAATTTCTTAGAAAAAGCTAATCTATTGGGAGCAAAGTTTAGATGATCCTAAAAAAAGCTTCATTTTAAGATCTGCTATGATGACTGTAATAGACTCTCATTTATGGCAGACTATTAACTTAAAATTTAATAAAAATTATGTCTACATTAGTATTACTAAAAGTTGGTTCTTCTTCAAGTAAGACAAAATTAGTTCTTCAGTATTTATGCCTGTTGAATCTAAAAAATGTGCTGAGAGGTGGAACTCCTAGAAACCAAACATATAGTATCTCTCTGATATTTTCAGAGTGAACCTGAAGGAAAAAAGAAGATTCTACTGTAAGAAAGGTCCAATAAATACAGGGCTATATATCAAATTCAAGATTCATTTTTATCAGCAGAGGGCACTCAAAGACTTTCAAATGATAACAGTAAGTTAACAGCATTATCATTTCTTGTCCAGAATACATACAAATCTTTCCAGTATATCCTTTAGGAGTATAATTTTAAATAACAACTTCACAATCCTCCCAGAATTAATTAATTCAAGAGATCATTACAATGGTGAACAGAACAAAAATTAATTTAATCTGCAGCAAAATAAAATCTTAACATTAATTTGTTCCTTCCCAAAGGAAGTCATTGCTTTCGATTTTCAAATACTCCTCCCACAAGTTAAATTATAGGGACACAGATTATACGTATGGCAAATAATGTACAAATAAGACTTAATTTTATTATTAGGCTAATCATTTCTCAATATCCACAGCATAGAGCCATATATGGCTCTAAATGTCAATTCTACCTACATTTGTTTTAAATGAAGTTACTTTACTAATCTTCCATACCTGCATGTTAGGCTGCGTGTGTGTTGGAAGAAATGGCTGTCCTGGGCCAGGTAAGAATGGTTGTCTGGGAGGAATGAAAGGCCGTGTATTTGCGGAGCCTGGTTGGTTGAAGTGAAGAATCCCTACTGGACCTGGAGGCTGAATGTTTGGTCTTACAGGCCTTTCTCTGGGAAATACTGGTTGCTGTCCCTGTTGATTAAATGCTGGTCCAGGCTGAGTAAAAGGCAAAGGATTCTGGGTAGGAACAGGATGACTGCTGTTAAGAATCGTGGGAGGTGGTGGTGGTGGAGGAGGACTTCGTTGCTCAAACAAAGGATGGCTTGGAAACCTTGGTTCTCCTGAAACTAAATGATATTACAAGCATATTATCTTCTTGATAGAGAATATGAACATCTTAGTACCATTTTACGATGAAACAGAACTATGTTTGACTCTACAGGACTGAAGGTTCAACTCAAGACTCAAAGGGTATAGATTACCTTTTCCTACCAAATCATGTCACTGAGTATTTTTTCTTTTAAAATAATCAGTATAAACTAATTAAATTCAAATATACAGCTTAACATATTACTAGAATTACTTTTTCTTTAAAGGTTCTATGTTACCTTACGTAATTAATTTTTTTCTTGATCATACATTTGAATGTTTATACACTCCTTGGATGGAAATGAAAATTTATTTTAAAAATATAAAGAAAAATGAACAATTATTGGATTTTTCTATCAACTCATCCCCTTCTTATTCAATATCCTATAAATTTCAGATCCTCCAAATAAAACTTTCCTTAGCTGAAGCTACTGGAGTAAGGCTGAATATCCTGTAATTTAAAAAATCCCAGATGCTGATGCTTGGATGAACTGAATTAAAACAAAATATATCTATAGGTAATGAATTTAATACTATGAACATATTGAGTAGACTTATTACATTAACAAGGTTACTTGAAATTATATAACTTCTTATTGATGTACCTCCTAAGAAGAAATGGTCTCTGTCCTGAGGAGGTGGTGGGGCTCTCCATTGGTCCTGGAGAGGAAGCCGTGGGGGCTGGTTGAAATTGGTAGGAACAGGCCCAGGAGTATGTTGTGGAAATTCTGGAGGAACCTAGTAAACAAAGTAAAAAATTAAACCAAGTTATGAAAAAGCATGAAAATTCACACAGAATATAAAGTTTTTCTCTGAAAGTATTAATTGATTTATCAGTTATTTCTGATATTCTATACAAGTAGGCTATCAAAATGTGCAATGATGCCATAATATTAAATAGTACATCTAGAAAAGAATTCAGTGTTTTAATAGAATATCACTGTTGCACCACAGGAATACAACTTTTCCCAAGCTTATTGAAATCCATTCAATTATTGACCTTCTTTCCCATTAATCCAAAAGGCTGGATGTCTACTTTAGAAAATGCTCCTGACATTTATCTTCTTAAACCATGTTATTCTTTGCCATCTATTTAGTCAACCCTAAGCTAAAGAAATGAAGCGGCTTTAGCTCAAAGGAAAAAAAAATCAATTTGTAGGAAAAAAAATTAGAAATATTTATTAAAACCAGACGGATATTTTAGAAAACGTATACAATTTTTAAAAACCAAATTACTATAAATATTTAGTGAATATAAAATGTTTTGATTGACAACAATAGTAGCTAACATGCATAGGACATTTTATGGTTTACAAAGAATTTTACACGTGTCTTATTATCTCAGTTGGTCCCCATAACAACTGTGTGAAGTAGGTATTATTATTATCTCATTTTAAGGATGAGAAAACTGAGGCTCAGGGTGGTTAAGTGACCCTGTCCCATTGGTTACATACTTAGTAAATTAAGAAAAAAGTTCTTTTAAATAATTAAGCTATTAAGCATATTATTTATAGATTTAGCTTTATATTAAGCAATTAGAATTGGAAGACTTTCAGAGATCGTATAGTCCCAAATGCTTCATTTTACAAAAGCAGAGTCTGAGGGATACACCATGTAAACAAATAAGTAAAAATATGATAACTTCAGAAGGGAATGAACACTAAGTGAAATAACAAGTAAGGTGAATTGTGAATAAAGCTGGGAATGAGAGTGCATTTCAGGCATTAGGGCCATCCCACCCAGGCCAAGAAATAGAGTCAGAAGATGGAATAACAGATGTGAGGAAGAGTATGTAAGCCAGTTTGGCTGTAAGGCAGTATATGGAAGGGGGACTATATATAGACTATACATCGGGACAGGTAGGCTGGATAAAGAAGGGGTATAAATGACAAGCCAAGGAGTTTGCATTTTATTCCAGAAGAAACTGGAAATCACGAAAGATTCTTGAATAAGCAAGTGATATGGTCAGTCTTGTGCTTTAAGATGTACTGAAAGTCAGTCTAGGAAGAGAAAAGACAAATTAGAGGGATGCTACAATAAGAGGTAATGATGGCCTGAAAGAAGACAATGATTTCTGTAACTTGAGAGAAGAGAATGGGAGGTGAGGGGGGAGAATAAGCTACGGAGGCAAAATTGGCACGTCTTTACAACTGACTTGTTATTGAGGGGCATTTGGGAGAGAGAAGGGCTGGGAATTACTGCAATTATGAACCTAGAAATTACATTAACTGGAAAGACGCTAGTGCTCAGATGTTAGTGCTCTCAACAAAACCAGGAAAAGTTAGAGGAAGACAATGTTTAGGGAGAAATGAAAGAGTTTCATTTTGGACATATTTAGTTTGCTTTGCCTATTGGATATTCAGTTAGAGATGTTCAACAGCACTAAGTCATGCAGAAGAGGAGCTCAGAGAGAAAAGGGCCAGACATACACATCTGGGAGCCATTTGCATGGAGATAACTGGACCCCAAAATCACGAAGGAGTCAGGACTGAGCCTTGAGGGTCTCATAATTTAGGAGGCAGGGGGTACGTGATGATTGAGTAAGAAGACAGTCATTTCATCATTCACCTACCACACAGGTAGAAGACCTACGTGAGAGTGCTCTCATGAAAACTCAGTAAAGATACAGTATCCCAGAGAAACAGTCCAAAGTCTCAAAGACTACAGAGAACAAAAGAAATTATTATGAAGAAAAAGGTCAGTGTATTTTAGCAGTTAAAAAATCAATGGTAACCACACAAAAGACATTTTCAGTTGAGTGGTGGGGTCTGAAGCCAGAGCAGGAGGGGTTGAGCAATGAATAAGAGAGAAAACAGAAGCAATGAGTGTAGATGGCTTTTTTTTTTTTAAGGCTTCTGACTGTGAAAGGAAAGAAACGGTAGCTTTGAGAGAATAGAAGAGTCAAGTGAAAGTTTCTCAAGAAGAGGTGAGACCAAGAGACCAAAGTGTGTTCCTTCACGAAGTAGCAGAGGAGTTAGTAGACAGGAAGAAGGTTAATACTGTAGGGGGAAAAATGATCCAAGGGGAAATTTGGAGAGGCAGAATGACATGGGGGAAAGAGCCTTGACTCTTTAGAGTCAGATAACCTTAGCTGGTATCCCACTGCTGATGCTTACTACCTTTGTGGCTTTGGATAAGTCATTTAACCTCCTTGGGTGCCTCAGTTTCCAATTCTTTAAAATAAAGGAGCTGGGCTACATGATATCTGGAGTTTCTTCTGGTTATACCTCTATGATCCTATGAAATGGATGAGGATAGGACAGAGGAAGGGTGTTGGCAACAGCAGCGAGAAGGACCTTCTCATCAGACACCAGGGGCAAAAGAGGAGAAAATTGGGAAAGGTAAACCAAGGTTTTGAAGTGCTATATTCCATGAAGGGGAAAAGGTGCTTATGATGGACTATTTTGATTTTCTCAAACTGGGAGGTGAAATGCTCTCTAGGAAGAAGAGGAGGGATAGTAGAGGAAGCTTGAAGTGAAAATGTTTGGAAGAGTAAATGCAGCAAAAGTGGCAAGATAATTAAAAAAGAATAAAAATATTGGATTAAATAACTTCTGGTAGATCCAATCTGCACCACTGTATGACTGTCCTCAGATATATGTAATTAGTAGCAGAGAAAGTGAATATATTAATTTCAACCAGTATATCAAGTTAAAATAATGCAGTTTTAAAAAGTCACCAAGTCATTTCATGATAGCAAATAAATCAGTCAAGATGAACATTAGTAGTAACCAAGGATGAAATGTACTTTACAAATGAGACTATATACTTACCTATAAACTTTTTCATATTCTAAGAAACATGCTATCATTTAATATAAATCACTTAACACAAATTGAAGGTAGTAGAAAACACCCATGCTATGCTTTTACATGCAGTATTTCATACACCATAATTTTATTTTTATTAGAATGTACTGGAAAAAACAAGACTGCTTCACTCACTATTGGTTGCTACAAATCTATTGGGAATTTCAATACCTACCTATTTCTGCCACTACTAAAGTCTTTATTCTACAATTGAAACTATTCTAGACCTTACTTCATCAAGTACATTTATACACATGCATTCAGACATGTGTGTGTATATGTATACATACACACACACACATATCAATAAACAATGGGTGAAGTTTTCTCCTTATTTGAAGTATGAATTTTGTAATTCATTTGGGAGTCTATTAAAAACACTATAATTTAATCAATTAAATTTATATGGTGATAAGTTACAAAAATATTAAGCATCAAAAGTGGGATGCCAACCGGGGTTGTCTGACTCTAAAGAGTCAGGGCTCTTTCCCTCATGTCATGCTGACTCTTTAAATTTCCTCCTTGGACCACTACCCCCTACAATATTAACCCTCTTCCTATCTACTGACTTCTTCTCAGTTACTTAGTGAACACACCTTTGTCTCTCATCTCCTAGAGAAACTTTCACTTTACTCTTCTCTCAAAGCTCCTTTTTCTTTTCCCTTTCATAGGCAAAAGTCTATTAAAAAAACAAACAAACACCATTGCCTCAAGGGCAAAGATTGCTTCTTTTTTGGTCTTCATGTGTGGTGGCACCTAGTGTGGTACCTTGAACTTGATGACTGATTCTTAGAATGCAAGACTTCAAACTATTTTGCTAACTACTAATTTTCTGTAAAGTAAGCTCAGACTTTTGTACGTAACAAATGACTTGTGAAAGGTCTGCAATGACTCAGAAAGTAATGTGCACACAAACATACAAACACACTCCCCAAAGAACATTACTAGCTTTAGGTGAGCCTTACTGAGTTATATTTCTTCCAAACTATGCAATTTAACAGCCATATTATCAAATGCCTACACCTGACTAAAATAAACTGGGAGAAAACTAAAATAAAGATCAGTAACTTTAGTGTCTTTTGAATGAACTGTTTGTCAGTTTATAAAATTGTGAATCTGTGGATGTGAAAAGTCTAAGTTGCATGCATGGTGGAAGTTACATGGTGTTACTGGTAAGCTACCACCAACTGGATCTAGTCAAAGAGTTTACTGACAGCCTGATGTAACAATGGATTAGGTGTCTACTAACACGCCAGAGGCCTTTGTCCTACTACCTCTTTTTTGCTAAAGGTACACCTCAAAACCCCTCAACATCATTCTTCATTTGCTACTCATTTGCTCTTTCTAGTCTTTGGCTTAGGCCCCTCACCATGTTTCTGCCTTTGATCCCTTTCCCCCTCCTACTCCTTCCAAGAGCTTGCTGCTTTGATCACTGTTTCACATGCCTCCAACCTTCAATCTTTGTCTACTCGTTCCTTCCAAGATTCCTATAAATCCAGATCTTCAACATCTTTACAATCTTTGCATGGCCCCTACCACCGTCTCAAAGTTAGTATCTTATATCTTTCTCCTCTGCTAAGAAATATCCAACCTCCGAGAAAAAACATTTGTGTTAGTTGCCTTTCTGGTCCCTTTCCCTTTGACTTCTAGCTTCACCACTAAACTGAAACTACTTTCTGTGGTTAGTGCACCACCTAGCCGCCCCATTAACTCTCGTTCTTTCTTACGTTTTTGGTATTACTTGACATTGCTGATCACTCCCTCCCTCTGGTACTCCCTTCTATCTGGATTCTCATGACACTGCTCACTCCAGTTCTTCTAACTGTCTGTCTACTCCTTGACGTCTTTTGCTGGACCATCATCTATGTCCCATGCTTTAAAAGGAGATGGATTCCACTTGCATCCTGGAAGGCTTAGGTGTGGGTATGGTTCTGTCTCTCTCCCACATCTCATCTCATCAGCTCAATGATTCTTGTGCATAGGACTTCCACATCTATATATATAGCCCTAATCTCTCCTGAGCTTCAGTTGGATATCACCAAATCCCTATCAGACTTCTCCAAATAGATATCTTGGAGGAATCTCAAACGAATCATGACCAAATTGAAATTATGATCTTTCCAACAAAACCAATCAGTCCTTCAAATTTGCCTATTTTGAATGAAAAGAATGCTGGAATTGTAGCCTGAGGATCTTGATTCAAATCCCAGCTCTGCAACCTACTATGCAACAGCCATGTGTGACTTGGACAAGACACTTAACCTCTCTGTATCTCAGGTTCCTCATTTACAATAAAAGGAGACTGGACATCATAATTCCACAAAGTTCTAAATCAATTAATCAAGGAACAATAAATGCCTATGAACTAGTCACTGTGTTAAGCTGGGAACACACAGAAAAAAAAGAAAAGAGTCTTTGCTTTCAATAAGCTTACATTCTAATAAGGGAGACATGTGTAACCTTAAAGGAGAAGGCACTAGCAGCTTGGGGGGCCAGGAAAGCCCTCCTATGGAATGTGGTGTTTTAGTTCAAGTTTAAAGGAAAACAGAGATTGAAAAAGGCAGAAATGTTGAATGAGCGCATTCCAGGCATGGAGATAGGAAAATGGAACATCACGTTACTATATGTCAGGAACAGATAGTGGCTAATAGCAGTATCGAATGAAGTTTTTTCTCAAATCTTAAAAATGAAAGAGAGTTGTACTAGAGAGTCTCAAGATAAAGAATGACAGTGACAGTGGTGATGTACATAAAGTACATGAGGGGCAGTAATGGACAAGGTTAAGCGGAAAATGAGGAAGAGGCTAGGTTGTGAAAGATTTAAATGTCCAACAGAAAAGTCTGCATCTAATCTCTGAGTAAAAGAGAAGAGAACCCACCAAAGATTACGAGGGAAAGTAAGGGGGTTGACATGTTCAGATAGATGCTTTAGGAAAATCACTTCTAGTGTTGTGCAGATGATGGAGCTTCCTGGTTTCCTTCAAGTCCCTGCTGAAATTCCATCTTCTACAGGAAGCCTATTGCAATCTTTGAGAACATCTTCCCTCTACTGATAGCACAGTGCCTGACACATAGCAAGAGCTTTATGTTTGCTATTAGCATTATTATTTCCAATTTACTTGTATATATCCTATACATAGTTTATACATAGTTGATTATATGTTGCAAACTTCTTGAAAGCAGACTATCTTTTACTTTCTGATGGGGACCCAGAGTTTAGCACAGTGCTTGGCATTTGGTAGGTCTGATATAGAAAGTGGGTAAGAGCCAAGGCAGAAAGACTTATTATGAGGATACTTCAAAGAGATGAACTAGACTAAACTAGGACAGCGGCTGTATGGAGAGAACAGGACAGATAGGAGAGACATTGTATAGATATGAACGACAAGATCTGGCAATAAGCTGGCTGGATTACAGCAAGTCTCCTAATTAGTCTTGCTTGTCTCAAGTCTTTCTTGCCAAAGTAATTCTACTTAAATGTTGCTCTAACTAGGGGACTAGCCCTACTTAATCAACTATAATAGTCTCCATTTAGAATAAAATATAAATTCCTATGTTAAGTTTTAAAAGCTATATACAAAAAATCTGATACCAATCTATCTTTTCAGCTTCAATGGAATTCATTACTTCTCCCTCATTCTACAATCCAGACAAACTGGTCCTCAATTTGATCTTTACACAAATCACGCTATCTCCTGTCTCTTCCTTCCCACTACACATGCCTGAAATGCGTTCCCTTCTTCCCTCTACCTCCACCCTTCTTTTCCTTTAAAATAAATCTCAGGTACCATCTTCTGCATGAAGCCCTCACTGATTTCTGTCTCTCTCACACACACACATCACATACACTCCCTCCCTCTCCCTCCCAGTGTCCTCCTTCCCAAACAACATTGTATTTAATTACTTTGCATGTATTTGTTGCTTATTAACTTCATATTTATACTATATATATTTTTTCTTAGCAAAGGATTTTTTAATAGAAACGAGTGTTTCTAAGCATAACAGCAAAACAAAAACACTACATAAAACTATAAATGACAATGTTATTATGCTTGCTTTAAAAAAAGCACATAATAAATTCTATATATTACTTTTAAAACTGTCCTGGTTATCTGTGTCTTTATTTTTCTTTCTTCGGTTCTCTTTTTTGCACTTCAAAAACGTTACAGTGGTTCTTTTTCTTTGGCATCACTACTGCTAATCTTCTTGCACTACTCCTCTCCCTAACAATTAAAAATAGAAAGGGGCAGGGGGAGGGAGGGAGACCCTAACCATGTAACAAACAGTCAAGGAAAATGATTCACTATAGTGGCCACATCCAAAAATGTATGGCTCAGCATGCTGTACACATTCTCTCTCTGTGAGTAGGCAGATGACACATTTCACCACAGGTCTTTTGGAGGCATGGTTGGTCATTACTGTCTCTCAAAGTGCATTTTTTTTCTTTACAATGTTGTTGTCCTTGCATAAACTGCTCTTTTGGTTCTATTCACCTTATTCTCTGTCAGTTCATACTACCCAGAATTCTCTGAAGTCACCTTTTGTCTTTTTTTATAGTGTAGTATTTCATTAAATTCACATCGCGCAACTTGTTCAGCCATTCCCTGATTGTCTTAAAGGCAAATTAAAACACTCCGTTCTATTCTGGTTCTTAACTTTTATCCATTCCTCCTTTTTATCCACCTCTGCAGGCTCAAGAAGTCTGTTTTGCCTGTAAGTACTCCCTTCTCAGTATTATCCTATGTCTTAACCACCAAATCTCTGCCCCCTACTCCTGATGCCTTCCCTCAATTATGTTTGTTCTCCTGTTGAGCATGTTAAATTCTCCTTTGTCTTTGACATAGTGAAATTCATCTGAGACGGAGTCAAATGGTGCATAGGAGCACTAGGCCTAAAAAAAAGAAGACCCGAATTCAAACATGACCTCTGACACTCATTAGATGTGTGACATTGGGCAAGTCATTTGCTTGCCTCAATTTCCCCAACTGTAAAACGGGGATAATAATAAGTATCTCCCAGGGCTCTTGTGAGGATCAAATGAGACATTTGAAAGGAGTTTTAGCATCGTGCCTGGCACACAGAGGGAGCTCTATAGGTACTATTCCTATCAGCATCACCATTATCTAATATCCATCCCACTCTGCGCATGCCTCCATAGTCATATACTCTATTTTGTATGTTCTTCTTTTGAACTCTGATTATAAAAAAAGAATATGTTTCATCCCCTTCTTCCTTGTACCTCATCTTTTCTTTTCCCTTTTCAGTGTTAAAAAATAACCATGCCCCACACAAGACATCTGGTTTTTAAAATTTAATTCCCTCAGTACCCTTTGAAGACATTAAGCTTAATTTAAGGGGACGCTTTTTTCCTTTTCCCCTTGTTAGAATGTTACCGCAACATCTTCACACAGCTCCTTTTAGTTGCTCAAATAAGTTTACTTTGTAAGTTTCTCTGGAGTCCTGTGTTTGCCATTCAAACATGTCTTCTTATGTCTCCTCTGGTCTCTTCATCAGAAATACTTGAATGACCTCTACGATATTAACAATCTTTTTTATTCCCCTCTAGGATTATATGAAGTTTGGGGTTAAATTATTGTTTGTAAGTTTAGATCTTTTGCTCTTTGGAATGTTGTCATGTATTGTTTTTTCAACGCTACTGCTGTACTTGTTATCTGTCCTTCATTCTCAAAGAGGACCACATCAAGAAAATGATGCTATGACTTATAAGTGAATTGGATTTAAGTGAAGGAGGGCTATCTATGCAAGAGTGATCTGGGTCCAGTGGCAAGACATAATCAGGACAACTGGTGATGGGCCCTCACTTCTGTACGATGCTAACAAAAAAATCCAACATCTCCTCTCCTTTTCAGAAGCAGCTTCTAGGTCTTCTAGATCTTATTTCCTTGTCACTTTAATTCAGCAGTTCTCAACCTGTGGGTCACGACGGGGTCAAACGACCCTTTCACAGGGGTCGCCTAAGACCATTGGAAAATACATATTTCCGATGGTCTTAGTAACCAAGACCATGCTCCTTGTCCACATGCAGATATGCCCACATACGAGTATTGAAGGGTCATAGCATTAGGAAGGTTGAGAACCACGGCTTAAATTGCTTCTTTCTGGGTGCTTATATTTTTCCTTTGATGGGAGAGCTCCAGATTTTGGCTATGCCATTCCTGGTATTCTTTAATTTATTATTCTTTCCAGAAGACTGGTGGATTCTTGCTATCTTTGTGCAGTCTTTAAAAATCATTTTATTTTTTATACTATTAATTCTTCCAATTCCTTCTTCAAGAGCTTTCTTTCATTTTTTTATCTCTTGCTTTATATTTACTAGATATTTATGTAGTTCCAGTGGAAAAATCCATTTTTTCCTTAGGGACTCTATAAATACTGAGTTAACCTTTAGGGGATACCTAGATTTATAATCATTTTTTATAACAATCAATATTTTCTTTAATTTACCCATGTTTCCAGTTTTAGTTCCTAAATTGGGGCTTAAAAGACACTTATCTGCTAATCATTATACAACCCTAGTCAAAACACTCTCCATTGCCTCTAAAATAAAAGAGCCTTATTTGGGCACTTAAAGCCCTTCATGATCTAGCTACAACACATCTTCCCAAGTTTATATCATATTATTCCCCTTCAGGCACTCTACAATGCAGTCAACTTATCTCTGTTGCTTTTCTCATCCCTGTGTCTTTGCACTGTCTCCTATATCCAGAACATAATCATTTCAGTATTTACAAATAAATAAACAAAAATAAAATCATTTGAGTAGATTTAAAAAAAATAACCTTAATTTCTATAAAATGAGTAACACACTAGTGCACTATACTCAGAGAATTCAATTATAACCCTCAGGATTTTTAACTAGACTCCAGCACAAATCCTTACTTATATGAAATATGCCACACAACCTTTAATGTCTGCAGAGAGCTAAAATTTTAAAGGTATTTCTGAAAGTTACCTAGCATAGTACTCAATTTATATCAGTTCAACGGATATAGGTTTGAATCAAGTCTACTGGAATTTGAATTTGAGATTCTGGGCTACTTGGAATTTTCAACCAGTCTTTCATAGTATATAGAGATTTACTTAGCACTTTTTAAGAGATATATTAGAATGGATAATCTAGAATAACACTGGCAGGTAAATAAAAGGTGTCAATAAAATTTTTAAAAGATACTTAAGCCTAATGAGAAACATGAGTGTTTTTAAGGGATCTATTAAGTGAGAAAAACCTAATATATATGTTAAAATATGAAAAGAATTCTGATGGCTTATATGTGCATATACATATATATACACATATATATACGCACATGCATATACATATATGCATATAAAAGTGCTGAATAACTCGTGGATAATTTGGGAAGAGATCAAAAATATCAAAATTCCAAAGGATGAAATACTGATGGCAAAATGCATTTCAGTTCATTCAAAGAAGGGTACTTTGAAATGTTTATAAGATTTGTGAGCATTCAACCAATCTCTCGGCAAATCCAGCAGTGCTTAGAAACCCAAGTAGTAATGTACTTTTGTAGCAGTCTGAGATTATTATTGAAAACTAATAGTGTATATCTTTCTGAAACTTCATTCTGCTACTTCAGGAACAACTAGCTTTGAGAAAAAGTTGAGGAGGATGAGTAGGTTTTCCCCAGATTCAACCCTGAAGGTAAGTTTAAAAAATTAGCAGAACTTTTATTTACAAATGAGGAGAATCACTCAAGTTTACCCTGTAAAATTTTACCTTATTTATAATGAGAAAGTCTATCTCTGGGAGGACTTGAAATAGACTCTCTAATGGAAGGAACTGAAAGCAGCTGTAAGAGGGGATCCTATAAAATGCTAAGTATGAGATCACACGTGTCCAATATAGTGGAAGTTGCACTAGGGCATCTAATGCACTAAAATGAAGTCTGAGGATTCATAAATAATTACAATTTTCATTAAATACCTAATGTCCCATTCTGTGAATAACCCCAGAGCTATATGACCTCTTGGGGAATTTAGATATCAAATAAAAGAC
>CM053585.1:484504800-484525286 GCA_028646515.1 Pseudochirops corinnae | reverse complement strand
GAGAGAGAGAGAGAGAGAGAGAGAGAGAGAGAGAGAGAGAGAGAGAGAGAGAGAGAGAGAGTTTGATTCATCAGAGTGCATTTGCAAGGGAGAAAACCTGATTTAAACTATTCCAGCAGCCATGGATGAAAACAGAAAAGCAATGAAAGAAAACTCAAGTGGGCACTGCTTAACTGCAGAGGAAAAGGAAAAGATTACTATGATTTGGAATGCTAGAGAATTCAACTATATGAATTAAGCTGCCCTCCTACACCACCTATAGGAAGAAAAAAGCTATCAAAAAATATAAAGCTTTTAATTTGCAGTCAATCTGAGACTAAGTTAGATATCATACAAAGAGAATTACAGAATAATGGCTTACAGAATAATGGCTATCTTCTGCAAATTTACAATCTGAAATGGTCCTAATGTGAACAGAGCAAATATATAGTCCATATATATGATTTTTTACAGAATAAAAAGTTTTAAATAATTATATGAATGAATTTAAATAGCTTTTATAGTATAAGTATTAGTAACAGTATAGTAAGTATTCTATCTTGTTACTTTATTGTGACATTGACTGACTATATCTACAAAGAAATGCACTTCATTAACAGAACTGTTAGGTAACCTTAACATCAGAATGGAAATCAAAGACAATAATCATGGGAGTTTCAGGTCCAAACTAGACGGCTCAAAGTAAATAGTTGCCTGATTAACTTGGAAAGGCTTCCCAAAATGGTAAAAATGGTATAGCATTTTAAAGGCTCCTGACTATAAAGAAATGGCTTTGCAAGCTAGGTGATAAAGTATATATGGATACATCACTTTGGTGAAGACTTGGATGATAGTATGTTATCCTGATGGGTTTTAAATACTCAAATGAAGAATCTGTGTTTTATCCTAGAGGAGTTAAGAAGCCATCAAAGATTCTTGGGCAAGAGAGTGAAATGGCAAGACTTTGGGAACATTATTTTGGTAGTTATGGTAAGACAGATTAGGAAGGGGACTGTAAACAAGGAAACCAATGAAGGAGTTGTACTGTTGAGAAGTGATAAGGACCTGAATTGGGGTGGTAGCCACATGAATAGAGAGAAGGAACTGAATTCCAGAGATCTTGTGGAAGAAGAATTAACAAGATATGGAAAATGACTAGATGTAAGGAAGGACAAGTTAGAAAAAATGAAGAGTCAAAGATGATTCCAAGACTGGTTGCCCTGAAGGATGGTGGTTTCTTCGACAGAATCAGAGAAGTTCTGAACAGGTGTGGGTTCAGGACGGAAAATAAAAGTTCCACTTCAGATATGTTGTGTTTGAGATACCCAACAGACATCCAAGTTAAGACTCCCAAAAGTTAAATTAGAATTCAGAAATGATATCAGAAATGCATCTATAAATCTATGATAATTGAACTCATGGAAGCTGATAAAATCTTCAAGAAAAAAGATGGAGAGAGAAGACTGCTGCCCAGGTTATACAGCTAGCAAGTGGCAAATATACACGACTAGGAGTCAAGTTTTTTGATTCTTGGTACAGAGCTTTTTGTCATATTATTTACAAGTTTACCATGGCAAACTTGTCTTTATGTTAAACAGTGTAAGATGAACAATCTAAAGACTAGTCAAAATGCAATCATTATTAACTTATTTTAATGTGTGAAGTGTAATTATATAATACCAATTATTTCTACCCAAACTGTAAGTTTTTTCTACAGTTGTTTCTACAATTCATCACATAGACGCAAATGCCTCATTCAAAGTGACTTTTATACACTTAAGTGATCCTGCCTCCAGAAAAAACATAAGATAAGGCTACTTTAAACCTTTCAAAAAATTACACTATTTTGCGTTTTCTTTTTATCCCTTTAAATATCCTTCCTAGTTAAGAAATTAACATTCTCTTTCATATAATTCTCACACAAATTGTACTTTTACTTCTCTACATCTCTTGTTAATTACATGATTTTATCTGTAATAATCTATTCATAAGGTGCTGATAACTTTGGTTACTCCCTTCACCAAAAAAGATGAAAACTTTGCATAAATTGCTTAGCACAAAGTTAATCTTCTAATGCAAGGCATAAAGAGGATCTAACAGCTATTATATGACTTATCAGCTTTCCTGAAAGGGTCACTCTGTACACTTTCATAAGACTAATTAAATACCTTAACAATGTCATTGAAACTTCATGAATCTTTCAATAAATTGCAGCCTTCCTCTACAACATGTTTTCATTTATTAATCTAACTTAAAATGCAAAGTGCTATACAAGAAACCCTTCCACAGTTAAGTAGGGCCACTCAGTTAATTCTGATTATATGGTTTAAATGCAAAGAATAATGATCAGTATAACCTATGACCCAATTAAAACTATCACTATCTGTCATAAGATGTTAATCCTCTTATTTCAACAGTGACCAACACTTTAAAAAAAAAAAAACAACTCTCCCTAATAGCCCATTTTGGCAGGTAACTCATAAGGCAAGAACGTTGCACATGCAATGATTCTAGAAATTTAAAATTGCAGACTAAAATTGCTTAGTGAATTGATGGTTCATAAATGAGCACAACACTAAAACTTCAGGCCATCAACTCTTCTAAAGGTTCCACTAAGGACTGAAATATTACTTGGTAACATAAAAATGCTTCTTAGTAAATATATAAAAAATCATTTTTGTTTTTATTACATTTAAGCATCTCAGTTAAAAAATTTCTTATACAATTAAGGTTCAAAATATCAGATCTAATTTTATTTCTAATCAATTCACTAAAGTATAGTTTACATTTAATTCAGTCTTCAGATAGCCTTAATCATAAATACACAGTCTTCCACAACATCCAAACACAAACAGAAATATAAAAACTATTTGAGGTTTTAGAGGATTCTACTTATTTTCAGGAAACTGCTAGTAGGGTATTTATGCCTTTACTAAGTTAGTTATACTAGATTCTGGACACTTCAAAAAAGAGAATTTGATTTGACATAGCGGGTAATACCAAATCCAAAATAACTAAATTATGGCCTAAATGAACAACATTTTTACTAAAAGAGGGGGAAAAAGGCAGAGAGGTAGCCAGGAAAGCAGTTTGTGGAGTCAGAAAACACCACAAGGTTGTCTTTAAATTTTTTATACAAGAAGAAATATCAATCTTCTTTCGGTGCTTGCAAAGGATTAGTAGTTTTATCTATGTAGCCACTTTGTCCACTGACATAAGATCACAACTTACTAATATCTCCTCTTTAGGCCCCTTTCTTTTCTCTGACATTGCCACACCACTCTGGTACAGGGCTTCCTCTCCTCATCCCTGGACTACTGTAATAGCCTGGTAGTTGGTCAGCTTGCTTCAAGTCTTTTTTCACTAATTCATCCTCAGCTGTTAAAACAATGTTCAAGTTGTAGTATCTGAATGTAATGAAATACTATTGTTCTATAAGAAATGATGAGCAGGCCAATTTCAGAAAAACCTAGAAAGACACAAACTGATGCTAAGTGAAGTGAGCAGAATCAAGATTAACACTGTACACAGTAACGGCAACATGTGTGATGACCAACTTTGATAGACTTAGCTATTCTCACCAATACAGTGATCTAAGACAATTCCAAAAGACTCATAATGAAAAATGTTTTCCATATCCTGAGAAAGAACTATGGAGTCTGAATGCAGACTGAAGCATACAATTTTCTCTTTTTTTCTTTCTTGTGGTTTTTCCATTTTGTTCTGATTCTTCTTTCACAACATGACTAATGTGGAAATATATTTGATATGGTTGTACATGTATAGTCTATCAGATTTCATGCTGTCTTGGGGAGGGAGGTAACCTGGAGAAGGGGAGAAAAAAATTTGGAATTCAAAATCTTATAAAAGTGAATGTTGGGGAAAAAATAAATTTTTTTTTCTTTCTGGAAGGGGAAGGTAGGGCAATTGGGGTTAAGTGACTTGCCCAAGGTCACAGGGATAGGTTTTCGTGTGTGTGTTAAGTGTCTTATCCTGTGATCTGCAGAACTTAGCACTGCCTTTGAGAATTCTAGGTCATTTCCATTCCACGATATTATTAAAATTAAGCTTTCGTCAACATCCTTTCCCAATAAAAATCCAAAATAATTATCAACTCCGGTGCTTCACCAATATGAGTTCTGAAGTTTCTTATTTCCTTCCACAATACAAAATTAAGCATCAGCTCATATAAATAGCTCCGCAACAGAGGTATTATGTAAAAGATCTATTATAATACACAAAAGTCCTAAATAAAATCCAGAGATTATGCCAAAAATGTAATTCTACACATGCCCCTTCCTTACTAATCCTACCCAAAATATCAAATCACTAACCCATCTACTATATACCCTTGAATAAAGAATTTACCATAATTTTATATAGAATTTGACAGCTTTCAAAGTGTCTTTAGAAGCAACGTTCTAACATAAATTACCAAATTAATATCTTCTGGAAGAAGAGACTTACTGAATATGATTGTTTATGGTTTAAAAAATAAGAAATTTAACATCAGAATTTTTGCTAGTTTTTAGTTCACATAATTTTTGCTTTAGTGGCTTGGTCTTTTTGATGATTTTATGCATGGTAGCATCAACAATTTCAATATGTTTGGAAGTATATGTGCAACTGTTATGACAAATGAGCCAATTGGACAATGAGGAAATAAAATGGAAGATACTGATGACTAAAAATGTTTAGTCTACTACATGAATATCTAAACCAATATCTGAAGTAAATAAAGTCAGTTTCCCATTAAAGCAGGTATGACTTTCTAGGTCAGGATTTTTCAAAGATGACCAAAAAAATCCCCCAACAACAATCATCTGAACAAACCAAAAAACCTGGGACAGTCAGTGTCAGGAGGACTAAGAGAAGACAAAAACACTAATACATTGCTGATTACCGTGAATTTGTCCAACCAATATGAATAACAATTTTGGATTGCGCCAGAAAAATGACACACTGTTCATACCCTTTTTATTTAGCAATCCCACCATGAGGGCAATACCCCAAGGAAGTCCAAGAGAGAAATGAAATTCCAACATGTAAAATAATATCCACAGCAACACTTTTGATATAGTAAAGAACTGAAACAAAATTGGTGCTTATCACCTGGGGAATGGCTGAAAAGGCTTCTTATACAGGAATATAATGGATAAATACTGCATATTAAAACATTATGAATAACAAGTCTTGAGAGAAACATGGGGAAAAATATATAAACTGATGCAGAAAGAAGTAGACAGAACCAAGAGATGAAGATGGAGACTGATTAGACTTTAGGTCTGACTGGTATACAGTATTTCCTATATGAGGAAACTCTCTGCTGTTGTAGATCAGTACCTCCTTTTCAACTTATAGCATTAGAGAATTAGAATTAAGTAGGACACTGAATGGTTAAGTGTTATACTAAGTGTCAGAGACCAAACTTGAACTCAGGTCTTTCTGACCCTGAGGTCAGACCTCCGTTCATTATGACACTCTTCCTCTGAAGCACTAAAAGAATAAATACCATGACAACAATGCAAATCAAAAGATCACAATTAAAAGCAAGATAAATAATAAGTAGGAGAAAAACCAATGCAGATGCCAGGAAACATACAGTGAAATGTACTTCCCTTCTCAATATATTGGAAGGTTTTGCTTAATTATTCTGCTTTGTTTCAAGAAACAGTTCATTCTGGAAGGTTGGAAGGCTGCAAGGACTGTGTGACATGAAGACAAAAGGCATAACTAAAAGGTATTCAATAAAGTTGTATTATTTCATGACTAAAAAATGTATGAAAACCTCTGGGGTTTTTTTTTTCTCTGTTTATCTCCTTTATGGAAGATACAATTAGGAAAGAAGTAGTCAGACTTGGGCTAAAATGAACAAATTGGTATATAATGTAGGCTTTGAAAATATTCTATGTTATATATTGGGGGAGAGGGAAGAAAAGTCGTTTTTGTTTATATAAAATGAAAAATCTTAAAAGCACATTTAATCAAGATTGTTTATCTTCAATGATCTTTTAATTAATTACAAATAGGTAACATACAATTAATAGGAGTTGTACATTTAGTAACAGTAATTATCTTGGTTAAAAACAAGTCATGCAATTTCCTTTGTACAGTACAGCTAGAAACTTGTCTTAAAAATCTGAGACTTCAGATCAATACCCATATTTATACACTAATCAATAAATACTTTGATGATACTTATGATACTCTGAGCAAAGAATATGCGCAATATATTTAAGAAAATCTATTACTTGTTTTGTAGAGCCCTAAATATTTTCACAGTGTTGTATGAATGCTTATTTAAAATACAACATTGCTACTACTTGTTGGGTTATGTTATAATAAGGATTCTTTTTTGTGTATGGATTGGAGTAAATTGATGCTGAATTCCTTTCAATTCTCCAATTTTACAATTCTAAGGCGTTAGAATTAAAATTATAATAGTTTCTTGTTCTAAGTACATAATTTTAAAATAGAGCTTAAAAGTTCTAATAATTACTTTACAAGTAACTGAGTAAGTACACTATAAAAGCATATCTACTACTTGGACTTTGGGCTACTAGGGAACAGAGCTTTTTTTCTGATGCTGTGAATCATGTGCAAGTTATTCTGGTAAAACAGCAAGTAAAGTTAAATGATTATTGGATTTTAGAAACCATCTTATTTAATAGCTGTTACCATAGTGTTTAGCTGCTGCTGTTCCTCCTGCAGATGGGAATTCATTGATATGATTAAATTTGATGGTATGATAATATATGGTAATCGTGATTAATCAGAAACCCAGTAGCAAATGGAGGATGTTGGGCATTATGTCACCTGCATTTTAAACTGCATTCCTTCCATGCCAGCCTGACAATATTTGACAGCTGGAGGGATCTCATTCTACATCTGCTTACCACTACTTATAGTTCTGATAGGAAAAAATGCCCACCATTCCTTCACTGTCTTTATTGCTATAATTACTGGGCTTTGCAGACAAGTAGTGAAAACCCTAAGTGTTCCAAAAGAAAGCAGTTTTTTCTCATTGTAGTACATCCTCGATTCACATCTGCAAAGACCATAATCTGAAAGAAAAAATGTAATTTGATGCAGCAGTCTCATTCAAACATGATTTGCATGAAATGCCGTATAAAGCACAATCCAAGGAATGTCAATCAACACCACCTGATACCATGTACCCTACTAAATGAAAACAAAATACATTAAAAACTACCTGTGATTTGCTATTGCTACACAGTAAATAGAAAGAAAATTTCATGTAATGGTACTATTACAATAGTAATGCCATAGCTAAACAGAATAATTTAAAAATCAAAGGCACAATAGCATTGTTCCTACGCCTAATTTTTCAGTTTTAAACAAACACACCACTATGAAACTGTTTTGTGGCCAAATTTGTTATCTTTAGCTGGGCCACTGGCTTTCAAAGGGTAATCAATGAATTGAAGAGAAGCTAAAATATGCTAGCCAAGATGTCTTAAAAAAACATTATCAATTAAAATCATTATCAGAAAAAAAATTAAAATTAAAAAATTAAAAAATAAATCATTATCAGATTTTAGTATTTGTAGTAATTTAAAGGGAACAAAAGTCAGTCTAAAAAAATATAAAAACAAATCGCTACCATTGTAAACCTTTACTATGAAGAAGATATCTCTGTGATAGCTTCTAGTGGCAAACTTTACACATGACCTTTGATCAAAGGCATTAACAAATATCAGGAAAAAAGGGACTAGAAAACTAAGTTTTCAGAAGAGAAAATAATAGTTCATAAATTAGGTGGAAAAAACCTAAATTGTAAATTCATTATTTTGTTCAAAATAAAGAAGGCTCCTTGGAACTGAAAGCAAAACTCACATAGAAATGAAAATAGATGTTTACTAATGTAAAGGCAATTCAAAGTAATTAGCAAAATATAAAACGGGTCTGGGAAATGAGATTTCAAAGCCTAAGTGGCTGATATAGCACATTTTAACCCTCAGGGGTATATGCTAGCTGCCTAAGCCAATCAGCCATGCTAAGAATCTGTTATTTAAATAACTGGAGTATATCTATGCCTTCCCAAAAAGATTCAGCTCTCCGATATATTTCAAAACATTAACTGATCTACTACAAAAAGATAAGAGTACAAAGGGTAAGGAGGATGCTTCTACTCCCCTAATACATTTATTTTGTGGTAAAATTCTAGGTTGTACTAGGTCCTTCTAGTAATAATTAAATATGCATACACTCAGAACAAAAGTATATGTATGAACAAGAAAAGATTTTTAGCCTATGAGTTCTTTAAATGCCATAGTCCCTGAACAGACACTGGAAAAGTCATAATAAAATCCCAGTAGATGCACAAGGCTCTGATAAGGAAAATTCCCATGATCTCTAAGCATTTATTTCTCAAATACAGTTTTTCTTTCAAACCACTTAGCAAGTATTTCTAAAGCATATTTATTCAAACTCCTAAATCTTTAACTCAAATTTCTAAATAATTTGGTTTTATGTCAACTGAACTAAAACAAAATCTTGTTTTAATATTTCATATTACTTTGAATAAACTGGCAATTTTAACTTAAGTGGTAGATATTACTAAATAAATAGCAAACAACCTAAGCATATATGATATTACTCTTCCTCAAATTTTTAATAATGACTTAGTACAATGGTTCTTAAGAGGATCTGTGAACTTTTTTCTTCTTGGTATTCTGATAATTGTATTTCAACATAATTATTTCCTATATAATCTCATGTATTTTATGTTTGCATTCAAAAACATTATACAAAGGAGTCCAGAAGCTTCATAAGACTGCCAAATGGACCTATGAGACAAAAAAGGCTAAGAACACCTGGTTTAAAGTTTACAAATAAAAGTATTTTCCTTTACAACCACATTGATGAGGAAGTTATGAATATATTATCATCTTTATTTACTGATGGAAAAAAAGTTAAGTGATTTACCCATGATCACACAGCAAGCAAAAGTTCAAATGCTTTGAACTCAGATATCCTGACTCCCAAGAAGAGAAGTAGTACATACATAACGAAATAATGACGCCTAACCCTCAGTTCCTTTTCTCCTTCAAATGAATATAGTAACTGAACATTAAAAAACTTATTACTAAAGGTTATTACTCATGAACGATGTGCACTGTTATTATCAAAACAATGTTCCATAATAGTCTTAGGCTATGCCCTTCTTCTAAATAAGCTACGATAATCATATACAATGGTACTTTGTGACAAACTTCTCATAAACTGTAGGAATACATGTTCAAAACTTGGAATTTCTTATGCCTTGAATTATTTTTAAAAAAATAATCATTATTAGGTGCAGCCAAGTGGGTGAATAAAGCAACGGCACTGAAGTCAGGAAGACCTGAGGTCAAATCCAGCCTCAGACACTTGACACTTAACTAGCTGTGTGACTTTGGAAAAAATCACTTAACCCCAACTGCCTTACCTCCCCCCCTCAAAAAACAAAACAAAACAAAAAATAATCATTATTAAAACAATTCAAATATATACTTATGTTTAAAAGATAATGTATGCTAGTAAGAATAAATGTGCGTTTATTTGTTGGTCTTTAATAATAATATTATAATCCATAATAAACATGTTTGAAGACTTAAAGGACACATGAAAATAAAATGTTTCCTATGAACTGATTCAGTTCACTATTTTTTAACTATAGACAAGATAATCAGTCTTCAACTTTTGTGTACAGGTGTGCTTTGAACAACAGCTAAGGTAATTAAAAGTAACACAAAAAAAATCATGTTTTTATAAGGCAAACTAATTTTAAGTGGTCATAAAGGCTTATTAAACATAGGTTAACCATTTAACAATACAAAAAAACCACCCTGTTATTTGTCAGTGTACCTAATTTTTATCTTTGTATAACAGGGTTTTTTCCCTTGTTTCTGTTTGTTTTCTGAAGTGAAATGTACCCAATATTGATAACTGTGTGATGTCAATTCTCTATAATTTCATTCCCAAGGGAGATTTAATTGTATGTAACTAATTTCACTTTGTTTGAAGCTACGCTTTAGTTTAAATTACATCTAAGAAATGTTGTGACTAGTATTCCATGATATCAATCATGTTTAATTTAGAAGCAGGGGAAAGAAAATAAATGTAACTCAAAAAAACAAACTGAAAGGTACATGAAAAAAGGGAAAATAATAAAAGTATCTTTCCTTTACACAATATTTAAATATCACTTTGAAAATGCCTTCAATATAATGACACAGGTATCAGATCTAACTACTTTAAGAAGATAGGCTTCAGAGTAAAGTAGCACAACATCCTTTAAGACAGAAATCATGCCTGACTTTAGCTGAATACAGATTTTCATGCTTAAGAAACTAAAGTTGGAACAGATAATACCTCCTAAATATTATTATATGTCTCCAAACAGATACTAAAGTTTATTAACACTTAATTCTCTAAATCACTGGAGGGAAGCACATCAAAATCCAGAAACAATTAGCATTTTTTCTGAGAATGCTTTTTTGGAAAAGGACAATTCTCATATTCAGAATACAATAATCAAAGAAAAGCTAAATTTCTCACAAAATGTAAAATATTAACTGTATTGTACTCTAAGCCTTATCTGAGTTTTCCCCCTTCAAATTATCACATAAATTTAGTGAAGTACATTTGGAAAAAACACAAATGAAAATTGAAAGTGATTATTCTAATGTTATAGTTGTTGTAAACACATTTTTACAAGGCTATCAATGATAGTATTGACTTATGTCTATTCCCTGTTTACAATTTCCTGTCCATTTCAAATTTTAGCTCATATCATGTTATTATTACTGTAATGAAAATGAAATAAACATGAAAACTAGTTTAACAACAGTTTAGACAGAGACCTTGAGATTTTTTCATACAGAATACTATAAAGTATTTTAAAAGTACTCAAAATATTTCTGCTTTTTAATAAGCTAGCTTTCAAACCTATTCATCAAAAGAAACATATCCTGCAATTTAAAGCACAGAAATGCTTACTCCAAAATCATATAATTCACTGATTTATAAAGAGAGTTAATAAATTATCTGAAGGAAAAAAAATCCTTTATTCTTTGCTTATTTTCATTATTTGAAACATTTACAAATTTTTATACTGACTGGACTATCAGTTTTAAGAATCATCAGTATTTCACAAATATTACTATAGAAAACAATCCTCTAAGTCACCAAAAGGGTGCTTACTTGACTAGTAACAATATCTAGTTAAGAATAAGAAATAAAACAATAATTATATTGAAAAATAACTCATATTTACATAGCACTTTATGGTTTAAAAAGCACTAGATAGTTGAATCCACTTTTAATATATTTACAGACAGAAATAAATCTGTTTCCATTTTCCGTGGACTTTTGCAACTGAAGTATTTAAAAGGTCATTCTTCATACTTTAGGATTATTTTCTATTCAATCTAACTACATATCTACATGTTTTTACTTGTTTATTAAGTCATAATTACAACTACAATAAAAGCTTTATGAAACACGGTACTAACAAATTCGCGGAAATATTTTTTCCAACAAACCAATTAAGTCAGAAAAATGAAAGAAACTAAGGAAAAGTTCTGAAATATATTTTTAAAATTATTTTTTTGAAATGCTGTTAAATCAAGTACCTAAGCACCTTTTTTTTTTTTGGTTTCAAAACAACAATTAGTTAAATTTCATATATATGTGTATATGTATACACACACACAACTTTTAATAACGGAAGGATCTTTGTACTTAATACAAGGAGGCAATAATAAAATCAAAATCCATATTCTTTAAACTAAAATGCGTTTGAACTTCCCACTGGTGACTGATCCAACAATTTTACAGTTAAACAAAATTAATTCTGCTCTCAAAAATCCATTGACCTTAAGCTTTTAACAAACATTTTCAACTGCACAGATTATTGTCAATATTTACAAATCCTTAAAATTATATTTAGCTGGAGCCACTTTTATTTGCTATATTAATATTTCTTTGCAAATGTATGCTTATCCATATCACAGCAGAAGGACCAGCTGCTACTCACTGGGAATCTCTGGGGTCCTACAGCAGGTCTGGGCTGGCTGGGTACTGGTAACAAGGGCACTAAAAGAAGAAAAACACCTTTCATTGTGAATTTGTTTTGGTTAACAATGGTACAAAAAGAAATAATGCAATTTACCAAACAGGTAAGAAGTTGAGGCTTATAGCAAATTCTTGAACACTGCCCCCCCCAACACACACACACACACATACACATCCCTTTTTTTTAATTTAAAAGAAAGCCAACCAATATTTCAAATAGTAATAAGAAATTTAGATTTCACTAGTTAAATATTTATAGATTACATTTTTCTTCAGGAGATGAGTCATATCCTGTCTATTTTCCAAGTAAGTATAGCTAAAAGAACATGGAAGAATTTAATTCTGCTGCTCCCATCCACCCAAAAATCTAAGTGCAAGTACAAGTAACTTTTTGTTAATCATAGAGTAAAAAGGAAATCAAACTACAATAGAAATGATTTTCATATGGAAGTTTACTGATTAGAAAGACTATCATATATTTTAACTACTCTATTTAAAATAGGCTAATTTCATAAACTGTTACTAAGTGGGTTACATACTACTGGGCTTTAAAAAAATTCTCTGGTGATTAAATAGTGTGGTTTTATAAAAACAAAACAAAATACAATTATATATGGAATTTTGCAAACAAGTTCTACTTTAAGTTTCACACAGCAAGTGGTAGTTGTGTTTGGAGACATCAGAAAATTAGGAGAAAATAAATCCAAAGAACACAATGCCTGAGAGTATGAGAGGAAAAAAATTAATTTTTAAATTAAGAAATGACCTCCCCACCTCAGCTACTCATGAAATTCAACATATCAAACTTCTTATTTAACAAGATTTCATAGTTCAAACTTAAAAAGTGCTACTAGGCTAGTTAAGCCAGTCTCAGAAAATCTGACTCAGAAAGGCTCCCTCCTTTAAAAAAAAAACCCAAGAAGACTTGCTGCCAGAAAAAGTTTAAAGGGGTACGATGTGGTAGATGGGTGACAAAGGGAGGGAAGGCAGAAGGGTCATGCCTCCCAAGAGAGTAATTTGCAGAGCTTTGAATTTTACTATTAGTAGGTTAATTTTTTTTTCTTTCTGTTTTACCTAACCAGTTCAATAGCCTTTTACTATATGCTTACTCTATCTGAAAGTAGCTAGGAAGCACACTGGATAGAGTGCCTAACCTGGAATCACAACAAATCATCTTGCTGAGTCCAAATGTCACCTCAGACACTTCCTAGCTGTGTGATCCTGGGCAAATATAATTTAATTCTGTTTGCCTCAGTTTCCTCATCTGCAAAATGAACTAGAGAAGGAAATGGCAAACCACTCTAGTATGCTTGCCAAGCAAACCTGACTGAAGAATCCAACCTGACTGAAAATTACTGAATAACAAATACTCTATCTGAGGCACTGGATTATGTACCAGTAAACAAAATACTGCCCTCCAGGAACATGAGATTTAGTTGAAGAAAGCAAAGGAAATGAAAAAATTATAAAGGAACATATCAGGAAGTACAAAATATGATACACAAATTCATCAATATTCCTTAGTTTTAGACATGGAATCCAAAATATCAATTCACAGAATCAGAAATCTCAGCTAAAAGGGTCCTCATTTGGAATAAGAATTCCCTCTCCACCATGCATGCCTGTGTGATTATCTAAGTTTTGCTTAAAATATTTTAGTAGGGGATATGCAATGAAACCCACTCCATTCCTGGATCTCACTCTGGCCACACAACTATTTCCATCTCCTTTAGCTTACACATAAAAAAATCTTCACCATTGTCTTCTACATATTTCTAGCACGTAAACTGTTAAGCTAATCTCTGAAAAAGGGGTACAGGGGTGGTAGATGGGTGAGAAAGGGAGGGAGGGCAGAGGGTCATGCTAACAGGCTGCATATGTCAAAGAAAAAGGCAGCAAAGCTCAAAGGCCTAATCAACAATAAAGCAAGTTATAAATGAGCCAAGAACTATGCTCAGCACAGGACATTCAAAGAAAAAATTGAAATAATCCTTGCCACCCCAAAAAAATGTACATTCTCTCAGGGGAGACAATATTTACATACAAGGTAGTTTAGGGAGGCACCAGCAGCTGCGAGGAGGAGGGACTCAGGAAAATAGAAGGTCAAGCTTCAGCTGAGTCATGAAGAAAGTAAATGATTCTACAAGGTGAGGGGGATGCACATTCTAGGCATGAAGGAAATTCAGCAGAATGGCATGGAAATGGGAGATGGATGGCAATGTGTCAAGAACAGAAAGAATTCCAGTCTAGCTTGATCACAGTGTTGTTGGGAAGGGAATCCTGTGCAGTGAAGATAGAAAGGCAGGTTGGGGTCGGATCACAAAGAGCTTTAAAAGTCAGGCTTTTATAGGCAATAAGGAGACACTAGAGTTTATTAAACTGGGGAGGGGCATGATCATAACTGAGCTTAATAAATCACGTTAATAAATAATGTAGAAGATAGACTAAAGTAAGTCCAAGATGGTGAAGTAATAGGAAGGAGTAAAGTAGGGTACTGTCTGACCAAATAGAAATAGAATCCTGGATAATCCAGAAAAACTCACAGTGCATTCTTTGTCCAGCACAGCTCAGCAAAGGGAGACACCAGGAAGGTCTGAAGACACTGAGTACAGAGTTAACCACAAGCATATTGTGCAGGCAGCACTCCTGCATTACGGAGAAGCTATGTACCAGGACAAACAGGGATTCCAGACACAATGGGGGGGGGGGGGGAGGAGGGAGCAGTGTGATGAGAACAAGCATGAACTGGCATGAACTGGCAGTTTTGTTACATACTACCCAGTTCTAGATCCAGAGCAGATTGAGAAAGGGATCTGTGCAGGTGAGCGGTGATCCCGAGGTAGGAAGGCACAGAGCTAAATACAGAGAAAGGTCAAAATTCACCAAGAGCAGTGATGTGGTTCAGTCTTTCAAGGGCAGATTAGGTTCTCATTTCTAGTCTCCAGGCCAGTCTGCAGAGAAATAACCAAGGCAGCAATCCCAGACCAAAGGAGAATCTAAAATTTTGCTATTTTGAACCAAAAAAGATTTCTAGTTAGCTGATAAGAGGCAAAGTCCAGCAGTACTCTACTCCTTCAAGGAACCTGCAGAGCTTGGGGGAGATTTAGGGGGTAGAGAAGGTGCAGGATCAGCTATCATACTCTGCTCTGAATCAGACCACTTTGGGAGCACTGAAAGCTTGTAGGCCCCGATTTCTCCCAGAGATCCATGAATAACACAATACTCAATACCTCAAAAAAGTAGTAGCAAAAGGACCAACCCAAACATTCCCTCCGGAAGGGTCACAAAGCCTATCCCCAAACATCCAAGTCCAAAACCAGGAAGTAGGATGGAAAGATAGGCAAGCCAAAAAAAAAAAAGCCTCCATCATAGCAAGAGTTAAAAAAGAGACTTAAAATATTTTTATAAATAGTATAACAGTACTTGCCAAAAAAAAATTAGAAAAGAACATGGAAGAAGGAGAAAGACCTTGGAGGTACAAAACCTTACCTAAGCGACAAATACCCTGAAAATTCAAAATAACCAAATAGAAAACAATGATTTGATAAGACAACAAAAAATATTAAAACATGGGGCTCACTTTGGGAAGAGCTGTGTGATTTGGCCAGATGAGGAACCAGGCAGCCGCTGAGTCCCCCTGGCTTTGAAAACCCAGATGTTGGTGCTTCCCTCTCTGGTAACTAAGTATGGATGTAATGGTCAGATGGCTGGAACCCCTGTTTGCTGGTCTCTTTCTCTGTCTGTATTTTTTTGTCTGTTTGTAACTTGTTTCATTCTCTGAAGTTCAGGGTGCCGACTTTTCCCCCTGAACTAGGTAAATGATATGTTTGAATAAAGTAGGATTGTAAACCCATTAAAAAAAAAAAAGAAATATTAAGACAAATTCAAAAGGCATATATATAAGGTATTTCATAACGAAAGCAACTGACCTGGAAAACAGATCAAGGAGAAAAATTTAAGGATCACTGAAATATCTGAGTATCATGATCAAAAAAAAAAAAAGCCTGGACATCACATTTCAAGAAATCTTAAAAAGAAAATTTCCCAAATCTCCTAGAACCAGAGAGCAAAGTAGAAATAGAAAGAATCCACTGACCACCCCAAATGCCCAGGAACATCACAGCCCCAAACCAGAACTTCTGAGTCAAAGAAAAAATTACTCCAAGCAGCCAGAAAGAATTCAAGTACCAAGGAGCCACAGTCAGGATCATACATGAATGAATAATGATAAAACAAGAAAAAACAGTTTACATTCAAATATGGGGATATAATATATGTCCCCTCTAAACCCATAACCGTCATCTTGATTCATAGAGATAGTCCAACTAGACAAGGGCTGGAAGTGGTTCTGTTATGGTTTGATGATCTTAAGAAAAGAATGGAAAGAAAGGGGAAGAAATACACTGTGTGTAGGATGAGAGGTTGAGTTAAAATTATCTCACATAATCAGTACATACATGGAGAAGAAGGTAGAGGGAGGAGTGGTTGACACTTGAACTTCTCTCTCACCTGAACTGATCAAAGAACGAACATACACACACACACACATTTTATTCAGTAGGGGCATAAGAGGAGAAGGAAAAATGGGGTAGGAGGAATTAGAGGGAAGATACATTAAGGGAAGGATAAGTTCTAAACAAAACAAACTCTACAGATCCACAAAAACATTTACAGCTCTTTTTGAGGTAGTAAAGAACGGCAATCTGAGAGGATGCCCAGAAGTCAGGGAATGGATAAAAAAGTTGTGTTATATAAATGTGAAAGAATATTACTGTACCAAACTTTTTTTTTGCTTTCTGGAGGGGCAATTGGGGTTAAGTGACTTGTCCAAGGTCACAGGGCTAGTTAAGTGTTAAGTGTCTGAGGTCACATTTGAACTCTGGTCCTCCTGACTCCAGGGTTGGTGCTCTATTCACTGCGCCACCTAGCTGCCCCTGTACCAAACTCTTTATCATCATAATGACCAACCTGGATTCCAGGAGACTAATGAGGAAATATGCTACTCACCTTATGATAGAAAGTGAAGGACTGACACAGACCCTGTCGACACAGCATGCTGCGCGACAAGAGGCCACCAGACACCACAGGACAAGGCCTGCTATTCCACCAACCACAAGGGCCATTCCCAGGCCTATCACCACAGGGTGGGGATCTGATGGAGCTGAGTAAGAGACAAAGGCAGGGCCTGAGGCAGGGACAGCAGCAACTCCAGGGACTACCCATCCACAGCCTGGAAATTTAAAAACTCCCTATCTGAACTTCCAGGGACCAAGATAACAGACTGAACCCCAGCTGCTCCAATCCCCTCCTCTGACCCTGAAAACACAGTAATTATTGCCCAAGAGGAAAATTTTAAGCAGTAAAGGCTTAGGAACTCTGGAGGAAGAGCATGGCTAAGGTCTTGCCTCAAAATGGGAAGAAAGCAGGCTACACAGACAAAGACTCTGGAATCCTATTATGGTGAGAGGAAGGAATCAAACTCAGAAAGAAAGAGTATTGACTACACGCCCTCAACTGAAGCCTTAACAGGGACTATGACCTGGTCCCAGGCACAGAAAGCATTCCTAGATGAGCTCAAAAAGAACTTTGAAAATCTGGGTTAGGTTAGGGAGGCAGAAGATAAAATCAACACCTCTTATAAAAACAAAATTGTGAAATTAGGAAAACTTTACAATGAAGAGAACACCTCCTTAAAAAGTAAAATGTGTGAACTAAAAACTAAAAATGAAATCTGAGCATATGGAAAAGATGCTTCAAAAACTGAGGAGAATAATTCGCTAAAAATTAGAATCAACCAAATGGAAGCCAATGACACCATGAGGAACCAAGAATCAGTCAAACAAAACATCAAGACTGAAAAATTAGAAAAAGAGGTAAAATATCTCTAAGGAAAAATAACTGACCTGGAAAACAGATCCAGGAGAGACAATCTGAGAATCATTGGTCTATCAGAAAATCATGATGAAAAAATGAGTCTGGACAATATCTTCCAAGAGCTCATCAAGGAAAACTGCCCTGAGTTCCTAAAACCAGAGGGTAAATGTGAGGGTTAGGAAATATGTGCAGGCTGCAAGCGGTTGTGTTGAGGCACAGAGGTGTTGAGGCCCTGGAACAAGCTGGGTCACGTGGAGTTCAGAGCATTGCTCAAGGTTCTCAAGTATGTGGTTACCAGGCATTCCAGATTGACATCTCCAAACCCTGGGGCTTTCATGCCCTTGTCATTGCACCTTCCCTCTCACAATTTTGTTCAGCTGGGCTCTGTCACATGTGGTATGTGGATCTGGGGTATATATAAGGCCTAAGCCTTGGGGGTAGTATGAAGTCTGCCTCAAGATCTTGCTGTAAGGCTTCCCCATGGAGAAGACTCAATAAACTTTCTCTGCTTGCACCTCCGAGCTGTGACTCTTCTGTTCTTGAAAATGCACTAGCGCCTACTCGAGTGAGGTAAGTAACTGGCTGCCCTTGCAGGCAACTTAGGGTACTCTGACAGAGAACCCTGACAGGTAAAATAGAAATTGGGAGAATCCTCCTGAAAGAGATCCCAAATTGAAAAGTCCGCAAAACATTGTGGCCAAACTCCAGAACTAAAGGAGAAAATACTACAAGTGGCCAGAAAGAAACAATTCAGATAATGTGGAACCACAGTAAGGATTGCACAGGATCTGGTAGCCTCAAGGTTGAAAGATCAGGGGAACTGGAATATGATTTTTCGCAAGGCAAAAGAGCTCAGGCTATAACCAAGGATCACCTATCCAGTGAGACTGAGAATAATCTAACAGGCAAGAAGATGGACATTCAATGACATAACAGAATTCCAGACCTTCCTGATGAAAAAGCCAAAGCTCAATGGAAAATTCAACCTCCAATTACAAGACCTAGGAGAGACATAGAAAGGAAAATAAGGAAAAAAACACACACACACAATTTGTTACTTAACAAGAGCAAACTGTTTACATCCCCATATGGGAGGCTGATACCTGTTAATATCCTGAACTCTATACCTACAGCAACATCTAAAAGGGATACAGATAAAGAGGGTGTGGATATAAATTATGCAAAATGATGATAAAAATCCTTATTAAGGGACTGCAATGGAAGAAGAGGAAAGAACGAAGCAGAAAAGAGTAAATTATGCTACACAAAGAGGCATAAAAACAATATAGTAGAGGGAAAGAAGGGAGGGAGGTGACCATTATATGAGCTACTCCCTCACTTGTTTTGGTACAAGGAGGGAATAATACAACCAGTTAAATATAGGACTGTATTGAGAAGAGACATAAAATTTATCATAACAGAGGGAAAGAGGGGAGGGAGAGGAGCACTGCATGAGATCTATTTTCGTCAATCTTGGTTCGAGGAATAACTACAACACTGAGTATAAAAATGGTCATATCCTATAGGCAGTAGGAGGGGGAAAGCTCCAAGAAGGGGGGGGGGGAATTAGAAGGGAGGGAAGAAGTAGTAAGGGAGAAGGGTAAGAAAAGGGAGGGGGCAAATAAGAAGGGAATACTGAGGGGAGCGACGGTCAAAAGTAAAACCCTTAGGAGGAGGAAGGGAGAAGGGGAAAAACAAAAGCATAAACAGGGGGACAGGACGGAGGGAAAGACAGATAGTAATCATAAATGTGAATGTGAATGGGATGAACTCTCTCATAAAAATGGATTAAAAACGTAACCCTATAATATGCTGTTTACAAGAAACACATCTGAAACAGGGTAAAGGTAAAAGGGTGGAGTAAGATATATCATGCCTCAGCCAAAGTAAAAAAAGCAGAGGTAGCAATTCTTATCTCAGACAAAGCAAAAGCAAAAACAGATCTAATTAAAAGGCATAAGGGAAGAAACTATATCCTGCTAAAAGGTACCCATCAAAAATGGGGCAATATCATTACTAAACATTTATGCACCAAGTGGTACAGCATCTACATTCCTAAAGGAGAAATTAAGGCAAAAATATTTATTGCAGCTCTCCTTGTGGCAAAAAACTGGAAATATAGGGGATGCCCATCAATTGGGGAATGGCTAAACAAGCTGTGGTATATGAATGTAATGGAATACTGTTGTGCTATAAGAAATGAGGAGCAGATGGACTTCATATTTACCTGGAGAGGCTTATACAAACTGATGCTAAGTGAGAAGAGCAGAACCAGAAAAACTTGTGCACAGTCACAGACACATTGTATGTGTGACAACCAACTTTGATAAACTGGACTCTTCTCAGCAATGCACAGTTATAAGACAACTCCTCAAGTCTCAAGATGAAAGGAGATATCTACATTCAGAGAAAGATCTAGAAAGAACAGAATTTAAATGGAGACTGAAGCACTCTACATGCTATCGTTCTTTTCATTGTTTGGTTTTGTTTCCTTTTTCCCACTGTTCACTCCATTGGTTACAACCCTTCTATACAACCAGACTAATGTCCAA
>CM053585.1:484452442-484504700 GCA_028646515.1 Pseudochirops corinnae | reverse complement strand
AACAAATCAATTTTAAAAAAAGAAGATAGTTTTAAAATTTCATGTAAATTTTTGTTATTAATAAAATGGAACAGACTACCTTAGAAAAAAAAGTAAAGGACTCAGAATACAGAATGACACAAAGAATTTTTGGACAGGCATTTGTTTTGAAAGACTCTACATTTTTATAATTGCTTTTGTTTTTCCTCTGTTCTAAATTGGGGGCTGGAAGGTTGGGGTGCAGGTCATTTTTAATTAAAACAAATAAAATATTTTTAAAAAAAGAAATGTCCACTAGGCACTTGGTAACAAGAGAATGGAGCTCAGGAGACAGACTAGGAAATATAGACCAGAAGGTTACTACATGGGGATGATAATTAAATTATACTGATGAAAACTAATGAAGTTGTCAAGTAAAAGAGATAAAAAGTGAATAAGGTCCAGGACAGAACACCTACAATATGAAGTCATCATTTGGATGATAAACCAGCAAAGGGAACTGAGGAGTAACCACATATGCAATAGGATGGGTCAACCAAGAAAGCGCAATGTCATAAAACCCAGAAAAGAGTCTCTAGGAGGGGAAGATCAACAATGGCAAATGCTACAGAGAGGAATCAAGAAGGATGAAGACCAACAAGAAACCATCAGACTTGGCAATTAAAAGACCATTCCAACGTTCAAAAGGAAATTTCAGTTGAGTGATGAATTTGGAAGCCAAATCTTGAAAGGGTGAGAAGAAGTAGAGACATCTAATACAGGTATTTTTTTTCCTTTTCAGAAGAGAAAAAGAATGAAATCAGGCCACACGTATTCTAGAATGAAACCGTCTTGGGGATTAGATCAACATTCCTACCAAACCTTAAGTTAATTAACATGCTTGAAGAATCATACAAAGAGAATGGTACTATTATATGTAATTAAACTGGCTTATATATGGTAATGAGTACAGAGGGTGCAAAGACAGCACAGAAAGTGGACAACCAGGCAAAACTCAGGTGAAAAGTATAATTAAATATACAGTTTTGAGGATTCTGGGTTTTTTCCTTTCAAGTCTCGACAGCAGTGTGAGTGTTGGTCATTTACAGGCACCTATGTAAATCTGACATGATCTCATTGCTACTACCTAAATACAATAAACACCATGAAAAAGGAGCAGCATAAAAATGAAAGTGTACTTCCCTATTCATATCAGAAGTAACTGACTGATTATACTGCTGGAATCATAATAAAGTTGCCCCCAGCCTCAATATTCTGACTTCCTTCCACTGAACAGCAGACATGTCCCGATTCAACCATACAATCTGGGTTTAACCACACCACAGGCCCCCAGATTCAATACAGCCACTGTTCCTAGCTGGCCATTGCTCCCAGATCCAGTCTAATCATATATATATATATATATATATATATATATATATATATATATATATATATAGACAGAGAGAGAGAGAGAGAGAGAGAGAGAGAGAGTGTGTGTGTGTGTGTGTGTGTGTATCTGAACGGCTGTGTTCTTGTATTCAATTACAACCATATCATCCATTTAGCCCAAGACAGGACCATAACACCTAACTATACATCTTGACCAGACAAAATGACAATAGCTAACCAATCAGAGGGCAGTATGACCAGGATGTTTGACCACCCACCACCATAGAAGGGAACCCTCCTCATTAGCTAATCCCTTAACAAATCCCTCCTGCCTTTTTAATATTCATAATTTCTCTTGTGTAATCAGCATCATTACACTATAAATTTGACTGTGCTGTCTTAACTAAGTTGTTGGTTTCTCTTGGAACCTAGCCCGCTTCTGAAGGGCATCAATCCTCAAAAAATGCCTATATGTGGATGGATTACAGATAGTCTGACTCTGAATTCTTTGAGAAGGTGCCACCACAACACACCACGAAACCACAACAGTAGCAGTGAAAGTCAATACTATCTTTCCTTCCCAATTCCTGTTGGGAAAGAAAAGAGAGGGAACAACCAATTATTAAAACCTACTATGTGCCCGGAACTATGCTAACTATTTTACAAGTATTATTCAATTTAATCCTCACAACAACCCGAGAGGAAGGTGCAAAAGACAACTGGCAAATATCAATGACATGCACGTACCCAATATGCATCTTTACATCATCTTTTATGAGCTTAATTCTTCTTAGATCAAAATATTCTAGAATTCACAATCACCTGGTGTCACCAAGAGAATACAAATGATCAAGACAACATCGTTTTACAGCAAATACAGTTTGAAACTACTGAAAATACAGCACAATTTTCCAAGAGGCAATCCAGTTAAATTTTCATTTCCTGCTTAATTCTAGGCAGAGCTCAATGACTATCAGAAAAATTTGTCCAAAATGAGCCCAAGGATACAAACTCAAGTTAAGGTGGCACTTTCAGGTTTACAGAGTACTACCTTCATAAAAGCTTTGCAAAATACAAAACACAAGTTTTATTCATATTTTACAGATAAAAAAAAGTTCCTCAAGCGATTTGCTCATGGTCACATGGCTAATTAAGCGTTGAAACTAGGATTAATACAACAAACCACATTTTTCCCCATTCACTTTGCTATAGTTCAGCGGTTCTCAACCTGTAGATTATGTACAATTTGTAACAATGAAAATATATCCTGCATATCAGATATTTACATTACAATTCATAACAGTAGCAAAATTACAGTTAGGAAGTAGCAATGAAAATAATTTTATGGTTGGGAGTCACCACAACATAAGGAACTGTATTAAAGGGTTGCGGCACTAGGAAGGTTGAGAACCACTGCATTAGTCACTCACGCTATAAAAAAACAAACAATTTTACAATACTGTGTATTCTACCTTCACTTTCAAGACTGCACATAGACCATTCTCATCATGATTTAATAGACAAGAATGCAGGTATAAGGATCAGCACTTGTCAATGGTTCTTCAGTGGCTTTTATTTCTCTGTCTTCTTTGATATACTCTATAAAACAAACTTCTGAATCACATAAACAAGTCAACACACATGTATTAAGCTCTTACTATGTGCCAGGAACTGTGCTAGTGCTACAGATACCCCAAAAAGGCAAAAACGGCCCTTGCCCAAGGGAGTTCACAATCTGATGGAGGAGACAACATGAAAACAAGTACACACAAACAAGACACATACAGTCTGAACTGGGGATAACAGAAGGAGTACACTAACATTAAGGTGGACTAAGAGACACTTCTTGAAGAAGGAGACATTTAAGCTGCATAACTTTAGAATTCTGTCTCCTCTAGCATTCATTTCTTCCATATATACTTGGACAAGTTCAGCCTTTCTCCCTGTCCTGCCCTTACCTTCTGAAATAAAACATAGAGAAGGTAAGATAACATCTTGTGAATGATTCAAGTCCATTATTGTGAATATTAACTACTGTGATGTATTATAGACGATGCAAGTTTGGGACACTGTTATAGAGGTTGACTCAGTAAGATTACCTCATATAAGACAATAGTCAAAAAATGTTTCCAGACAACACCCCTTCTTCAAGGCAAGCTCCAAACTTGTCAAACAATACAACAGATTAGAAATAAAATGTGTGTCCTAATGCTGATATAAACCATATATATGGCACATTAATGTCTTTTGAGGGTTAATAAAGGGGTTACTAGGATCTTCATCTGCACATAATTAGAAACATCCTATGATTAATATACCTGTAGCATAGACAAGGAAGTCTGGAGTGACTGAGATCCCAAATATCATCAGAGCTATTCTATAGTTAATATGACTTCAATATAAAAAGAATTAGAACATTTGATACTACTGAACAAACTTTCCAATTAAATATTTTTTCCTGATTTGGTTTTTTTCCTACCATCTGGCCATTCCTCCCCAATCTCCTACCCCATAGCAATCACTCATATCTCGACCCCTGACTACAGATTTCAAAATGCTTTATCCTGGGGGCCCTTTTGTTTTCTCTGTGATTTCAGCAGCTCTGATAGGTTCAGCTATCATCTTCATGGAGATGATTCCCAGATTTGTACATCCAATACCCGGTTAACACTTGACCTTCAGTGCTATATCACCAACTATTAGATACTTCCAAATGGATTTGTCATAGGCATCTCAAAACTTTTGTTGTACAGCTTTCAGTCACGTCTGAATCTTCATGACCCCACAGCCCATAGTACACCAGGCATTTATATCCTCCAATATCTCCTGAAGTCTGTCCAAGCTCATGTTGCTTCCATGATGCTATCTTATCCTCTGCCATCTCCTTCTCCTTTTGCCTTCATCTTTCCTAACATCAATCTTTTCCAGTGAGTCCTGTCTTTTTACCTTGTACCCCACGTATTTAATCTTCGGTGTGCTCCAGACATGTTCTCTTAAGTAGTCTATAAAGCATAAATAACCAGGAAAATAACCTCCTTTTCCTCTCAAGTGAACATGCTCACAAAAAGCCTACCTGTTCAAAACACATTCTTTTAAGGCACAACCACATATAATGCATTCAACACACAATCATTTATTAAGTACTTTTACATGTATAGCCCTGTACTAAGTAGATACAAATGGAAGTGAGAAAAAGCAGAAAGAGGGTTATACAGTCAAAAATCTATATTTGCTTTGATTCAGATGTTTAACTTCACTGATGAAGGGCACTCCTGGAGAGAAAATTCCCTCTACCTATGCAGGTAGGTAACTGTTCTGAAAATTACAGTCTTACAGAATTGCCTCATGCAAGGTTGAGTGATTTGCTAGGGTCATTATGTGCCAAGGTGGGATCTGAAACTAGAGAGGCTTCATAACTGTTAAGTCATTTCTCTAGGCACTGTACCATGTTACTTTCCCTATAAGCTAAACAAGAGTTAAAATGTTAAGAAAAACTGTTACCAGGGTGGGATTTATTTAGCCAATTTCTAAAACCAGAAATGTAAAATAAAAGTTATGTGGGGAAGAACAGAAGGGATTAGGGCCCTGCAGCTTGTCTACCTATCCTTTGCAACTGTAAGAAAAATACATTCCCAGAGATGGGAAGAGACTGGGCAAAAGATGGCTATGGCCCTGGGAGGAACAAAACCCCCAAGATTTGGGGGTAGGGTTGGCTAATGATTACTGCTGTCAATTAACTGTGGAGGGAACAAGAGCAAGACTAGGATCAGATGACAACTACAATCACAGAATGTAAACTCACCAGCCCTGGAGAGGCACAGAAATCCAGCTGAGGTTATAGAAAATTAACTCTGCATTGTTCATGAGGGCAGAAATACTACAAACAACTAACTATGAGTCATGTTTCTTCTATCTAGGTTCAAAGTCTAATCCCTAATCAGATAAGATTTTGACCTCATAACATGGAAAAGATTAACAAGGAGGCCTCTGAGGAGCAAAATGTTTTGAAGATGATCAGTTTTCTTGTATACATCCCCAGGTGATCTTTTGTTACTGGCCACCCATACTGCCACCCAATCTGAGCACAACGGTCTAGATGGCAGACAGTCAAACAAATGTATTCAGCCCCTACCACGTGGCAGGCACTGTGTGTAGCACTAGGGGAACAAAGAAAGATAAAAGACAATCACTGCTCTTAAAGACTCACAGACTAATGCAAACAATATACAAACATGATATAAACGGATTAAATTGGAGAGAGTCAACAGAGAAACATGGACTAGTTTGTAGGGCAGTAGGAAATGAACTAGTAGAGGGGGAAAGATTGGAAATAAGTGGAAAGAGTGGAGGTGACAGAGGGGACAATCTGTTGGAGGAGACAGGATGGAATGGGCGTGATTTTTGAACACATTAGCTTTGGTAAGATATAAGGTCATTTCACCACGTGAGGCAGGGTGAAGGAGGAGATGGGGCAGAAGGCACCTGAGAGATAGGAGAAGAGTAAAAGTGGAAAAGAGGGAACTCATGGCCAATGACTTCAATATTTTTCTGTAAAATATGAGGCAAAGTTTTTGGCTATGAGAGTAGGGGGAGAGGAGGAGCCATAAGAGGTTTAAGGGGGGATAGAAAACGTTTGGAAAGCCACTGTGGAGAGTAGGATAGTAAGATAATTAGGGAAGTATAGTAAAACTGCCCAGCAGCAGTGAGGGCCCAGTTGAGATTACATCACATAAATCTGTAGTAGACTTAGAACAGCTGCATGATTTTCTCCACCTTCATTTAGCAGCACATGTGTAGACACAAATACAGTGAGTGGCAGAAGTGATCCAAGGCTGAGGCTTGACTGAGGAGGGGTGGAGAATGTAGAGTTGAACTGGTTCACCAAGGAGTCAAGATGGGAGGAGTGCAAAAGAGATGACCTGGAAGAGAATTGAGGGGTCAAGGGATTGGAGGTCACACTGGGAATGAAAAGTAGAATTATGTAAGGTAAGGTAGGGAGAGGTAAAAAGTCAATAAATTATGGTTGGATGAGGGATTTCAGAATTTTTCAGCACAGAGTGGTACTTTCTTGAACACAGAGGGGAAGATTAAGGGTATGACCGTGTTTGTGTGTGGGATAGAGGAGAAGCTCATGGGAGAAGAGTAGGCTGAGGAACAAAGTGGTTAAGGTATTTGAGGGAGAATCAAGACATATACTAAAGTCCCCTAGTATTAGAACAGGAGTTGCAGAGGAAAGAAAAATCATAAGACAGGTATCAAAGTTAAGGAAGAAGGCAAGGGACTGACCTGAGCATCTGTAGATAATGGCTATCAAAATTTTGATTGGGTAGTAGATATTAATAGCATGAACCTTAAAGGAAGATGACTGATGGAGGAAATGAGAGAACCTGGAAGTACCAGTGGGGAGTAGAGTATTTCAACTCCCCCACTCAAACAGTGAGCTAAGGAGAATGAGTGACGGTGAAGCCAGTACTAGAAAGAGTAGTCAGGGATGTTGTGTCATCAGGGGAAATCCAGGTTTCAGTAGGAGCCAGTAGACAGAAGTAGTGGGAGAGGAAAATATTTTAAATGAAACTAAGTTTGTTGCCTATAGAACAGGCATTCCAGAGGGCACAATGGAAGGACTAAAGGTGGAAGGGTTGAGGGCGACGGGGAACAAGGAATCAGATAATAGTGGATGTTAAGGGGAGTTTAGATGATGATCTATAGGAGTTCAGCATCCCTGAGACATGAAAAGTATGACAACATGTGAGAATGTTTATCATTGAGTGGAGGACACCATTCCTCTACCCTCAAAGGACAAGCACAGCAGAAGATGGGAGTTCTGAAGCTGAAGAGAGTGCTGTTATTCTTTGCACCAGAAGATTCTTCACAATCCAGCTGGGAGATTAGGTTGGCAGCAAGAGGCAGAAGATGCCTTGAGCTGGTATGGATACAACTGACTGATTGGGACAGATGAAAGACTGAAAGAAACAGTGTGTCTTGTTCATAGCATAACTAGGAGACTGATATCACTACATCAAAGAGTATGTGTTAGGGAGTGTTTCTGCAGATATCTGTGATGTAAATATGACAGGAAGAAATGAGGGAAAATGTAGGATATCTGTGTCAACATTCTATTGTTTATACTGTTAAGTTTATGTTGTGTTTGCGTGCTATCTGCAATGAGCGCTGCTGCATTTATAACGAAATGTATTTAAATGTCTTCAATCATGTATAATACTAGATGTGACAAATATAGGGTACAACATAATGGATAAAAAAACTAAATGGATTTGCAATGCACTTAATACTTATCACATATTTCATTTCTGTGTTTATGATATTCAAGAGTCAATTTGGTCAATGGGAAAATTCCACCCAGGCATCTATCATCTTCCTCATGCCAACAAATAACTAAAGCACCCTTATTTAAACAGGACCAGATAACCTCCAAAGAGGTTATATGAATTCAACTCCACACTGACCCAAGGAAACCAGTTTGTAAGATACTTGGCATTAAAAGGAGCTGATATTATATACACTGGCACAACTGACTTCTGGAAGAAGACTGCTAAAGATAAGGGTGGCAAAGCTTTCTTCAAGGGTGCCTGGTCCAGTGTTCTTAGAGGCATGGGTAGAGCTTTCATGATTGTCCTGTATGATGAACTGAAGAAAGTAATCTAAGTACATCCTAACTAAGAAAGGAATCAGTGAATATAGATCATGTAGAATACTCAACCATACTTAGCATTTGGACCACTGACCTTCAAGAAATACCTGTTGTCAGGGGAGCTAGGTGGCACAGTGAGTAGAGCCCTGGCCCTGGAGTCAGGAGGACCTGAGTTCAAATCTAGCCTCAGACACATAACACTTACTAGCCATGTGACCTTGGGCAAGTCACTTAACCCCAATCGCCCTGCCCTCCCCCCTCCAAAAAAAAAAGAAATTCCTGTTGTCTTTTTATCCAGGCCAGATCATGTTTGTAGGGGAGCCAGGAAAAGCTCTTAGAAAAAGGGACTCATTTATTGTGATCCGTTATTCACACAGTGGAACTGATGACTCAGTATATTGATTCCACTGGTTTTGGGGAAAATAACAGTTACTGTGGGTCCAAGGAGGCAGATAAACTTAGACTATCAAGTTTAAATGCTCTTTTATAGGACTATAAATTTGTGTTTAAGTATTTATTTTTTAAAAATCGTGTCTCTCATTTGTACTCAAGCACTATATATACTATTTTGCACAGCTGACTATTTGACAGGTATGATGATCTGTGTTGGGCATTCTGTTGTAAAACAATAAATACACGGAAGACCCTAAAAAACAAGATACTCTGGCATTAAATCCTAACTAGTTCAAAGATGGCACACACTGTCTGTGTGACCACATGCTAGTTATTTAACTTTTCAGTGCCCCATTCAACAAAGATGGTAATTTGCAGATCTGCAGTACAATGACCAAAGTAACTTAAGCCCAATCAATCTTATCCTGTCCTAAAGTATATATAAAGTCCATTTGTCTATCTGAAGGCCAGCAGTGGGAGGATCACGAGGAAAAGACACGTGCCAGTAGGATTCTACAACTGTGGCATTAAACTTCTATCCAAAATCAACAGCAAAATATGGGCATTTTGTTATCAGCCATAATCATGGTTCACCACTTTAACCTGTACTATACAATGATGAGAATGGCTAGAAAATGTTTACCAGTTGATAAAACAATTAGCTGACTTGTAAAAGACTTCTGAAATACTTGTCAGAAGCCTGGGCTACTGCTTGAATCATAATGAGCTTTAGAAATTTTCTCTGTTGGACTAATGTAAAAGCTTGTGTCTAACTGTCAATTTACTTGCCTTGCCCCTGACCATTTAGCTACTTTCCTTTTTTTAAAACTAGAAAATATATAACATTAACAGATGCAGACATAAGTAAAATTAATATGACAAATTAGATTTAACACAATTCCACAGTCACAAAAGCAATTCAAAGTAACATCATGTTCAACAGTCCTCCTTTGAGCCATCTAATTCATCTGAAACAAAGGCCAAGCTCTGTTAGATATAAATTTTCATTCTTTCCAAGGAGTTAAAGTAAAAATCTGCTATTTAAAAATGGTTTCATTGTTGGTCACTATCTTTCCTCTCACATTCTATCACTGGTCAGAAACTTGTCAGAATCACTTAACTTGTTCCCTGTGTGTCTATGCCAGTGCCACTGTGGATGATCTGCACGCCCTAAAAGCCATCACAGCTACTATATCAACAAGAGCTATCAAAAATTCCTATGAACAATAGGAAAACTCTCTTTCTAACTGAAACTGTTTTGCACAGCAAGAAACCAGTAACTCCATAATTCAGAGTAAATGTTAATTAACAGGTTCCATCTCACAAGATGGTCTTCTGCCACAGGTTGTAGCTAAGCCTCTAAAACAAATCGATGTGAATTTTTATAAAGATAATATGAAGAAAACTCATTCTTGTCATTGCATCTCCAGTGCCTTAAACATAGTAGATATTCAATAAATGCTTACTAAATTTCATGTGAAAGGCAAAAATATAAATTTTCTCCCATTTAGTTACATATAGCAACAAAATTTATTTCCTTAAGCTTTGGTATACATAATCACTCACACACAATTACTGAAAAATGAGCTTTGTTTCTTAAGATCAGAATCAATGTGGTCTACATGGCATATTATATGGCCAATAAAAGCCTAAAACTCATTGTTAAAAGCAGAGCACTAGTACCTCTAATGTAAAATTAATCAAACATAATAATTATGCCCTTCTTTAGCAATTCTCTGCAAACATACTTTAAAATTGATAGTAAAGCCAGGTAACCACTAAAAAAAGCTACATTAAAAAAATGATTTATTTTAATTTGAAAATTAAAAGTATCCCATGCTAAAAACTCTATATGAGGCTTAGGGAACAGAAAATTTACTGTAACCTTATAGGGGTTTTTGGTCAGAATTTTAACTTAATGAAATGAAAAACAGTGAAACATCCATTAGATATAGTTATCTATTTAAATTATTGCTCTCCCCTTAATAAAAGATGATTCCAAGAGGATTTACCTTGCACAGGGGTTACTACTGTTCCTTTGAAATGTGGATTTATATGTATATTCTTCGGCTGTTGAGGGGTCACTGGCGGGGGAGTCATCATTATCCTAGGTGTTTCCATTTGGGGTGGCATATGCATTCCTTGAGGAGGGGAAGGATGGTGCGGATGCTGTAAGGGAAGCAGAGGCTGTAGCTGTTGCTGCTGGAATAGACTTCTAATAGGTTGCTGTTGAGGAGGTGGTGGCGGAGGTGGTGGAGGTGGAGGTTGTGGTTGTGGCTGTGGTTGTGGTTGAGGTGGTGGAATTAACCTCGGTGAGTGAGTCTGAAAACCAAAGTAAAAAATAAATCCAAACAAGTCAAAAATCAATTTAGGGAAAAACTATGAAATTCTGATTAAATGTAAAGTGTTGTCACTTAGAAAATGTGCCTAACATATCTTGGACAATTTCTGAAATCTAAATCAATTAAACTCATTCATGGCAAAAAGGTGGGATTATTTGGTTTAAAGTAAACACTCAGTATGAGAATTTAAGAGAAAGGTAAGCCTCTTAGTATTCTGCTGAACAAAGATGAGACCAAAACTAGCGAAATGACAAACTCACTAAATATCCCAGGTCATGCAAGACTGCTGCCATTGGCATTTACCAAAACAATCTTATCTTAGCAACTTTGGATTCCAAGGAAGAACCCCATCACCCATAGCGTACCCTCAGAGTTTAAATCACTGTAGACTAAGCAGTTCCAAAGGTTTCAAGTTAGAAAAGTCTTGCTCAAACCCAGGGTGGGTAGTGCAATAGGTTTTTATCAAATATCTACCCAACTTACGACATTTCCCCTATAAGAGCCTCCTAATGTTACAAAAATTTTATTAAAGACATTGATTTTGTTCTTTATTAAAGGTGTTAACACTCTCTCATTCTAACAAAATGAGGCAAACTGAACAAGTTTTATAGACAAGGAAACTGAGGTACAAAGAAATTAAAGTGACTTTCCCAAGGTCACATTGGGCTGTAAACCATACAACCAGTATTGTCCAAACTCCTCACTCTCAGCCTGGGGTTTTCTGCATCAAATTATACTACCACTGGTTTTTTTTAATACATACTAACGAAAAATAGGGAAACACTAGGAAAAAAAACAACTTAGAGTTGGGAAGGGCAACAAACTGAAAAGAGATAATCTGGTGATTTTCACATTAAAGGTGATTAACAACAATGCAATCTTATACACATCATTAGATATGCTGGATGTTATCATTAATCTTCCACTATCCTTAAAATGAATTCCTCATGTTAAAAAAAAAAAAATATCTTGTTTTTTAAATTTTCAAACTGTATGAATGCTAAAAATTTAGAGAAGGAAAGTATAGTGAACATACAAGAGGTCAAAATTTTTATTTAATTTCAGTTTAACTTAAGCCCCTGATAATTTAATAAAAAATCAAAAAGCAGTACCTACAGACTAAAAAATGTAAACATTAAAAAGGCTTAGCTTCTGTCCTTGTTTTAAAATACAAGTAGAAGGAAGTGACATTAAAATACCTTTATAAATACTAGATCTATATGAAAAATTAGTTTTAATGCTTATATCAACAGCTGGTTAGTTTAACCAACCATCATCATCATCTTCCTCTACTCAATAAACTATAATGGCTCCCCATTACCTCCAGATTACACATACGGTCCTCTGTTTGGTATTCAAAGTCTTTTGCAATTCCCCTTCATATCTTTTGATGTCTCTTACATTTTTTTCCACTGCACGTACTTTATAATACAGCTATACTGGCCTACTTGCTCCTACTCATCCATGACACTCCACCTCCTAGCACCACGAGTTTGTACTGTCTGTGCCCTATGCATGGAATGGTTTCCCTCTGGACTTCTAATTTCTCTCTTGCCTGGGTTCATTCAAGACCCAGATCAAACCTCACCTTCTTCAGACCTTTCCCAGTCCCACCACATCTCCCATCCTCACTGTCAGAGCCTTCCCTCTGAAATTATTTTCTATCTACTCTGAATTTACAATGCATGTATCTCACTACTGGCCTGTTGCATCCCATATTCGTATGTGAGCTCCTAGAGGACAGGATCAGTGTTTTCTGTTTTTCTTTGTAGCTTGCTCCATACCCAGCACTTATTATAGTGCAGGTCACCTAGTAAGTACTTAATAAATATTTACTAAGTGGTTGACTGATAGTAACAGCCAGAACTCAGTTTACAGATAAAGAAACTAAGACCCAAACAAGTTAAGTGACTTATTAAACAGCAGGAATGTAAAAATCAAACTAGAGTCCAGACTGAACTATTATGTAATAGAAATTATATAATATATAGTTATAAAACAGGAAAAATACACCAGAAGTAGACATATACATACGTATGTGACATTAACAGGTTACAGATTATGTATTCTTTCCTAAAACTATAGTATATAATGTTGAAAATCTGAACTAATACTTACAAAATATATAATACTTTATTAGTTTCAATTGTCCATGCAATAGGCAAAACCCTATTTTATAGGTGAAGAGGTTTGCTTTAGGTCATGAGGCCAGTTAAGAACTAGTCACAAGCAGAACCCAACTATTCTTTTGTTTCCCTATCATACAACATTGCCCCAATGCATCACATCTTTAGCAACTTTGTCTTATCTAAACTTCAGATCACCTGAAGTGCCCAGAACAGTATTTTGCAACAAAGTAAATATTTAATACTTTCACTGACTCTGTAGTTACAATGAAATCATTATTTTCATTCTAACTTTTTTATTTCAATTGACTCTATATAGTCTCTGGGTCACACATTTATAGAAAGCAGGCTTACCAACTGATGAGTTTGGGAGTCTAAATTGCTCTCCAAAATAAAAAATGAAAGCTCATCAAGGTGACATTAAACATAATTAGCACAATGAAAAATGTTTTTAAATCACATTTGATGATACCTTTCACCAAAGACATAAAGAAGACCAAAGGGATAATTGTCATGTCACAAAATTTCCTTCAGTTGGTCCCATTTTATAAAATTCCTTTTCTCCAAATATAGCTCTTAAAAGCAAGGTTGTTTTTCATTTGAATTCTGACTACTCTTTAGAAATAATTATTAAAATGTTGCCTCTAATTTCCCTAAATATCAGCGCTTCAAAACTACAAGATTATTTGAAATAAGTACAATATTTTGTGAGGTCATAATGCTGGAAATTATAGACAAAAAGTGTTTAAAAAACAAAAATATGAAAATAATGACCCTTAATCATCTTATGTAATAAAAAAATGGTTACCACAATAAAGAAACCAAAGAAAGAAGGCAATTACAAATAAAGAAGGCAATTACATAATACATCATTAAAATTTACTTATCAAGAAAATCTTTATAATGGGAAAATTTGCTATTTAAAGAAACAATGAAGTGGATGCTTTCTAAAACAAAGAATCCTTGTGTAACCTAAGGAATAATCATCAATAGAAAAGTTTGGACTATCACATACTTCTTTTAAAGAGAGATTTCTCTTGCACCAAAAGACGGTGAAGTCAAAGAAATTAAAACATTTCCCACTCTGAATGGTGTAATTAAAATTATTTCCCACTTTGCATGGTGTTTTAGGATTTCATGCCTTAACTCGTTATGCACTCATAAAGGTTTATATCTATCAGTTCCAACTTCTCAAATTTATTAACCTCATGAACAAGAAGATATCAAGTAAATCAGATATACACAAAGCAAATATTGTTCTTTAAGGCATCAACTCTATGAAAATGAAAGAACCTCAAAAGTTACCACTACAGGAGGCTGTGTAGATAGAAGACCAGGCCTATGATCTTTTATTCTTCCTCTTTCACTGTTATCTCTTCTCTGCTCTCCCATTCCACGACACATTAGAGAACCTCCTCTCCTTCCTCCTCTCCTTGAACTATATCGTCCCTGTTTATGTTGCCGTTCTCTTTCTTCAAATTCAAGCAATGCGGCTTTGGCTTCAGCTGAAAGTTCTATATGAAAAGATGCATACATGTGAGCTATTTTCTAAAAGATTTTACTAGAACTAAGGGGAGAAGATGAGAAAGAAATGGGTAGGTGATCATCATATAATGATACTCTGCTATATTCTGAATAACTATTAAGCTGGTATTGCAAAGTGCCATAGGAAATAAGATAAAATTTGCTTATTCTTTGTTTACCTTTCAGTGTTGATTCTTTTGTGAAGGCAAAGTAGGCCATCTTTTACCTCAATTCCTACCTAGCCTTTTAACTACTGAATGTGCACTGCCTCAGACAAATGAGACCCAGGAAAGATCTTAGCTTTAAAGGCCAAGGTCTTTCACTGCATCAGGAGCCACTGCCAGTCTGTCCTGACCTATGTCTTGCCACTGGACTCTGATGACTCTGTAGGAGCAAGTTAGGCTGAAGACTCTGCCTAGCTCTGCCTCACATATCCAATTCACTTGCAAGTCAAGACATCACTCTGCTGATGTCGTTGGTCTCTTCAAGAATGAAAAACAAACAACAACTTTTCAGTGACAAATTAAAATTTGCTAAGAGACAATACACTTTGGTGAAAATGTTACATAACTCTTTGTACTTGTGGTATCATTAAAAGGGTCCTGAACTTAAGAACCAAAATGACTGAGTTTAAGTCTCTGCTCTGCCACTCAGAAGCAATTTGATCTTGGTAAGTAATTCACTGAAGTTCTAAGAACCTCAGGTTTCTCTTCTATAAAATGTAGATAAAACTTACAGTATAACAAGGTTATAGTTCACAAGAAACTGCTTTATAAACCAAAGTGCGAAATAAATGTGAGTTTACTATTAATACCATCAAACCTAAGTGAAATTCAGTCGTTTCAGCTTTGAAATACTTAGGCACTCTGAGCAATGCAATGACCAACAAACTCCAGAATGAAGCATCTCTCTCTCTCTCTCTCCTTGTAACAAGCTGAGAGACAAGGTGAAGAATGAGATACAGATTTCTAGATATGATCATTACAACAAAAATTAGGTTCATTTGATTAAACTTTGATCCCAAGAGAGGAGTACAAGGTAGAGGCTAAGAGCAACGGTTTAGGGGGAGATTGTGTCAGCGATGTTTTGTTTTTTTTTTAAAGTATCCATGAAAAAATCATCAATGAAACATTTGTAATTAGCAAAAGGAAGTTCAGAAAAGGACACAGAAAGTAAGAGCAATGTTAGGGATACCATGTATAACTGTGAACTTTTAAAAATAAGATATACATAAGGTTCATAATTTCATATGCAACTCTGGTTCTCTAAACTTTGAAATGTTGGAAGTATGGGTTGATGATTTTCTAGTTCCTAATGAAAAAAGTGCTTTTTAAAAGAAGTTCAATTGTTAAATCATCTCTTTTCTCAGAGTACAGAAATCAGATGAGATTCAGTTTGTTTTGAAGAATGGTACTAGTCAGAATCTTTTCTGGTACTAAACTGAATAAACTGCTCTCCCAGTTTTTAAAAAAATAAAAAAGAATAGAGGAGTGAATTTATAGAATTAGATAAACAGTGAAATTCTTTTGGAGGTAGAAAAAGGTCTAGGATGTCAAAAGAAATCATGAAGGAAAAAAAAGTACAAATAAAGGGGGTAACTATTATTTTCAGAATTCATATTATATTATAAAGTAATCATCAAACTATTTGGAAGAGAATTAAAAAAAAACAACAGAAAAAGAGACCAGGGGAAGAAACAGCATAATCAAGATCCAGAAAGAAACACAAAGTGTCCAGTGTTTAAAAAACCAAAACAACAAACTTCTGCAGGAAGAATTCCAGTTCCCCTTTTCATAAGAATTGCTAGCAAGCAGCAAGGTGCAGAAAGCAGCTAACACTACATGCCACAATAAGCACAAAGCAAGTGAGTGATCAAAATTTAAAAGGTTCCCTTGTTAAAAAAAAAAATTAAAAGGACAAAAAGAGGAACCTTTCAGGGCCAAGATTAGAAGGAGAATTCATAACGAAACAATGCATATAGGAGATTACATGAAAGTAAAAGAAACTTTCCTACAAACAAAAAACAATGCAACTAGAAGAAAATAAACTTGTTGAGATGGTTTGGGGGTGGGGAGAAGGGGAATTTCCTTAGAAGTGTTTCTGTGGGTCCTCATTACTCAACCTGCAGGAAATATATCTAGATACTATGCTTCAGAATTTTTCATCTATTTTTAAAGAGCATAGAATTTTATTAAAATCTTAACTACAGAACTGGTTCATATACAGTTTATGCAGTGAATCAGCAATTATTTTTCTAGTAGCTCTAAGTGTCAAGATTAATTTCACTATCGCTAGTAATAAAATGGTTTCAAATGACATCTTTAATCAGCAAGTAAGAATGCTTTCATCCAATTGAGACAAGCTGTCACAAAGGTCACCATAATGTGACAGGATGGAAATTACATTTGTAACTTCAACTGAAATGTTAATTTCACTTTAAAATGTTTTCTGAACTATGTCCAGATTTTAAAACAAAGGGATGTGCAACAAAGTTACAGTGCTATTCATTTTTAAAAAATGTTCCAATGCATGTAAATTATGTTTACATGCAAAGAATTTTCACTAAAATTTGTTTACTAAATATTTATAATTTGTTTAGCAAAAGAAAAAACTGCAAACTTTACACAACATTCATTGCTAGGAGGTCTTTTACAAGCTAGCAAAAGCTAGCACTTATATAGCACTTAACACATATTAATTCATTTACTCCTCACAACAATTTTGGAAGGAAGGTAGGTAATAAAAGTTACCCAAAGTTTCTGGAATGTTTCTTCTCTCTCTAGGAACATCTGAGAGCCTAATTACTGTTCCCTCTTTTCGCTCAGTTTTGAAACGCTGTCGTCCAGATTCTTCATCATCTTCTTCCTCTTCATCAGATTCCTCTTTAATTTCCTTTTGTAGTTCCAAAGTTTCAATAGCTCCCTACATTATAAACAGAACATTTTTTTAAATACAAAGAATTAATACCACTTTACATTAAAGATTTTATGATTCTCAAAAGGTAATAAAAGTTCATGTTTATTTATGAAGGGCGCAAGCTGGAACATGCTCCATTTTTAGCATATGTTAAACATGGAATCTAGTATAAGAAAGCAGTCTCTAAAATTTTAAAAGTGAGCTTTTTGAGAGAAATATAATGACCAAATAATATACTTGTTACCAATTTTCTGTTAACATGAGAGTTACACCTGGCTACACTTCTGAAAAGTAGATTCCAGAATCTAAAATATGGCTCCTGGAATTGTCTTATGTCATCCCTACCAAAGTCCTCAACCCCAGTTCAAGGAACACTGAGGACAAAACTTAATCCCAACAACTATTTTTAACGCTATAACTGTGGCATGTCGTTAATCCGTACCCCTCCCCTGAAGAACAACATTCCCATAACTTCCCTGTTAAGCATTTATCCTAAAATTCCATGACATTTACCGCCACCCTCTCTCTCTTCTCGGTTTACCAGGCTACTAAAATTAAGACTTTATATGTGGGTGAGTGTGCGTGCACAAACCCAACAATGACGCAACATCAAAATAAGGACACAACCGAAACAATGTTGTCAAAAACTACGTCAATGAAATTCAAGCCCAGGGGGGTGTTGTGCCAAGCTGCAAATGCTTTAGACATGGAGATGGGTTCAAATGTCACCTCTCATGCTTACTATCTGTGACCTTGGGCAAGACATTTAACTTCCCTGGATGCCAATTTCTCATCTATAAAACGAGGAGGCTGGATTATAGCAGTGGTTCTCAACCTTCCTAATGCTGCGACCCTTTAATACACATATGTAGGCATATCTGCATGTGGGCAGACCCGCTTGGAGACGGACAGAGGAGCCGTGTGTCTCAGTTCCTAAGACCATCAGAAATATGTGTTTTCCGATGGTCTTAGGCAACGCCTGTGAAAGGGTCGTTCGACCCCCAAAGGGGTCGTGACCGACAGGGTGAGAACCGCTGGAAGGAGGTACCTTCCGGTACAGCTCTCTAATCCAATGTGCTTGGTAGTCAATCAATCAATCAATCAAGAAGCATTTATTAAATATCTACTGTGCCAAGACACTGTGCTAGATGCTGGGGACAAAGAAAGAAAATGGTTTCCAAGGAACTATTCCATCGGAGGACACAATATAAACATGTAAGAATATACCAAACATATACAAAACAAATAAAAGATAATTGGGGGAAGAACTAGTAGCTGGTGAAGGGAAAGGAGTCAGGAAAGGTCTCATGGAGAAAGCCATCTTTGAGATGAGTCCTCAAGGATGCCAGAGCTTCTAAAAGGCTAAAATGAGGAAGTCACACATTCTAGGGAGAGAGGAAAACTGCTAAGGCATAGAGACAGGAAATGGAATGTTATATGAGGAAGAACATGGAAGTAAGCTTAGCTGGAATATACAAAGGGTATGCTCTGTGATAGATTGGCTAGAGCACTGGGCCGAGAGTCAGGAAGAGCTGAGTTCAAATCCTACCTCAGACAATGACTTGCTGTGTGACTCTGGGAAAGTCATTCCATTCTGTTTGCCTCAGTTTCCTCATCTGTAAAATGAGCTGGAGAAGGACATGGAAAACCACTCTGGTATGTTTCCCAAGAAAACCCCAAATGTGGTCACAAAGAGTCAGACACAAGCGAAATAACTGAACAACAACAAAACGTTTTTTAAGCCTCGCCAACAACCATGTGAGGTAGGAATCATAAATATTATTATCCTCATTCTACACGTAAGGAAACTGAGCCTCAGAGAGATTAAGTGACTTGTCCAGGGCCACACAATAACTGTGAGATCCAAGCAGAGGTCATCCTGACTCAATGCTAACTACTCTTGTGCCAGGCACAGTATACAGGCATATGCAAAATAGATACAAGGTAATTTAGTGTGGCAAGGTATCAGGGAAGGCCTCCGGTAAAAGGCAATGTTTAAGCTAAGTCTCAAATGAAAAAAAGACTTCTAAGAGGCAGCAGAGAGAAATGAGAACATTAAAGGAAGTGGGCCCAGCCAGTACAAAGGCACAGAAATGTTAAAGTTATATACAAGGCATCTAAGAAGCCAGTATGATTAGACCATAAAGTCCATGAATTAGAATAAGGCTGGAAAGGTAGGAAGGGGACAGACAGGTTGTGGAGGGCTCCAAAAGAGAGAGTAGTTTAGGGACGGGGGCCACTCAGTTTTATCAAGTAGGGAAATAGCACAGGCAGACTGCCAACTGCGTGTATGGTTAGATTAGAGGACAGACTAGAGCATGGAGGGCCCTGAGACAGGGGGACCAGTGAGAAGGGCAGGGCAACAGGGCAGCTGATAGGTGATAAGGGTGGAAGGTCACAGCTGTGTAAATGAAAAGAAGGGAACAGATGCAAAAGATGCTACAGAGATTAAAAAAAAGCAAATCATTGATAAAGAGAACAAAGAGGACATGGCTGAGGAGACAATCTACCAGAGAAGAATACATTCATCACCATTCCCTGGGCTCAATCATCCACACAGTTCCAAATCCTCTAACTGTACTCACATCCATTTCTGCTATACTGGAAAGAACTCACTGGATTTGGACTCAAGAGGAGCTTGCTTTGCTACATATTATTGGTATGGCTCTAGACAAGTCACTTACTCTTTCAGGGCTTTAGTAAAAGGAAGGAACTAAATTAGATGACTCCTAAATTTATTACCCATAACTCCCCAGCCTGTGAGCAAGAGTATCTTAAGAGGCTTCTGTTTTTGTCTTTGCATCCCCATGGCCTAGGACATAGAAGATGCTTAATAAAGACTTACTGAAATGAATAAATAATTTGGACTGAAGCATGCTGTCTCTTAATGATCATGGCTTCCAATTCAAACTATTCTCAAATCAACTATTTAACATGCATTTTTCATTGCAGTTTATCATGAAAAGGCCAGCCTTGCTAAGTTCAGGAAGGTTTGTTAAAAGAAGTCAAATCCCTAGAAAATGAGTTTGTTTTCAGGCACAGAAACTCGAAGATTATCTCCTAAGGCACAGGATCTGTGACCAGGTCCAGGTCAAAGACGCAGGGCAGATTAAGGAGAAGAGTCTAACTGGAGAGCACCTAGGAGCTCTTCTTTAGCCTTGATGATATCAAACAGAGAAAATTATCTCATATTTGAAGTGGGCAGCAGAAGTCTACATAAACCCTCCAGAAGGGTGGGAGCAGCAGCTGACATTTGAACCTTCCTCTCATCTGAAATGATCAAAGGAAGAAAGAAGACACATGCACATACACTGGGGTACAGAAATACATGTCATTAGATACAACAAGAGGAAGGAAAAGGAAGAAAGGGGAGAAGAAGAATGGGGGGAGGGGTTTGAGAATAACGAGAACACATTAAGGGAAAGATTGGCCCTAAGCAAAACAGTCTGGAAGGATACGGAAAAAAACCCAGCAGCTCTTTTTGTGATGGCAAATAACTGGAAAGTGGAAGGCTGCAGGTAAATTTAGGAATGGCTGAATGAATTATAGGATTAAATGTGATGGAATACTATTAAGAAATTATAGAGGGGATAGTTTTAGAGAAACAAAGGAAGACTTGAATGGATGCAGAGTGAAGTGAACAGAACCAGGAGAACAATTTATAACTATGACAAACCATGAAAGACTTAAGAATCCTAATCATTGTAATAGCCAACCATAATTCCAGGGGACTCCTGATAAAATACCTTACCCACCTCCTAACAAAGAGATGAAGGACTCAGAATGTAAACTGAGATTTTTTTTTTAATGGAGATGGCCAAAATAGGAATTTTTGTTGTTACACACACACACACACACACACACACAACACACCACACCACACACACGGGATTTTTTTTTTTCCTTTTATAGTGGGAATATATGGGGAGAGGAAGAGAAGATTTTTGCTAATTGAAAAAAAAAAAAACAACAAAAAACAACAGTTTATTGAATCACCACTCCCATAAAAATTTTCTACAAATCCCCAAAATTGAAATCATTTGGGTTTCAGAATTTTTCTGATTATACAGATTCAACTAATTACCAAATTAGAAAAGATTTTAAAGTACATTCAATTTATACTGATATCAGACTGAAATTATATTGTTTTATCAACAATTTCTCAGAAACATTTCTCAGATGAATCTTGACTATTCAAATTTTATTCATTTAAATTTAGTACTTTTTCATATATTTTGTTCAATTACATCAACATTTATGACAAACAAAAATTCTCTTTTGCATCACAATAAATATTACTACATGAACACCACCATACAATGCATCTCAGTACTGCAATATGACAAAGGAATGATCACCACTGGTTGAAATATCTGCAAGAATAGCATGTCTATAATTTTGTTCCACTAGTTAGGAAGTTACAAACATAAGGTATATATTAATTTGAAAAAATAAAAACATTTAGAAACTAATCAAACCACTTTCTCTACAGCCATCTTTTATATAAAGACTGCCAAATGAGTCCACTGCCAATTTAAAATTCTTCCTCTTAGAAAAAACTCATTTTTCATAGAATGTAGGCATAAAGGGATAGCTCAGATACACCACTAACAGAAATCAGTTCTTTTTAAATTTTATTTTTTTCCTCTCTCATGCTTTTTCCTGTATGAAAGGTCAACTTTCCAAACACAACCTGAAGCATCTACAAATGCTATCTGTTGTAGCTACAGAGAAATACAGAAGATAAAGAAATTCACTGTATATTAAACACAAATTTAGTCATATTAACACCTCAAATACTTACACATTTAGGAAAATATGTTGTTCATATCTCAAAGAATCAGTTTCCCTCCTACTCAGAAACAATGAAATTCCCTCCCCCCAATCAAAAAAACAAATAAAAATAAACTGTAATAAGAACCTGTACACAATCCAAATAAGTTAATCTTAAGAATTAAAATTTTTCAAAAGCTTGAAATGAATCCTTATAGTCAAACTGCTCATTTAAAACAATAGCAAGTAGGTAAGGTAGCTGTGAAAAGAACACTAAATGTAAAATCAGAAAACCTGGATTCGATTCTCAACCACAAATTCTTGTTAACCTCATCTAGGTTCTCACCAATGCACAGCAATCCTTTTATTTATTTCTCAAGTTCCTTATTCATCTTTTCTTCCTTCCCTACAGCCCAACTGGAAAAGGTAGTCTTCCTTCTTGCCAAAGGAGGTGCCCACACGGTGGAGTGAATAGAGGGCTGAACCCAGAATAAGTAAGACCTGATTTCAAATCTTGCCTCAGACATGAGCAGTGACCCTGGGTCACTCACTTAACCTCTGCTGCCTCAGTAATAACAGCCTCTACTTCTCAGGGTTGTTGTAAGGATAAAATAAGATTGTAAAGCACTTTTCAAATCTTAAGTGCTATATAAATATTATTTAGGTGCAGTTATGTGGAAGCAAGATAGAGTGTTAGGGCTGGAGTCAGGAAGCCGAGTTCAAATCTGACCTCAGACACTTACTAGCTAGGTGACCTTGGGCAAGTCATTTAACCTATCTGCTTCATCTGTATAATGAGGGTAATAATAGCACCTACTTCTCAAGATTACTATGAGGATAAAATGAGATATTATTTGTAAAGTGCTTTGCAAATCTTAAAGTACCATATATCCTAGTTATTGTTGTTCTTATCATCATCTTTTCTTCCTGAGTCTTCCCTCCAGACTATGCACATGAACAGGCTGAACCTATACTAATAAACCTGTCCTTGATGCCATCATTCTCCTCAAGATATCTCCTATTCACCAAGAAAACATTAGCCAAACTAATCATTATTCAATAACTTCCATTGCCTAATTACCCATTCCCTGCATTAAGCATAACCCATTGGCAGACTTGAGATCAAAGTGAAGCAACACTTGGCAAGACCCCCATCATGCCCAGGGAGTATAATGCCAAGCAGGCAGATATGATAAGGCTGCAGTGTGAGAGGCCTTCCATGGTGTAATATGTCCCATACACACGAAGCCTATTTACCTGTGTTCCCATGGTAGTTGGTCACAGATTCTGGACTAGAACCCAGGATTCCACTGAGTCAGAAGCTGCCACCTTTTTTTTTTAAGAACCAAGCTTCTTTAAGCCTTAGTCACATGAACATTAATGAAGGAAAGTAACTGAGTGAATGTTAATACTTAGAGTTAAAACTGCTGAACTATGATTCTAGCACAAAGCCTTTAAACATTTCAACTGGTCTTCAGATGAGGCCATATAAAAATTTATTAAAAGCCCTATACTAAGACAAAGAATTTGGTTCCAACTAGCAAAGATCGAGATGCTCTGGGAAGGTTAAGAGATGGTGAACTGGTGCTACATTTTGAAAAAGGAAAATAAGCTTTAAGAGCAGAATATAGTTTTTAAATTTTCATTTCTAACTGAATATAACCTACACGAAGTATTCTTCCACTTTTGTACCACATCCCCCAAATCCAGTCAAGTATAGCACATAGTAGGAATTTAATAAATGCTTGTTGATTGACTTATAGGAAAACTCACTGAAGAAGGTGTTCAACAACTACAGTTATCTTAAAATAATTTAGTTATTTAAATTAAGTTCTAAATATGGAATCTGAAGCTTTTTAGGTGATGACCCTAAAAAAGTTGAGAAAAAGGTTGCTGCTTTAACCCTGAAAGCCAAGTCTAAAAGGAAAGAGAACTCACTCAAATCCAACAAAACATTTAGGTTCTACCTTTCAATTTTCTAATCTGCAAAATGGAATTTCATTTACCATTTACTTCTTCCAGAACAGAAATTAGGAGAAATGAAAAATAAAGCTGAAGATATATGAAAGGTATAAAGAGACAGTATTGCTATGAAAAAAAAAGTGGCATCTAACAATAGGTTATACTACTTTTCCTAAAACATATATCAGCAAGCCCTTTTTAAATTTCTTTGAAGAAAAAATTTAAAATAAACACAGTAGTTTAAAAAAAAATACACATCATGTTTAAAGGTTATAATTCCACCACCTCCATACATATAGCAATAGGAATATAGACTGGTCCTGAGATTTCACTGGTATAGGGAATTGCCAAGTGAAGTAACCCCCTCAACCAATGCAAGTAAGCACCTTCTCTGCAACTTTACGGTCTCTAGAGTTGCCTAAAGCCCTAAAAAGTTAAGTAAGTTGTCCAGGGTCACAAAAGAAATATATGTCAGAAGCTAGTCTAGAACCCAGGACTTCCTGGCTTTGAGGCCAGCTATCTTCTACTACTATAACTCTCTCTCTCTCCCCATCTCCTGTGTTCTCTCCCTCTCCCTCACACATAGCAGGCACTCAATAAAGACTTGCTGATTGATTCTTCATGCAAACAAGTTATACTGCTAGTGCCTGAAATTCTACATTAGATTCCATGCTTCAGAAAAGTAATAAGAAAAGTATCAATGACTACTAAAACTATTCAAAAAAACCATGGTCACTAGTTTAGGTAGAACACAAAGGATGATTTAGCAGTGTTACATGACAGACATTCAGGTATATAGACAAAAGAACTGTAGACACCAAAAATACAAGTGAATGCAGAGCATTAAGACTACCTGTTACATACACAAAGTTTCCTTAAAAGATGAGGGTCAACCTAATATCAAAGTCCAAAAGCAAGCCACCACGCTAAACTATGACCAAACAATAAGCACAGAAGAACCACAAAAAGCATTTTATGCTTCTTTTCTATTCCCAAAAGTACCTAGAATAATTGTGAACATTTGTTAATTCATTTAAAATAGATTAAACATCTGTTATATGCAAAGCACTGTTCTAAACATCAGGAGGAAGTACCAAGAATCAATGACAGCTAAGGAAAAGTAGGGTATTTTTATCATCTAGCAAAGTGCCTTGTATACTGTAGGCACTTAATGGTTGCTAAATCATAATGGAATTTGTAGTATAGTCAGGTGATCCACAAACACCTACCCAAAACTGTAGCATAAACAGATGAAAAATGCTTGAGGTAGAACATGAAGCAGAGAGGTTAGAGGCACTCAAAAAAGAGAAACAATTAAGACAACTTGGTAGGTAGGGGTGGGAAGTTGTCAGGAATTGAGGGAAGGCTTCCAGAAAGAGAAAACTTTTGAGCTAGGTTTGTTAAAAGGGTGAAGACTAAAGTAAAGGTATGTATGCAACTTCACTAGTGGCCAGTCCTCCATCTCTCTACTGAGAAAAGAAATGTTCATTATTTGCTAATCAGAACCAAGAGGGAGAAAAAAAATTACATAGTAAACCATCAATTTTTTCTGTGCTCATCCTTTTCTAAGTCACTTTCCACTGTGTGTGTGTATATATATAAAAATATAAAATCTAATACTAAACACCATTCAGACTGCTAACACCAGTGGCTGGTATGCCTTTACTGTAACACACTGGTGCTTCATGCCCATCCTCTCAGCATAAACAGGGAACAGAAACATCATGCTTCAAGGGCACTGGTTGTGGCTGCTTAGCCCTAAAGAGCAGGTCCTTAGTTTTTGTTGCCAGTTCATTTTTTCCAGGTAATGAAACACATTTCCCTTCTTTTGATACAATGGTGATGAACTATGGATAAGATATGTTGCATATGCTTTCATATTTCCTTGTCCTGTTTAGTTTTGCTTAACCCTTTTTCTTTGTTACCAGAAAGGGTTTAATTTGGGGGACTGGGCTAATCAAGTAGAGTAAATATGGAGAAACGAAATGTGGTGTCAAAAATAAAAGGTATCCAATTTAAATAAAAGCAAACTGTACACTAGAGGTATCATGGCATAAAAGACAGGGCTGACCCTATAGTCAAAAAGACCTAGGTTTAAGTGTTCTGACACACTAGCTACATGGTGATTTCGAGTCACCTAACCTCTTCAGTGCCTACAGACAATTCTCTAAAACCGTAAAAGGCAGAGGTGGCTCACCCCAGGCTGGGGGAGAATGAGAGGAAGAAAGAGATATACCAATACACACATCTACCCCCTTCCCTTTATGATGTCAGAGCTTAAAAGGTGGCAGCTGTCCATATTTTTTGCTAAACAAATCACCTAACCTGTGGAGCAATGCCATTTAATGCACCTGCCTGAATGAAATCACCTAGAACTCTAGCTTTGGGTAAACGACTCTACCTGAAAAGAAAGGGCCTGGTAATAAATGAACAGGCTGAATATCCAATCAATGGATATTTTTGGATGGCTTTGTTTTTTTAAAAAAAACTTATGGCCTTACTGAACTAGATATAAGGGGTAAGTTATCTATGATCCTATGATTATGTGAGGCTACAAAATAATTCTGTGGCTTTTTCCCCCTCTCTCAATAAAAAAGTTCCAAGGATACTGAAGAGGTTAGTATCCATTTAGTCAATGTTTCACACCATCTAAATCTACAGGATCACTATTAACAGAACAATGACCCTGAATAATCAATAAAAGATTAAATGACACTTAGTATACTTTAAGAAGGCACTGAAGGTATATGGCAAGTTTTTAAATTTATTTTAGATTTTTTAAAAGTTGAGTAAAATACTCAAAAGGTCAGCCATCAGAACTTATTTCTGGAAGGCTCCACAGACAACTAAGACTTGTTGTTTTTGTTTTTGTTTTTTTTTACTATTATTTGTTTGGTTTTTTTACTAATTCTAAACAGAAGTTTTTACTTATAATCTGAACAATGAGCAACTCTTTGACCTTCTTAAAAGATGAATAAAATACCTCTTCAGAGTCAGGAGCGGCTTGGGAATCAGCCATCTCCTCTAATTCATCTTCAGCCACATAGTCTTGCTCTTGCATTCCTTGCGGCCCACCATAAGACTGCATGTATTCTTCATCCTAATAGCCATTAAAGAGAAAAGTTTTTCTCACGCATCTTTTTTTTTTTTTTAAACACGTTATCATCATGAATCATGCTGTCATTCCAGTAAATTTTTCTGGGGATAATGTACCTAGAGCCAGGTTTAAACAATGTAAATGTGACGCCAAAAAGGTAGTAAATTAGAGGAATGGTATCATGCTGCCTAAACAATGAGATTTGAAATAATGTTATAGTTTTTATATCCAGAGCACCCTGTTTAACAACTCATGCTTTTTCTTCCATGTCCAATGCTAAGGGAAAGTCAGTCCTTTCTGTTCGAACAGAATGCTATCTGAATGTTATCAGAGAGAAATGAAGAAAATATTAAGCCAACTAGAAGTTAACTTTCAATTGCCTGTATAAATATAATCCAACTCTACAAATTCAATTCTGTTCAACAAGCATTCGTTAAAAGCCTACTATGTACAAGGCTTTATGCCTATTTTAGCCATTAGTTTCAACTCACATTCCTGCTTTAAAAAAAAAAAATCACAACTGGTAATTATAGAAATAAAATGGACAGATTTTACTTGTACTCTCCTCTATCTACCCTTCTGCTCTCTCTTGGCGTGGTGAATCTCTGGTGTCCCTAGCCACTCTTCAATGAACAGTAAAATGACATAAAGGTAGATAACAGGAGAGGAAAAGTAAGCAACCGAAACAATATATTAATTAAGCAATCAGTCCCTGAATAACTGAGAATTAGCTGTATTTAATACCGGTCATAGTCTTGTTTCTTCAATATTGAAAATAAGTGTACTTAATGTAACAAAATTCTTCCTTCTATCTCCCAAGACTGCTTCACAGCTTTTCGGTTTCCTTTTCACTTTCCAGAAAATACTAACCTCATCCAATTAATCACAACGGATACCACTAGATGTTAGTTATGGCCAGTGCACTGGACTGCAACTAAATCCAGATTATGAACAATATAAAATTAAATTTTTAGCCAAGACATAAAGGAATATAGTTCAATGAGCTGGGAACTCCACAAATACAACACAATAAAATAAAAACCCAATACTCTCTATGTCTAAAATGTTATACACAGTTCGGTTCTTTTCCGAAATATCACACTAATTCAATTAGGAGGTCCTAAATAACATTTTATATGCAAAAGATCAGAAAACCTAACCACCATGCTCATTTACTAATAAATATAATTACTAGTTATCCCACACAAAACCAAAAATTAAGTTATAAGTCACTAATTGACTGATTAATAGTATACCCAACTTTCGCAAATTTAATTATCTTAGGCTTCCATCTTGTCCTAAATGCTTAGTGTCACCCTTCTCCTTCTGATTTTATGGCCAAATATCAGCACTTGGCAAATGTCAAAAATGAACAACACTTCAGTAGCAGAACCAACACTGCTTTTGCCATGTAAACCACACCTAATGAGGGTATCATTTAATAGAAAAAAAACTTGTTAATTTTCTTCATTACTACAAGACAGCACTTCACACACACCCTTCCCCAACCAGGATATTTCTACTGCTAAGCAAATGTCGTACATATTTCACTCCTAAATCTGGTGTACTGTCATAAACTTCTATAAAAAAAAAAACCCACCAACAACCCAAAACATAATAAACTATGGCAAATATCAGAAGTTATTTTTTTTTTAATTATGATGCACATAAAATTAAAATTAAAGTTTAGGGTACTCTGAGGCTAGTCAATCAGCTAAATTGCTTTAAAGCTTCAAAATTTACTATTTTATACAGGATCTTATGACAATTTTATTGCCAAGACTATAGTTCTTATACTAAAAGTCAATAGGATTCACTTTTACATAAAATCCTTTTACAACATACTCTGCTGGGATACAGGCTTGAAAGTTATACTCAATTTGAAAATTCTGTCTTTCCCTGAAAAGAATTTACAGTTTTAGAGCTGGAAATGGACCTTAGAGATCATCTACAGGGGTTTTTAACATAGGGTATAAAGATTTTAGGGGGAGGAAAGGAAGTCAGTGAATTTGGCTGGGGAAAAAACTTTATTTTTATGTTCACTAACCTCTAATTGATATTTAGCATCTCCTTCAATTTTGAATGTAGGCAACAAACAATATACTCTGAGAAGGGGTCTACAGGCTTGCCCAGACCAAAAAAAGGTTATGATTAAGAATCATTGGTCTAGTATAACTCCTTCATTTTACAATGAAAGTCAGTCCAAAAGTCATTAAAATAATTTAGCACATTTAAAAGATCTCAGAGTTAAAACCCATAGCTCTCTTCTCTCTCCCTTTTAAGAAAATGATTTTAAAAGATATACTCCACAAGGTACTTTGTTCACTCCTACCACAATTTCTAAAACTCCAATTCAAGAGCTATGACTACAGGTCCAGGAAAAAATTCAAGACTAGCTTCCCTTAGGTACTCAGGAAGAGAAAAGGTGTCTTGATGACAGCAGTAGAGCTAGATGGCCAATCAGGGAAGAGGAGTAAGCCATACAGAAAGCTGATCAGTCAGGAGTTTTGAGGCAAGGATTGGGAGGGGGACGGAAGAAGGAAAAGTGAACCAATCATCACAAAACCAAAAGGAACTCCAGATGCCCAGAAAATGATACTGCAGATCACTCCCCCACCCCTTCCACCCCCTAATAGCAATCCTACTTCCTCTCCCTCTGTCCATCATCCCTAATTCATCCACAACAACCTCTTAATCATTCCCTGAAACAACCAATTTCATTATCCCCATCACCACTTACTCTATCATCTTTTCCCTTTCTCACTCTCCCTTCTCTTCCTCAATGTACACCCAGCTAATATTTTGGGGTTTCATCATTAAAACAACCATTGTATAGACAGGTAAACAAACCTTAATATGTGCAAATTTTCATATTAAGAGTCAAACACTAAACACAATTATATAGGAAAAATATATAGGCTATGCCACCTCAACACAACAAAATCACCCATAACTTCTTTTAAAACTCAGGTTACACCTAAACAATTCTAATTCAATACTATCTGAAGATAGAGGAATGAAATAAATGACCATTTCTGCAGTATCTAAAATATGTAAGATTCTATTACAAATATGATCGTTGTTTTTTCACTTTAAATTCAATGTAACTGTTTTTTTATACATGTATCCACTGTAACCTCAATAAGACATGTGAAAATAACTGAACTTTATTGATATGAACAGGAAAAAACACAAGTATTTCTTTTCCCAAAATTAAAATCAACACAATTTCTGCCACCTTGATTACAGACAACAAATTATTTGTGTGACATTTTCTAAACTAACCTCCAATCTCTTTATTCTGTTTTCGACAGTTCTCAGTTACAAAAAAGATGAATGAGCAGGACATCAATCACTCTGGAATATTAGCACCTTAAAGATGTCTTTAGCAGGTCAATAATCTTTTCACCTTCGAAGGACTTTATCAGATCTTGTCTAAAGCCTGGATAAAAGCTTTTGCATTAAGTAATTCTAACAATTGGCAGTGTATCTCCACCACACAAAGCTGTTTTCTTCCTTATGGACACAATCCTCAAGGTCATGATTCTCAGCAGCTTTCCAGCATGACAAAGAAGCATTACCTACCGCCAAACAAGCTGTCAACACAAACTTTGTCATAGCCTAGATAAAGAAACTGGCAGACAGTGATAATAGGTCTAATTTCCCTCTCTCCCAAGGGAAGTAAATAGATTTCAAATCAGTCTAAAAACCTATGCAAGGAAAGAAATGTTATCTTTGGAGGTACAAAAGAAAAAGACTCACTGGAAATTCATCTAGAGGTTCATTGATTTCAATGTCTAGCACTTCATCATTGTCAATTTCTTCCTCCCCCTGTTCTTCGACATATTCTATTTGGTCTTCTGTCAACTCAGTATCATGGCCTTCATACTGTTCTTCTTCAGTATAGTCTTGAGGATACAATTCAGATCCATCAGATTTGTGATAAATCATTTCGTCCTCTCCTTGTTCATATTCCGATTCATGTTCTACAGACTGATCATTAGTATTGTCAGAGAGTTCAAATGATGTAACCATGCCAGATGTAGTGTTAAGACTAATTGTGACACCCTGAGAACTAGAATGGACAAACAAACACAAAATGAACCATACAATTAGGCACTAACATAAGAAGCTTATCAATTATTTGCCACAAATATTTAAACAATGAATAGGCAAATGATTAATATTTCCTTAAGCAATGACCTAAAATAAAGTTTCACATATTGTATAATTCAATAAAACTCTCTCTCTTTCTCTCTGTTTATTACCAGTTGCAGACCATTTGATCGAGATAATCAATTCAACCAGATGGTCTAACAGATATGTATGGCAAAAATCCTTAGTGGTAACCAGAAAAAATAAATGTAATTTCAACTTTTCATTATAAAAAGTAAGGAAAATTGCTAAAACAACATATGTTGTCAAGTATTTTGAAATGTAAATTATATATATTATTCTATTAACAGAAATATTTTTATTTTAAATATTCTGACCATAATATTTTAAATATAGGATTTATGTGGTAACTAATTCTCTATTATATCTATTATTACAAACTTTCAAGTGTTTTAGAACTTACTTGTAATAAAATGAATTTCTAAGTATAACCAAGGTTAAAAATATTAATAAAACCTTCAGCCCAGAAAATCAGTTCATTTCACTCAACATTGTGATAAGAAAATCACTGCAAACACAAAATAATCATTTTATGCAAAGAAACATGAAAAATAAACATCAAGTAACTAAGGCAGGAGAAAAAGTCAAATTTCAAATTCAAAGAATCCTATAAGTTAATACTTTAAAAATATGAATAACTCCATATCATGACCTGATATACCATTTAAACAATGAAGATTCTGAAACCAAAGAAATTCAGAAAAAAGTTAACTTGGCTTGAAAAAATCCATGTTAATATTCAAGCAAAAAAATAAATAACAAATAACTACTAAACTATCTCAGTTAAGTATGGTTTAAAATATGCTCATGATTACAAAAATTAACAAAAACCCCACAGGCCTATTAACAAATATCAGATTTACTTTTCTATATTAGCAACTGAATGACAAATTCTTTCCCAAAGACTTTTCCTTTAAAAATTAACAAAAAAGCAGCAAATAATCAAGTATTCATTTTATTGAAGCATACTAATAATTCAATTTTTCATAGATACCTAGAAAGTATTTCAACAAATTAAAAAAGAAGATTCCAAGATAACAATGACCAAAATAAAAAAAATTATGAATCCAAAGGAACATCTGTGAAATGTTCATCCTTGAACTAAAACTAAAATAATAAACAAAGTATTAAAAGAGAACCATCACAGTTCATTAGTCACAATTTATATTAAATGGTTATAACAATAATATCTTATATATATTTTCAAAAATTTCCTACATTTGTTGATCCTCATTCAATATCCCAAAAAAGTAATTCAACATGAAAATTTCATAATTTTTAAAAATAACCTCTTTTTAGATATTCTATATATACATGAATATAGAGAATGCATAAACACAAATAAAACATTTAGACACAATCATCAGAATAAACTCTTTGAGCACAGTTTTAAGTATATGAATACATAGCATGCAATTTTAAGTATATAATGTATGTATATATACAAACATATGTACTCTTTTCTTTACTCAAGTTAAATGAAAATGTAAAAAACTGAGCTTAATAAGGTACCTGAAATTTAGTTCATCTTCATTATCACTCTGCAAAAGATCATCATTCAGTTCTTCATCTGACAAGTCTGACTGATTCTGGATGAAAAAAAATTATTAATATTTGTCTTTTCTATAAAGAAACATTACAAAAATGACCAATTTATAATAATCACATTCTTAGTCTTTTTGCAATTAAAACATGTCATATGGGTATATAAATCACAGGGCTACTGATTCAGAATTAAAGTCATCAAGTCCAACCCCTTCGTTTTAAAGATGAGCAAATGAGACCTTCCTTTCCAGTTAAGTTAACTTTCCCAAGATCACCAAATGGCAGTGCCTGAATATATAAACCTAGGAACTCTGATATCAGATCCAGCAGAGTTTTCACAGTACTAAAACACCTCTATATAGTGTGCCAGCTAATTGCCTAGACAAATTTCTAGGTTCCATAGAAAGCTGCATATTGAGACATTAAGTTAGAATTCAAACCTATTCAAAAATTATTATCCCATGTATAAGAAATGGTCTACTCACTTGGAATAAAAATGACAAAATGAAACAATCTTTGCTCTTATTAAATTTTAATTTCTATTTAAGAGACTAAGCACATATACAAATACATGTAGTACAACCTATTTAGAAGGACAGAATGGGAGAGTGTGGAAAGGCAAGGGAAAAACAGGGAGATTAGAAAAGCCTATAGAGGAAAGCTGTAGTTGATAGCTGAGTCTAGTCTAAAGGAAGATAAGGATTCTAAAATATGGTCATTAGGAAAGTACATTTCAGGATTGTGTGAGGCAATCGTACAACTGGGGGTGAAAAAGCCAGTTGAAGTCAGATTTGGGGTCTCTTAAATAAAGAGACAATAACCCAATGTTTTTGAACAGGGAAATGGGATGGTCAGATGTGACCGTAACAAGATGATTTTGGTAGCACTGTGGAATTTGAATTGTAGATGGGAAAAACTTGGAACAGAGAAATCAACTAGGAAGCTATTAAATAGTCCAGACAAGAGTGGTACGAGTTTGAACTAGGATAGTGATTATATGACTGGAGAGGGCTCCAAAGATACTACACAAATAGAAGATAAGACTTAGCAAATGGGTGTTGAGGTAATAACTCAACTGTTTTGGAACATCTCTAACATTCAGCAATTTTACACTTATTATCTGCTGCCACTTGTATTTAGAATGATTTTCTGTCCAAATTTTTAGAATATATTATAAAAGGGTTTTTTTGTTGTGAGAAGCAGCAAGGTTAATTTTCTACAGGACTGCAAAACTGATGAAATGAGACTACTGATAAAAGTAAGATTAGCAGACCAGACAGTAGTCTTGGCAAGAGTTGAGACAGTAGCCTTGGGAAGAAGTTGGATTCCCAGTTCCCATAGAATTTCTAGATAAAACTAGAAGTGAAATAAAGTAAAATAAAAAGAAGCTGGCAACAACAGGTGGATTTGACCAATTAGAAAAGAGACAGTGGCCTTGGGACACTCAGGCTCAGACAAGGACACATCTAGGTTAGACTGGAGGTGGGGTGGGGTGGACAGTATTCTGGGGTTGTTAACTGTGCTTGCTTAATGAACCTCGTGTATTATGTATCTAACTGAATTAGAGTCTCATTAGTAATAATGTACAATAATGGAGAGGTGTATCCAGAATAGAACAAACCAATCAATCCTCTGAAGGGAGTGTCTGCACCAAACTAATGCATAAAATTTGCTTGGCTTTTGTATCTGGGACTCCTCTTTCCAAAAGAAGGATGGAGTCCACTTCTGGCCAGAAAGTGTTCAATTATTCTAGATTTCTCCTTAATAAAGTTCTTTTGATATCAGATTTTTGGTATCAATTGTGTTTTGCATTTCCAACTTGGAATTTCCAACAAAGTGAATACTCAGAAAAGAAGGCAATGTTCACTCAAAGCCAGCATGGGTTCACAGGAGCAAATCATGCAAGATTATACATCTGACAATGTTGCTACATTCATAAGGGATAGTCCTTAAGATACCGAAGAACCCCCTCAAAGCACTGACAACATATAGAGGGTGAGGGGGAAGAGAAAAGACAAAGATAATAGGGAATTTAAGTTATGAATGTAACTAGGAAAAAGATGGTTCCCCTCAAAAGAAATGTTAAGTTTCAGGGAGATAAGAAACATTTGTTTTGGTATCCCAAACACTGAGTTTAGAATGTCAATGGAACATACAGTGAACAGCTCAAGATGTAGGAAGAAGCAGGATTCACAAGAAGAATCAGAGTTCATTTGAGAGTCAAATGTGCAAAGCTGGACTCCTTGTTCACCCAGTTCCAGATCTACACGCTATCACACATGAGGATAAATACATCCATTTTGTCCAAAAATGTGGTATAGTGAAAGACACTGTCAAATACTTTCCTGGGGTTTTTCTATATCTAAGGAACATCCCTTATTATTTTAATAACCTTGTCAAAAAACGAAATTAGTTAATACTCCAAATTTAGTCTTACAAATAGTTTTTCACGAAGGCATGCTTTATATACAATATTACAGTATGACTTAAGGGGTTTTGTTTGGAGGAAAAGGTCTGTGATTTCATCAGGGTAGGGAGCTGCCCTTTAACAAATTAGGTAATTTTCTGTAACTCAGAGTATTAAGCTATGACACAAAAGAGGAGACCAAAGACTTACTCAGAGTCACATAGCTAGGAAGAAGCAGAGATACCTTTCTGACTCCAAGGGCAACCCTCTATCCTTATGGAACACTGATTCTCATTATTTAAAGAAGTTAAACTTCAAGGACTCATTCCAAAAAGAATACTTGTTTCTTACCTTTTTGCCAGACAGCAAATCTTCTCCAAGCAAATCATCTTCAAGTTCACTGGGGAAAAAAACAGCAAGTCAATAATTTATTTCTATAATAAAACATCTCAAGATACTATAGTTTCTATTATATAAAGCATCATTATATGATAAGACTTAACCACTGGGTTATACAAAGGTTCTGGTTTACAATATTCATTTGGATATATTTTATTTTATATTTATTTTATGTATATAACATATACAAAATATATTTTATATGTTATAGATTTTCTTCCCTCATCTTTCACCTCTCCTCCGATAATGAGTACAGGTAGGTGCATATGTGTGCATATAGACACACATACATATATATATACACATATAAATGTAAATGTATATGCACACATCCCTATATATGTATATATAAAGTCTGTTAGGTATATATGTACACTAATACACATAATAAATGGTGATATATATATAAAATGTATAGTCCCACATTTTAGAGAGAGGATAGGTAGCATTATAGTACAATACGAAGAGTAACAAGTTAGGAATCAAGTTTTCCTCCCAGTACTGGGCTCTGTGCAACAGAATAAATTTAGGCAATTTATTCTTGGCCAGAGGTTCCACATATATAAAACGAGGATAGTGACAAAATCAGCTACCTCTAAGGTCTGAAAACAGAAAGGTAAGAACTGCTCATTTGTGCCCACACCTTCATTACAGGAAAGTTGTAAAAAAAAAAAAATTTTTTCTGCAAACTTTTTCAAAAAATGAAATATGTAAGATAGCATATTTAAGCAGTATTAACCAGCATTATCCTTCCAGAAATAAATACTATATATGTATGTGTGGGGTGTGTGTGTAGAGAGAGAGAGGGAGAAAGAGAAGAGGGAATGAATAATTTTTTTTGGAGTTAAAGAGAAGCACTATCAGCTGGGGAGATCTTTACATGGATAAAGCACTGGGCAGTTTCCTCAAATGTAAGATGGGGATAATAATAGTGACTACTTCTAGGCTTACTGTGAGGATCAAATGAGATAATATTTGTAACTTACTTGGCACAGTGTGCATGAAACACAACAGAAGTTTAAATGCTTCTTTGCTTGTTTTCTACTCACAACAAAAAGCACAAATTAACAAAAGCAAGAATACAATACTGGTGTCCCTAGATGAGTAGAGCATTACAGGGAAAAGTAAAGTATAACAAGACTGGAGAGGTAGGAGGTGGCCAGATTGTAAAGAGCTTTAAAAGGCAAACAGAGGATTTTTTTTATTCGGTCCTGGAGGTAATAAGAAGACACTGAAGTTTCTTGAGTCACCCTCCTGGGTGACATGGTCAGATCTGTGCTTTAGGAAGATTAATTTGATTGACAGTTGAGTGAAGGATGAACTACAGCTGGGAAAGACTTGAGGCAGGGAAATCAACCAACAAGCTATTGAAACAGGCTGCAGAGGAGGAGATGAGGACCTGTACCAAGGTGGTGGCACCGCTGCAAGAGGGCAAGATAATGTTAAGACAAAATGGAGGTGTGTGCATTAAGATTTTAATAAAGTAAAGTTGACAGAAATTGGCAATAGACTGACTATGGGTGGTGAAACTAAAAAGTCACAGAAGATACTCAGGTTATGAGTCTGGGTGACTGAGAAGACAGGGAGGTTTGAAGAAGAAATATAATTAGTACAGTTTTGGGGCATGTCTATGGGACACTCAGTTTGAGAGGCCTAATACAAAGTTGGTGATACAAGTTAGGAAGTTCAAGCTGGATAAGTATATCTAAGAATCATCAGCATAGAGATGATAACTGAATCCATGGAAGCTGATGAAATCATCAAGAAAAATGGTATAGAGGGAGAAGAGAAGAAGGGCAAGGACCAGGATGGAGCCCTTGGGGACACCAACTTTTGGTGGGCGTGACTTAGACAAAGATCCAACAAAGCAGACTCAGAAGGAGCACTCAGATAAGTAGGGAAAATCAGGATACAGCAGGGTCATGAAAACCTAGTAAGAAGAAGGTATAAAGGAGTCTCAAAAGCTGCAGAGGTTAAAAAAAAAATGAGGATTGAAAGGCCATTAGATTTTTGGTAAGAGATTACAGGTAACTTTGGGGAAAGTAGTTTCAGTTGCATAATGAAGTTGAAAATCAGACTGTAGAGAGTTAAAAAGAGAACAAGAGGAAAGGAAGTAGAAGCATTAGTTATAAAGAGTGTTCACCAAGAGTTCAGTCACAAAAGGGAAAAGAGATATGGAACAATAGCTAGCAGGAATGGATCAAAGGAGTTTTTTGAGGATAAAAGAGACATGGAAATGTGTGTGTGTAGTAGGGTGGCAGCTGGTAGACAAGGAAAAATTAAAAAAGACTAAGAGGGTGAGGATGAAGAAGGGGGAAATCTGCTTGAGATGATGGGACGGAATGGAATATGATCCCTTGTGCACACAGGGCCTGCCATAGTAAGGAAGAGGGCCACTTCTTCATGATAGCAGTGAAGGAGGAGACAGTGGAAGAAAACATCTAGGTTATGTGAGATGAGAAGAGGGAGCTCTGAGAAAATAGCCTCAATTTTTTCAGTAAAGTATGTGGCAAGGTTCTCAGCTGAGAAGGAGGGAGAGCAATGGGATGTCTGAAGAGGAGTGAAAAGGTCTGAGAGAGCAGCTATGGTGAGTGGGTTAATTAGCTAATTAGGGCAGTGTGAAAGAATGTCTTGCCACAGTGAGAACCCAGGTGAAGTTAAGTAGTATTTTGTAGTGGACATAGTCAACACAGTTTCACGATTTTCTTCAGCTTCATTCAGAAAATGTGTAGGAAGAAAGGCTGTGGTTAGTAGAAGTGACCAAAGGCTGATGCTTTAAGAGCAAAATCACTGAAAAAATTAAGGGACAAAAGACTCAAGTGGAAGGCACAGAGTTGCTATGGTTTGCTAAGAGTAAAATAAGGGGAAGGGAAGAAAGTATAGTTAGTGCAGAAGTGACAGCTTGAGAAGGAGGAATCAAATGACTGGAGGTCCCAAAGAGCTCAAAAAGCAGGGTTTAGGCTTGCAAAGACGAGGGAAAATTGGAATGACAACTGACTGTGGTCAGATAAGAGAATTTCAGAGTTCACAAAAGAAAGAAATGATGTATTTGTGAATAATGGCAAGATCAAGACCTTGACCATCCATCTTTGTGGGTGGCTAAAGTAGACTGGAAAAGTAGGTCACGTGAGACAATTAAGCTGAGGAACTATAAAATTAGGGTGTTTGAGAAGATACCAAATGTGTATATCAAAGTCCCCTAGTATAAAGACAGGAATTCAGAAAAAGAGAAAGACTGTGAGCCAGGCACTGAACTCAAAAAGGAGTGTCCTTGAGGACACTGTCCCAGCAGACAACAACTACGATTTGGTGGTGGATAAAGATCGAGTAAACTAACATACTTGAGGTCTTAGTGCTTGGAAGGATGTGTGTGTGTGTGTGTGTGTCTGTGTCTGTCTGTGGTTGTTATTGTTTAAATACTCCAGAGAGCACCAATACAGAACTTGGGCTATTCATCCATTAACCCCACCATGAATCTACGAGTGGCATACCTCCTTTTGTAATCATACAAATCTTCAACAATGCCTTCTTTGAGAAAAGGAAGGATGGTAGCCAATTGAGGATGGCTTTGAATGTCAGGTTAAAGAGTGTGGCCTTTACTTGGAAAGTGACAGGGAACCACTTCAAGGTTTGAATAATAGTGATATAATCATATCTATTATAATGGTAATGAGAATTTGAAGACCTTCCCTGTCCCTTAATAGGGTGAATGTAATTACATGGAGCCTGTGGTTTGAGGAGTTTGCTGAAAGGGTAGAGGAGAGCCCGCAGGAAGCTGGGAGTCCAAGTAGTTAGTGCAGTGGGAGAGGATACAGGCAAGGAGACAGCTAGGCCTGTGAGTGTTTGTGGGAAGGCTTTGGGATAGTATTGCTCTCTGCAGTGTTATTATGTATAGATTTTCCTGTTGCTATGATGAATTCGGTTTTCTGGTGTTGGGATTTGGCTTTCTGATGTCTGAAGAAATGTTTTGCTTCTGTCTTCTATATGGAAAGTCTGTTATATTTTGTGATTCAGAACTATGCCAACATATTTGTAGTAGCCATCAGTGCTATGAATATCACGTTGGTGCTACATCTATGCACAAGAAAGAAAAGTTTCTAGATGGCATGGAAGGAGAAGAAATAGGAAAACATATTGAGACCACTTTTTGTTCTAGCAAGGAACTAAAAACAAAGTAGATGCCTATTGATTGGGACTAAATAATTTGTAGAACATAAATGCAATAGAATACTACTTCACAATAAGACAAGATAAATATGAAGACTATAAGGAGGTCTAAGAAAACATAAAATGAAACAAAGTGAAGTAAAAAGAAACAGGAAAATAGTATAACATAATTTTTTTTGAAAAAATCAAAACTGAAGAGCATTAAAATAATGACCTAGAATGGCACCAATGAAGAAACTAAGAATTTACTTTCCTTCCCAAACTCTGCAGAAACATAATATAGCATGTACTGTTGGACTTAATTGAGCAAAAAGTTGATTTTACCAAATTTATTTTTTTATCTTTCTTTTTTAATTTGCTATAAGGGTTCTAGACAGGGAAAATGAGGGATACATTCAGGAATTTAATAACAGTGAGTATCAATAAAACCCTAGGAATAAAGAGGAAATGACACTGTTCAAATAAGTGGCCATTATAACAGTAAGATGAATAAAAGAGATTTGTGAATCTTCAGCAGTACTCTGGATATAGAACTAATAGAATTTGGTAGGTGACTAGATATGAGGTGAACACCATGATTTTAAAAACAAGAGCATGGATGAGTAAAAACAGAATAGTGAAGAAAGGACACTAACCAATTTCTAGGAAAAGATAGTAAACCTAGTTTTAGACATGAAATCTGAAATGTGAATGAGAAATCCTGATCAAATATACTACAGGCAGTTACAGAATAAAGGTCTCAACCCCAGAAAAAAGGTCCAACAAGAATGCCATTTGCATAAATTTGAGAGATTAAATTACAGAAGTTAACAAGAACAACAAAAAAAGGGACAAGGAAATAGGAAATGAAGAAAAGAAAAACCCAAGAGAGTGTGATGTTTTAGAAGTCAAGAGAAAAAAAGAAAATGAATAAATGTAAATTTTTTTTTTAAAAGAGAGATAAAATCCCTACAAGGAAAAATCAAGGCTGGAATAACAATGTTCCCTCAAGAACAGATAATCAATATATCACAAGAACCTCCAAAGTAGTTCTGAATAAGAACATAAATGACACTGCTAAGAAAAGGAATAAGAACAGCAAAGAAAGAATTAATGAAGATAAATTTGAGAGTTGAGAAACTAGGAAAGATAGTGGAAAAATGAAATGGGGATCTCTGAGGAGCAAAGTTACTTAAAGTAGGCAGAAGGAAAATGTGCAGAGACAGAATAACAAATAGTACCCAAAAATCCCACAGAAACAGAAGGCATCATTAGAACTCTAGAAAACAAAGGCAGAGATCTAAAGGACAGAATTCAATAAGACAATCTTTGAGCGTCTATAAAAAACCATGAAGAAACAAAAAACATCTATATTCCATATTCCAGGAATCTTTTAAAAAGGCTTTAAGTATTAGAAACAGATAAAATAGTAGACATTTTCAAAGTTCATAGGATGCCAGCAGAGAAGAATTCTAATTTTAAAGCATCAAGATATTAGTAACAAGATCCAGCATCTCAGTAAGAGGCATGCTTAAAACAACCAGCAGGAAAGAATTTACATATGAAAAAGGACCAAACTGATAATAAGACAACTCAATGGGGGCTAAAAATGAAAGAAGATACAATGCAATATACCCCAAAATAAATAAAAATGGCCACTACTCTAAGATTACCTAACCCAAAAAACTGAATACAATCCATCAGAGAATTTGGTTCTTCAATGAAGTTATTTCTTTCCTGATGGGAAATCCAGATCCAGGCAAAGTCTTTAACATATAAAATAGATCCAGCAGATGAAACTTAAACAAGGAAATTTAATCCAAGTAAAGAATAAAAGATTATTCAATATTAGTATGCTCTAAGAAAGAAATAAACCTAAACCTACTGTAGCTTTTAAGTCCTAGTATAGGGTATAAAATCTAATATGAGGATCATTTTTTAAAAGGCTAGTAATTAATTCTAAGGAAGAACTCAATGAAAAGGGAACAAAACATAAACAGATCATTTAAGGAACTGAAGAAACAAAGTATTTCTTAAAATCAGGTGCTGAAAGCATAAGTTAAATAAGGAAGTGAGGGAGACACATGATCTAAAACACAGCAGGGCTCCAGATGTAAAATATAAGGTATATAAAAACTGTATCAGTAAAAGAATCCTACATCTATTTTTGGTGTAAGGATGAAGGACCATATTGAAGGCTAGAGTTTTACAAAATAAAGTGGGCTTTCTGTTTGGTTTGGGCAGAAAGGTGGAAGCTATCTGTGAGTTCAGGAAATGACCCTGGGTGTTAGAACTGTACTTTATACTAGTTGGAAGGGAGGAAGGTAACAGATCAGAAAGGAAAATCAAATTTGGTGTTAACTAATTTAATTCATTAACAGAAATGAAGTGAATTACTGGTTTGATTAGAAAATAAAATATAAAATTTTACTACTTAGAGGTTAGAATAGAATTTGCTATGTTTTAGATCAATTTGAAAAACAGGGGTTGTCATCAGATTTCAGATAAAGATCTTTTATTTGCCAATTCCTTAAGAAAGAGAAGGGACAGGGTGGCTAGGCGGCACAGGGAAGAGAGTACCAGCTTTGGAGTCAGGACAACCTGAGTTCAAATCTGACCTCAGACACTTAACACTTACTAGCCATGTGACCTTGGGCAAGTCACTTAACCCCAATTGCCCTTCCTTCCCCCTTCCCCCCCAAAAAAAAGAAAAGAAAGAAAGAGAAGGGATATCACATAATGATTTAAGGCACCACAGATAATGAAAAAAAGTACAAGGTTGGCACAATGGATATAGTGCCAACCTTTGGAGTCAGCAAACCTGAGTTTACATACTGCCTCTAAAACATATCATCTGACGGATTATGGACAAATCATTTAACCTCTGAGTGTCCAGAGCAACTCTCTAAGTTACAGATAACTGCCAAAAGATAACCCAATTTCAGAATCAGAACATTTCTGATATCAATGTTATTACAGATCTAGCCCTCTATACAACCTTACCCCCTCACTTCTCAAAAAAGATAATTAAAAACAAAATAGCTATTGATCAAAAGGTACAGCAACCAAATTCTTAAACGAATTTTTTTAAAAAGGCTAAGTGACGCACAGTAACAAAGTCTTACAAGAATCTGAAGAAAATCAGAAAAGAGAACATAGATAGAGGGATAAACCTTAGTAAAGTGTGGTCTTAGCAGGTAGACTCCCAAGTATTTTATATTATTAGTTATTTTAAATGGAATTTCTCTAACTCTTCCCGTTGGGTTTTGTTAGTAATATATAGAAATATTGATGATTTGCATGGGGTTTATTTCACAATCTACAATTCTGCTGATATTGTTAACTGCTTCAATTAATTTCTTAGTTGATTCGCTAGGGTTATCTAAGTAAATCATATCACCTGCAAAAAGTGATAAATTTTCTTTTTTGTCTGTGGGAATTCCTTTAAAACCTATTTCTTGTTTTACTGCAGCAGCTAGCATTTCTCAAAAAATATTAAATAGTAATGATAATAAAATATGATTGCTTTACCTCTGATCTTACTAAAAAGGCTTCTAGCTTATCTAGATATCTAGCTTATTACAGATAAAGCTTGCTCTCGGTTTTAGATAATGCCTTTTATTTTAAAGAAAACTCCACTTATTCCTAGGCTTTCTAATTTTTTTTAAAAGGAATGGGTGGTATGTTTTGTAAAAAGCTTTTTTCTCCATCTATTGAAATGATCTTATGATTTTTGTTGTTTTTGTTATTAACATGGTCAATTATGTTTACAGTTTTCCTACAATCCTGGTATAGATCCTGCGTAGTCATAACGTATGATCTCTATGACATATTGCTGTAACCTTCTTGTTAGTATTTTATTTAAAATGTTTGCATCAATAATTATTACAGAAATTGGTCTACATATTTCTTTTTCTGTTTTGACTCTCTTTGGTTTACGTATTAAGACCACATTTGTCATAGAAGGAATTTCATATGTCTTCTTTAACTATTTTTTTTCAAACAGTTTACATAGTATTGTAATTAAAAAGATCTTTAAATGTTTGGTAGAATTAGCTTGTAAATTCACATGGTCCTGGGTTTTTTCTCTCCTTAGAGAGTTCATTTATGATTTGTTCCATTTCTTTTTCTAAGGGTTATTTAAGTATTCTATTTCCCCTTCTATTAATCTGGGCAATTTATACTTTTGTAAATATGTACATACTTAATTTAGATTGGCAGTTTTATTGGCATATAGCTGGGAATGAGTTTTGCTGGGCTATGCATGTCTATAGTAAGGATTTTTAGTTTGTTTTGTTGTTCAATGAAGTGAAATAAGTGCAGGGCAGCAGGAGAGGCAGATTATAAAGAAAATTTTTTTAAAATATCTACTAGGTGGTTGGTGATATGAGACTGAAGCTTAAGAGAGAGATAAAGACTCATCTGCATAGAGATGATAATCAAACCCATGGAAGCTAAAGAGATCACTGAGAAAATGTGTATAAAAAGAGGTGGCCCAGGACAGTGCCAAAATTGGGGTGGGGGGGTGTCTAACGTGAAAGAAGAACACAATGAACCAGAAAACAGGGAAAAAGTAGACAAGCATGAGAACAATGCATTAAAACCCAGACAGAAGAGAGTATCTAGAAGGAGAAAACAGTAGCAGTGTCAAATGCTGCAAAGAATCCAAAAAGAAAGAGGATAGAAAAAAAGTCATAGTATTTAGCAATTAAGAGACCATTTGGAACTTTGAAAAGAGTTAAGAGATGAGAAGTCAGATTGCAAAGGTCTGAGAAGTGAGAGAAGAGGAAATAAAAAGCAAAGTGTAGACTTTGGAGAATTGGGAAAGAGATGAGAGACAGGATGACAGTGTAAGAGTATAGTAGGATCTAGCAAGGGCTATTTATAAGAATGAAGGATGTGAATTGATGTAAAGTGAAGTTAGCAGAACCAGGAAAACAGTGTACACAGTGACAGCAATATTGTAAGGATGATCACCTGAGAAAAGACTTAGCTACTCCAATCAAGACAATTCCAGAGAGAGAACTGAAGAAGTTCTGATTTCAGATTGAAGCATACTTCTAAACTTTATGTTTCTTGTTGTAGGGGTATATATATATAATATATACATATATATATATGTACATATGTGTGTGTGTGTGTCTTCTTTTGCAACACAGGAAATGTTTTGCATGACTTTACACGCATAATCTATATCATACTGCTTGCCTTCTCAAGAGGTTGGGGAAGGACAGAAGGAAGAAATTTGGAACTCAAAAATATTATTTTGGCAGCAATCTGGAGGACTGGGGAGGAGAAAGAACTGATACAAGGGGTTCTGTATACTGTATACTGATGATGAGGCTCCAAAATAAGTATAAGCTCTGAAAAAGGAGAGAAGGGTATAAACACAAAATACACTGTGGAGGCAGAACTTACAAGGGACACTATCTGACTGGCTAGGCAATGCTTATAAAGAATGAAGCTTCCAGAAAAAGGTGTTGATAGATCACACATGGAACATTATGCTCTCAGCACCAAATTTTAGGAATCACATTGGTAAACTTGAGATCATCCACAGGAAGGCACTAGGGTGGTGCAAGGCCTTGAGTAAATGTCATGAGGAGTGGCTGAAGGGACCACAAGTCTTTGGTTTTAAATAAAGACTAAAAAAGGACTAGAATAGCTTTCTTCACAGATATATGGAAGGCTGCCATGTGGAAAAGGGATCAAATTTATTCTTCTTAGCCCCAAAAGGAAGAACCAGGAGCAAAGGCTAGAAGTTATGAAGATGCAAATTTAGGCTTGTCATAACATCCTAATAAAGAGAGGTGACCAAAATTAGAATGGGTTTCTTTCAGAAATACTGGGCTCTTTATTGGAAGTCTTCAGACAAAGGCTGGATAACCACTTGTTGGGCTGGTGATAAAGGGAATTCCTATTCAGGAACAGATTGAATTAGAGAGCTATTTAAATACTTTCCCACTGTCTGATAAAGGAAAGACTTCATTATTTCATTCAATCCTTAGAAGATTTCCCAAAAAAAGGCATTAAAGTTGCTACTCAGAAATCACAAGACAAAAAGAATAAATTACACAAAAAACATCAATCAGTTGTACAAAAGGCATGTTATTATCAAAGAACACAAGTCTTTTCAAAATCTAATTCTAATTATACTAGCCATATTAAGAAATTTGTAGAGTTCTACTAATTTACATTACATTATTAGCTATTACTCAATGGAGGCATAAAATTTAAAAAAAATTACATTATATCTAAAGAGCAAAAAATTTCTTGAAAAGAAATTAACTTATCAAGGAAGATTTAGTATGTTATTGTTAAGCTATAGGTTTTAGATAGTTTTGGGACCAGATCTATGAGATGGGGAACTCATCTGGAAACTCCTGCCACCAACATAGATTAACAACTCTTATAACTTAGTCTCAAAGAGTTATCTAAGGCACTCAGAAGTTAGGTATCTTGTCTATAGTTAAAGAATCAGTATATCACAGAAGTAGGAATTTAATTAGGTCTTCCTAACCCTTTAACCACTATGATATGATGCCTTCCATTTTTAAGTTACTACAAAAAAGATGTACTGTTTCGCAATAACACCAAACACGACTAACTCTTGATTACAAAACCAAATAACGCAGTCAACACAATTTAACCATTTAAAACTTCACTAATGGGGTGGCTAGGTGGTGCAGTGAATAGAGCACTGACCTTGGAGCCAGAAGGACCTGAGTTCAAATCTGACCTCAGACACTTTACACACTTAGTAGCCATGTGACCTTGGGAAAGTCACTTTACCCCAATTGCCCTGCCTTCCGCCCTCCAAAAAAAAAAAAAGCAAAAAAAAAAAAAATTAAATAAAAACTTCACTGTTTCCCTAAGATGTACACATTAATATTATATTAAGTAATTTTTGTATCATATTGTAAACTGTTTATTTTGTAAATAATAAAGTATTAAGTAATTTTCCCTAAGCACAGATCTAACAACCATGTGACTTCCCTACTCAATCAGTTCCAATGGCTTCCTATTGCCTCTAGGACAAAATATAAACTCCACTTTTAAGCTTTTAAACCCCACACAATCCACATTCACTGTGCATTACTTCCCCCTCCCAGGCTCTGTGACCAGCCAAATTGTTCTTCCTTCTGTTCTCACACTCATCTCTGGCCTCCATGTTTTTGCTATGGTCGTTCCCTAAGAATGGAATGTACTCCCTCCTTAGCTTAGCCTCCCAGATTCCCTTTCTTCCTTTAAGATGCAGATTAAGCACCATCTTCTTCCAGAAGCATTTCCAGATGCCCCCTCCCCATCCACTAGTGCCCCACCTCTCAAAATACTTTGCATTTAGCTACTTTGCATATTATTATTTGATGCATATTTGTGCAGTACAAGTATATATATATTTGTTGAATGCCCCACTGTGTACATATATTGTCTAAAATAGTTTACATGAACATAAGGAACTACAGAGAACATATTAACATGTACATAACCAACACTTCATTTGTATGTGAACTTCCATTAAGCATTAGAGTACAAAGTGCCCATTCAGAGGCCATAAAATTAATCTACAGCATCTGAATATGAAAATTTTTAAAGTACCTGTCCCAGTCATCATTCCCAGTTCTTCTTCTCCAAGACCGTTCTGCACCAGGCTTATCAAACTGATCAAAGTCATCATCTGCAAAGAAGACTTCATTAAAAATAGTTCTTACTACAATAAAACAGACATATAATGCAAAAAAATTCTAACACCAATAATTATGAATTCTGTAAATGTACATAAAAGTTTATTATTAACTCTTCACTTTTCAGTAGTATATGCCCAAACGTAAGGTTTTATTAAAAACTAATGGGCAATAATTAAGGTACCCAGTCTCAGGAGAGGAAAACAATTCTTCATTAAGTACCATTGGGTATAAGAAAATGTCAATAAGTATAGGCAAAGACTATAGAAATGTCTACTTTGTAAAGAAAAATGTAAAAGAAAAAAATCATTGGAAAATAACAAAGCACAATGAAAAGAACATCATGTTTAAGGTCATAAGACCCAGGTTTAAGTTCTAGCTTAACTAGTTATCAATTATGTAACCTATTTTTTCCCTCCTGAGTCTAAATTTCCTCATCTATAAAATATACATAATAGTACTTATACTACCTATCTCAGAGTTTTTAGGAGGACCAAATGAGAATATATGGAGAACACTTTCTAAACTGTAATATACTATATAAAACCTAAACTATTTCTTCTTTTCTAAATAATGAATAAAACTTACATACTATCTGTAAGACCTTTGTAATATTTATAATCAATTTTTTAAAATACATCATTAAAAATTAATCCCCATTTATTCACTAAAAGCAAACATAATAATAAATTTAAAATCCATACTGCTGGGAAAACAAAACAAAGTATAGATTTTATATAGGAAGACTAGCAGTAGACATCCTTCCCCAGGGGCCTCAGGTTAGTATAGCTAAGACAGGAATCAGACCAACAAATAAGAAAAAATACCTTGGGCTTGTCAATAATGTAGAGTGAATTTGGAACAAGCCACAATCAAGTTCTACACAATCTCTTATTTCATAACACCAAAAAGACGGATGGATGGATGGACAGATGGAAGGAAGGAAGGAAACAAGCACTGATCAAGTGCCTAGTACATGCAGGCTCCTTTACCCATATTATCTCATTTGATCCTTACAATAAATCAGGGAAGTTGGTGCCATCATCCCCATTTTTTACAGATGAAGAAAGGGAGTCAAATAGAGGTTAAATGATTTGCCCAATGTCACATAGCTAGCAAGTCTCTGAGGCCACATTTGAACTTGAGTCTTCCTGAGTCCAGGTCCAGCATTCATTCCACTGCACTAGCTGGATTAAGTAATTGGAAGCCTTTGACAAAAGGTGCTCAAGAATAGCAAAGTTTAGCTTGGACTCAATAGGAGAGAAACTAGAAGGAAAAGTAATAGCCACATCTAGGTCACCCAATGGATAGAGCACCTCAGACACTTACTAGCTGTGTGACCTTGGCCAAGTCACGTAACCTCCATCCTTTTCAGTTTCTTCATCTATAAAATAGAGATAATAATAGCAACTAACTCCCAGAGTTATTATGAAGATTAAATGAAATAACAGTTTGTTTGGCACATAGCAGGCACTTCAAAATGCTTGTCTCCTTTCTTCCCTTTATATTTACCTTGTCTATAAAATAGCTAGATAAATCTGCATTTGAAAAGCTGAATGTTTTTTTAAAACAGAAAAAAAAGAAAAGTAAAGTAACAGCCACAGAATAATAATGATAATAATATTATCTGTAAGACTGTTCTTAAGTGTATCTTATGTTCAACGTGCACATTATTACCAAGATTTTGCTCAATCTTTCCCTGCTGTCTACTTGCTTTTTCTCTGCTGATTACAAAAACACCCAAGAAGCAAAACAAAGGGTGGAATCCAGAGCCCCTGACTTAAAATTGAGGGCTTTTCCCACCATCCCACACTGGTTCACTTCACTTCTATTCCAGAAGCAACTTTCTCATCCTCAACTCTTGACTTGTAGCTACATTAGACTGGCCACAAAAGACAAATGTATTCTAGAATTCTCTCTACTTCCACCCTCCAAAATGAAAACACACACACACACCATGTTTTATTTGTAAGTGAAAATCAAGTGTACAAGAAATTCCAGTGACAGTCATTCATTCAATCACAGCAGTAAGACCTGACTCCTGTTAGTTCTTTTTATACTTAAAAAAAATTACATCGTCTAAAAAGATACAAAACAATGCTGTGAAGTCTTTGTTATTCGAGTGTCACATAGTCATTGAAACTGTATAAACTGAATTTAAAAAGATAGCCAGATTTCTCTCCTTTCAGTCATTTTGACAAAGAAAGCTTTCTCTCTCAACCACAAAAAACAAACTATTCCAACATATTCAACTTGTCTTTGAAGGTAGAATGGAAACAAGAAGTAATGTGAGATTCTTCTAAATTCAAATTGGTGACCATCCAATCCATTGGAGCCTTAATTCTTGATAGGTATACTTTGACAGTATATTGAAGAAATCAAAAAGAACAAGATGGAAGGTCTTACAAAAGGTTTTGGAAAATCCTCCTAGTATGACCTGCTTTTAGGATTTTGTTTAAAGGGTGTACAATCATACTAAGGGTGAATATGCTTGGATCACTTAATCAAAAGAATAGTTTACAAGAATTCCTCAATCTGGTCCTACCTGGAGGCTTCTCCTAAAACACAGGTGTTTCTGTTTGGCCGGTCTTGTTTTTACTGTTTTGGCAAAACAAAACTCTATCTACAATTCAAAAATCCAGTTCTATAGTGTCTTTTTCCATATTAAGCATCATCTAAAGCATCTTAAAAAAAAGATTCACATCTAAATATCTAACATAAACACTAGCTCAGGAGCAAACAACTTATGACACTTTCTCCTCCCAATCATATGCATACTTCCTTGTATGTCTATCCCTGTTCATTATTCCCCAATCCATTCTTTTTCCTCTGCCTTTTAGATCTATGTGTCATAGATTTTCCAGGAGTACACAAGGACACTGCTTAACCACACTGGCAATCAAGATTAAAGAGACTGCTGACCTCTGAGCTAAATGGAGGTTCTAAGGATGAAAGAGCTGGCTTTGAAGGGAGGGAAAATAGAAAAGAAAACCACCAAGAATTACAATCAATATAACTGCCAAGACAAAGGTCATCGAGGATGTAGCAAAGGATCCAAACAGCAACTGCATGTGACTAAATTACTTAAAGATGAACTGTTTTCACTTTTAGAAAAAGAAAAAGGTGACTGGGAGAGGACAGGAGTAAAGTTTAGATTCTGATGGAAACATTAAAATCTCCAAAATGTTGCAAAAATAGTTCAAAAATACAAAAGCATAAAAAGAATGGCTAACAATTAGTGTTAAATTCAGCTCTACTGACAAGGTGTAAAAGTTAGAGAAAATAGCCACTAAAAACAAAGTACTAGATACATTCTGCAATGGTAATATTAGGGGATAAGAAACAGCCAAACTATAGGCATTAAGCAGGCACTCATCATATATTTTATATATGTACATACACATACATAAATCTAAAGAGAAAGAACTTGATCTGCCAAACATCTCACTAAATTCATGATATAAAACATGCACATTGTACAGGATACTATACTATACGATATTGTACTATGGAGATACATAACCTGTGAATTCCAGACAGGATTTCAAGGAGGGTTTTCTAGGATTGCAAGGCTGAATTAGATTTTACCAAATAGGTTATAAATATATAGAATTCATAATCCCAAATAGTATATCAATTTTTAAAAATCTTCAAGAAAAATTTAGATAGATTGGTAAGACAAGAGAAGGAGAGGGCAACAGTGAATCCATAGGTTTGGAGAACTCCTGGTGCAACTTAAAGATAAATAAATTAATGGAAATTGGAACTATTTGGTAAATGCCAAACAAAAGGGTTCTACTTCTAGCCTAGCCTACCACAGCCATCACCGAGGAAGAGCAGCTCTTGTGAAGAAGGGGCCGGCCATCACTGCCACCACTATCACTGCTAACCAGGAAAGTCCATGTGCCCTGTGGGTAATAGTGCCACTGAGACTACCAGTCCTTCTAGTCCTGCCCATGCAGCCATCAGCCATCATCTTGGTGAGCAACCTTTGTGAAGAAAATACCACATTAGAAGCTGCCTCTGCAAGTGCAAGAGCACCACCCTTCTTTCTCTCAATTACCAAAATGACAGATGAACCAGAAAATAAAAGTTCTCACTCACCACTAAAGTCCTTTCCTAGGCACCATCAAATGATTCAACATCAGAAACGATATGATTTTATCACTGGAAATGACATTAAAGGAGATGAATTCCTCTTCTGCTGCTGCACACTGAGATCATGGGACCTCTCCTTCTGATTTGCAGCTAAAACCTTCTCTAAGTGTTGTCTCCTCTATTAGAATGTGAATTCCTTGGGAACATACCATCTTGCTTTTCCAATCTGCACCCCCCAGTAGTTAGCAGTGTTTTAAAATATTTCTTGGTAATATTGTATGACACAAAATACTGCACCAGAATAATCACTGATCTATGGCAATTATATTTGGGTTCAATATTTCAGCTAATCAATGGTGTTCATTTCATCTCTTTCATTAGTATGGTATAGTGGAAAGAAAACTGATTTTGGAGTCAGAGGATATGTGTTCAAATCCTAGTTCTACCTCTCACTAGTTATGTGTGACCCTGGACTGGTCACTTAATCTCTCAAGGCTTTAGTTTCCTCATTTATAAAATAATAATATTTAATTAGATTGTTGTTATGGGAATCTAAAGATCTTCCCTGCCCCTAGGCCCTTTGCTAAAGTGGCTACGTGACTCTGAGGACCTTTGGATATTTGAAAGTATACTCTGTTCCCTAATAGGCTGAATGTGGTCACGTGGA